>VUYT01000011.1:199170-615826 GCA_008802785.1 Symmetrospora coprosmae | reverse complement strand
TCGGAAGTGACACGAAAGTGCGCCGGTTTCACTTTCCCCATCATTCACTAATAAGTGAAGCCCGATTGCCCGTAGTGGATCTGGCAAGAAGGTCAAAGATCCCTGGCGAAATCCCACACTGTCCATGCTATCCTGTCCGCCTCCTCCTTGAAGCGCAGGTGACTTACACGGCGTGCTCCTGCCGGATCGACGTTGCGGCTGACTTTGATCTGAAGAAGGGAATCTCCATCGAGCCAGTTCCCGGCTCGTTTGCCTCTAATCTTGCGTATCAGAGCTGGGTAGCTTTCACCCCATTCCAGTCTCCATCCTTGCAGGGTCGTAGATTGACGAAGCGAAAGCAATGACTTGTTGCCGCCTCGATTAGGGTCAGACCCGTTCGAGTCGATCCAGATCTGCGAAGTGGAGCACCCGAAAATGGCCAGCGTTATGAAGCAGGCCCGCAATACCCTGAGGTATCAGTTGAAACGAGCTTACGCTGTGCCACTTAGCGCTCAAATCGTCAATAGCCAACTCGCCAGCCTCGATGCCAGGGCGATTCCTCGGTTCGGACACGCTTGGCGGTTGCAGGGGAGGTGGAGAGCTAGACTGCAGTGGCCGAGCGGCAGGCGCCTGACTGTACGGTGGATACAGTGGAGCCTTTCCTTTGTCAGGTCGTGAAGAAGTGGCCGCATTGCCAGAGCCTGGCGCAGATTGCGCGGCAGGCGCAGGTGGCGGCCCTCCACCAGGCGCTTCCTGTCCCGAGACTGCGGACCTGTAGCCAGTCGCTTCGGACCCTGCGGATAAAGGGCCTGTCCGGCCTACTGCGTTTGCGGATGATGGTGCTGCCATAGGCCGAAGCGAAGAGAAAGAGGATGCACCAGCCGTGGCAGTCAGAGTTACCAGGGTCAGCGTTCTTCTCCACCTATTTGAGCCCGGCTTCTTCCATTGTGCGTAGTGAACCGTTCGCGGCTCGCTGTCCGACACGCAGATTTGGACCATAGGGACATATCTCCTCGTCTCTGGGCTCCGATGATCCCTGTCGAGCTCGTCCAATAATGCCCGGAACTTGTGATTCCAGACCAAGCGGTACCCTCGTAAAGAGACATTGTCCTGCAAGGAGAGGGAGATAGAGTTGTCTTGTCCTGACCGCCAGACCGTCATCTGGAAAAGCATCGATCAGCCACCGTCTCTTCAGCTGGCATCAAGAAGAGCTGGGCAATACGTGGCGATCAGGGTCATAACTACTCACGCCGTGCCAGCTAGATGTGGCTGGCTGCCAGCCCTGAGGAATAGGGGCGCGTTGGGTCGGGTCATCCCACGCTGGCGGTTGCGGACCATCGTCTTGAATGGCGGTGTACTGAGATGTTCGAGGAGGGCTGGTCCGGCGGGGCGCAGCGCTAGCGCTAGAGCTCGGTGCCGAGCTAGGTGCCAACCCCGCGCATCTGAGAGGGGTAGTGGAAAGAGGCCGTGGTCCGGATGGCTGTACGCCTGCCGATAGCTGTGGCGCCACTGCAGCAGGAGACGAACGTTCGGTCGCAGGCACGGGCTGGGGCCTGGGTGCTGGCTGACCGGTCGCCACAAGGCCGATCTCCCTCCGCCACCGTTGACCAGACCGATCTGACTTCCATCTCGCTCGCAGGACAGTCCGAGGCCCGGCCACCGTTACGCAGATCTCGACTGTTGGTACGACTTTTGAGGAACGCTTTCCTTTGTACTCGTCCGAAAGCGCTCGCAATAGCTGCGGATACTGGTCTCTCCACTCCAGCTGCCATCCACGCAGTGTGGTGTTGCCGCGTAATGACAGTGTGATGGGTCCGCCAGCCATAGGCCGCACTGCAGATATCTGCAACCAGCGAACATGGTCAGTATCTCCAGCCTGCCGCAGAAGATCTCGCGCAGCTCATTTGATCCACTCCGGTTTTGACAGCGACTCACTTCGTGCCAAGCACACGCGTGCTGAAATACGATGCAGGGCTGTTGTCCTAGCTGCGAACTATCGCGTTGCATTCCAGGCATGTTCAGCGGCTGTGGAGGCTGTGAACCAGCAGACCCATCAGAGTGAGGTCGTGCAGATGGCCCGCCTGTTGGCGTCGCTTGTCGCGAATGTGCGGATGCATAGTTCGGAGGCCGACCGGACGTCGGCTGTGCCGGCGGTCGAGGTGCACCTGCCTGTACAGGCGGTGATGCTCGCGGTGCGGTTGGCACGACCGGAACCAAGTTTACGTCGAACTGGAAGTTCTGGGCCACATGTAGCGGATGGAGTTCTGCATGGGTGCTCCGGACGGTGAAGCCACCGCGGCGAATGACAAGAGCGCCGCTGGCTCGGTCGCAAAGTACAGCTACGTGCAGCGTCTCGGCACTGACCTGCTGCCAGAGGCCCGCCAGCGCATTCTGCACATAGGCCTGCTGATGCAGAGGGATCCGAAGGATGCCCGTGAAGAAGTACTGTAAGGTCGCTGGATTGCCCACAACCCGAGGTTTGACCGAAGCCTGCAGAATGGCATTGTCAACCTTGCCAGATTAGGGTAGGACCGCCAAAATCTCCCTAATACAACTCACAGGTAGCCACGTCGTATCGCTAAGCCGGGATTGCAAGTCGATATTCTCCGCCTCCGGAGACTTGCGTACGTCTACGCGCTTTCGTGGCGGCGAGGGTGATGATGATGACCGCATTCCAGACATGATCACGAGTCGACGCAGAGGGATGTGGGCGGGCGTGTCAGGGTACGTAGATCGGGGAAGTGCGATTTGACTCAGTGACGGACGAGGATCGCAGAGCCGAGGCAGAAAGCGAAAAGCAGAGCAGGTAGCTTTTGTAGTCGTCGTGTGCAGAGTTGCCAGTCGACAGTCGCAGAGCCAGTCAGGCCTTGGCCGACACGGAGGGACGCATCGCGCGACCCGTTCATGGCTCTGGGGAGTCGCGGCGATGTGGTGGCAACAGACGCTCAAAGGGTCTTGCATGCTGACTGGTCTGCCGGATGCACGTCACGCGCAGACAGCGGACAAGCCGGCAGCTAGTTGTGGCAGTGAGCGCGGATCTGCGGGAACCGGATCTGCGGGACAGTCAGTCGGTGCGTTTCAGGTCAGTTGACGCGAGGAGTGTGAACGCTGTGAGATAAAAACTTGGTCAGCCAGGGCACGCTATCGAGTATGCTACTTGCGGTGAGCAGTTCCCATGCATGCAGTACTGCTGTTCTGCTCGTTCGTCGAAGTCTGACGGGTTGACTAGAGCATGAGAGCCGGCCGACCTCAGTGGCGGCCCTGCACCAGGTCGCATTGCCACTTGCAAGTGAGGGGATCACAAGCGATGTCTACTGTCATCGAGCTCTCACAGTGCAGCCTGCAGCGCGCAAGTGACGAGGTCACGCAGCTCTTGGTAGCAAAGGGGACATTCGACCACGAAAGACCAGAGGGCTCACGCTAACATCGCAGCATGTGCGTGGGCACATTTGCAGACAGTGTACAACACGGTCCGAAGGGAGCAATGCGCATCTAGGGGTTTCATATTTAGGGGAATGGCATAGCTCGCCTGGCTAGGCTGTCAGCCTGCTCTCCAGACCTACAGGAGGGGCTCTTGCCACTTGTAAGAGCCTCGATATCGGATCTTAGTGAAAGGATCACTCCCACCCCTGATCCCCCGCTTCAAAGCAGCCCCGCGAGAGCGCGAGAATCCGACACCTACTGCCTCTCGGCGAGACCTTTGACTGGCAATTCTTGCCAATTTCTTCTGGCGGGGTTTGGTATGTACTGGATTTTGGTGACACGACGTGGTTGGCTCTCGTCATCCACCCAAGTGAGCCCGATGCGGAACTCCGTGTCTTCCGTCCAGCCGCGCTCCTGCCTCATCCGCCGCAGGGTGATCAGGACAGCCGGGTAACAGTCGTGCCAGTCTACCGTCCACCCTGGTAGGAACCTGGACTCGTCCAGCGACAGATAGGGCTCGCCATTCTCCCGGAGCTTGAGCCAGATCTGTCGGCAAGAGATGCGAAACTCAGACCATGTCAGCCAGATCGCGATCATGCTCCATGCTCGAAGATCTGTCTAGAGTCATCAGCCAAGACAGACCTTATGGAACGTGATTTGTCCCTGACTGGCTAGCAGCTTGCTGTCTTGTTGGTGCTGAGATGGCCTTTCGCCCGTGGCTTTGGGCGGCTGCGGGCCGTTCGCGCTGCGAGAAGGCGAGCCAGTACGAGAAGGCGATACACTAACCGATAGAGCGTGCTTCCTCTCTTTGCCCTTGGACAGACCTGAAGGTTCGACGCTTTCGATGGAGGTCGATTGGGTAAACGCACCCGTGCCGAGTGGTGGTTCCGGCAGTATGTAGTGTGTCCAATCCCTGGTGTTGGGTCTCGTTTTGCATCGGAATCGCCTCACGATACGCCCACCCATCGAATTCAGTCTCTGGTCCACCTGTATTTGAGCAGGAGAGTCCGCTCCTAATCGGTCTCTGGAGCTGCGCTTCAGCAGCTTTTGAGTGAGCCAGGCATAGGCCCCACGCCAGTCCAGCGTCCAGTCGACCAAGGAAGTTCGACGATCGAGCGAAAGTGTGATACGCCAACCGAGTGTCGGGTCTTGCGTGACCTGTATATCAATCTGTAGGCTTCGAAAGTCAGGCAAGAAGATTATCGATCGCCATGCAGGGACCTCTCGAACGTACGTCATGCCAGCTGCCCAGTTCGGTGTTTACAGGGATTCCAGAATCGAGTGCAGCCTGAGGAACATTAGACGAGGCGCGAAGAGGCTGTGGTCCAAGGCTGTCCGGGTCGCGGGTCGGAGGGCCAGATCGAGACGTTCGACCGCTTGTCGTTTGGACTGCCTTGCCTTTGCCTGTGGACCCTGCCGGAGT
The DNA here is from genome assembly GCA_008802785.1 of Symmetrospora coprosmae. Classification (NCBI taxonomy): domain Eukaryota; kingdom Fungi; phylum Basidiomycota; class Cystobasidiomycetes; family Symmetrosporaceae; genus Symmetrospora; species Symmetrospora coprosmae. The sequence goes on along the minus strand of VUYT01000011.1, from coordinate 611,001 downwards.
CGCGGCATGCTCTCCCGTAGCAGGCTGGCTATCTAACGTTGTTCCGATGTGGGGCTCCAATGAGTAAATCTTCCAGTGCTGCACTCGAGCGTTGGTCTTGCATCGGAACTGCCTCACGACCCGTTTGTTCGAGGTTAGAGAGCGATCGACCTGTATCTGTGCAGGAGAAGTTGACAGCAATCTTCCATTGGAGGGGCGATTCCGTATTGTCTCGATGAGCCCGCTGTATGCCCCATGCCAATCGACGTCGTATCCACGCAAGTCGTTCTGGTTTCCGAGTGACAGCGCTTGTACAACCGTGCCCTGAGTCACTACCTGGATCTGATACGACGGTGGCGCGAACATCAGCGAGCATCTTCAGCCACTGTACGGTAAGCCCAACACATACATCGTACCAGGCCCTATTGGTTCCACGTATGGGTGTGCCGGCATGTAACGAAGCTTGAGGTGCGTTATACATGGCGCGAGGGGGCTGAGGACCTCGCATTGAAGCTGTAGCTGGACTAACTGACCGTGAAAGCGGTCCGGCACTCGGATAGGATGCAGCAGTGCTGCCAGAAGCACCTGGGCGTGCCGAAGATGGCTGGCGCAGCGTTGCTGGCGCGGACGGTGATCTACGCATGAATGTTGACGCCTGTGGCGCTGGCGTACGGATTCGCGCATCAGACTGCACTTCTGGAGAGGGTCTCCGCGGGGTCCCCGGTGCCGATGGCGCGCGTCGTGTAGAGCTTTGCGCCTGTGGAGAATCGAATGAGACATGGAAGTACCCAGTCCAGTCTGCGGTAGAGACCGATGGCGGCTTGAAGGCTGGGTCGCGAGATCGTACCATGAAGCCCTCACCCCGGATGATTACGACTCCCGTCGCATCGCACCGAAGGTCTATCTGCATTGTGGTCGGTCGTGATATCGCATTCTGCGAGAGATGGATGATTGCGATCCTGACGCGGGAAGAGTCCATATCCGCAAAGCGCATCCCGTTGCCAAAGCTACATGTGATGAGCCCGTTCTGATCCGTGGTCACGAAACACTATCATGCGATTTCAGCTCAACTCCTTCCGGCGATAGAACCGCGAAGCCGATGCTACACTCACTGGCTGCCAGATGTCTCGAGGTGGCAGATTCTTCCCAAGGGCCGAGGCTGTTGTCGCGCCCGGGTGAGTAGTAGCGACTCTCTTGGCAGCGGGGGGCGTAGTCGAAGGGCGACGATGGTGAAACATGGAGGCGGACTACCAACGCTATCTGAAATTGATGGATGTTCTAGGGGGAGTGTACGGCTGAACCGGGCTTGGAGAGGCAGAGGCAAGTGCAGTGGAGTGGGGAGCGGGCTCTTTTCAGTCGCGCCGAGTAGAGGACCATTCTGCGCTCGCACAGCCAGCCAGGCCTTGGCCAACACAGAGGGACGCAGCGCGCAACCCATTCACGGCTCTGGGGAGTTGCGGCGATGCAGTGGCAAGAGGAAGCTCAAAGGGTCCTGCTTGCAGGCTGCTTTGTCGGGGACAGGTCACGCGGACAAGAGCAGTCAAGCAAGCAGCTGCGTTCGGGTGTACTGGAGTATTGGGGGAGGGTCGTCGACATCGACAGGAGCGGCAGTGAAGCGAGGAGGATCTGGAGGAGACCGGTCAGCTGGCAGTCATCAGTGGGGGCAGGCTATCCTGCATGAGAGGTGAGCTCGATCGTCAGTAGGCCCTCGCTGCGCTGTTCTGGTCGTCGTTCGCCGTTCATTGCCTGGCCTTTTCGTTCGTCCAGTTGAGCGGAGCTTGAGGGCCGGCCAGCCAGCTTGGTCTTTGCTTCACCTCGGCACATCCCACATCGCACAGCAACGGCATCCAGGATGGCGACGATTGCGCGCTCGTTCGTGAACCCGTTCAGGTCGTCGTATCGCTACATGCAGCGGCAGGCGCACGAGAACCCGGCCCTCTTCTACGCCGTCCTCGTCGGAGCTGTCGGTGAGCATGCTCGCATCACTGGGCAGGGGAAGCTTCGGGGAACAGCAACTGAAGCAGAGTGCCTCGTATGAACGCACCACAGGCCCCGTCGCTGTCCTCGTCGTCCCGCCCATCCGCAAGAACTACTTTGGCTATGTCCCCATTGCCCGACCGCCGACCACCTTTCCTCGTGAGTCTGGCCCAGGTCCAGCACACAGGATGGCGCGAACAGAGCTAGCGTATGCGTCAATACATGCTGATGCCCTGTATCGCTACCCCACCGCTGCTCCCAGTACCCAACCGGGCACGGGATGCCAACCTGACAGGCTACGACGACCCAGAGGAGAGCAAGTGAACGGAGCTTGCAGCGAAGGAGGTGTACAATACGGTCGTCAAGAGAAGCAGAGACGTGCATGGAGAGAGCGGAGCATTTGTACATCTATGCCGGGATCAGCAAAGGCAGCTATACGTCTACGACCGTCCTGGCTGGCCGGCTCGTCTCGCTTGGTCCGGTGGCCTCCGCAGGTCTCGGGGATGACCACGAGAGCGCCGAACTGACGCCTACCAAGTATACCACGCGAAAGAGAGATCTCGCCTGCTGCTCTATTTCTAATCCACTCTATACTTTGACGCTGTCTGACCTTAGGCGCTATCCTCGGAACCTGTCAGGGCGGTGCACAGAGGTCGGACAGGTACACCATTTCTCTGCTGAACGCTTTCGCTCAGGCTACCTACTCTCGACACTCTCGCTACTGCCCTCAATACATCTGCCATACGCTCACTCTCAGCTCCTACATACGCCCAGCAGTCGAGTACCAACATTGGTATTGGCGATACTAGGCTCTTCTGCCGCGTCTCACTCTTCTCACGATTGCACCCATCATACCACCTACAACTATCGCCTGAGACGGAGACGCAACACGACAGACCATGGTGTTTGGCTTCGGGGGCAGCAAGAAGAAGAAGGCGCTTACAGATGAGGAGAAAGCGGAGAGGGACAAAGCGGCGGCGGAGAAGAAGGATGGTGACGACAAGAAGTCCGCAGAGCCCACGCGCGCCGACAAGCTGAAGGAAGAGGCCAAGAATCGCGCCATCGACTTCTTCGGGAACCAGCCTGGGCCGACCAAGGAGGAGAAGGAGAAGGCACAAGCGGAAAAGGAGAAGCGCAACTCATGGCGCAACCTCACCGTCACAATCTTCAGCTTTGTCGTCTTGGTGTTTGCGTTTGTCCTCCAGATCTGGATCATTGCGCGGACGGTCGAGGCGTCCAAGACGGACGCCAATACGGTCCCGCCGAATGGGCGGGGCGAGTACACGTCGTCCTTCCCCATTGGCACATTCACGCGTACCTCGATGGTCCTCACGACTGACATCAACGGCGACTACACGAGCGTCCTTACCCGCGTCACCATCACGAACACGGTCACGTCCGCCACGACGCGCAGCACAGGCAGGCGGACGACAGGCACGGACACGGCTACTGCGACAGTGTATGAGGATCGGCCCGACGGCCCGACACCAGCACCCGTGTCGTCAAGAACTCGCACTGGGAGCAGTGACGGCGAGAAGGAGCACACGCGGTCGATCAGCACCATCCCAGCCAGCGCTTCTCGGAAGGAGGAAGAGCCTGCCCTCGACAACGAGGTCCCTTGGCTACACAAGCGAGCACTTAGCAGATCCCGTGGACCAACGAACAACGTGACTGCTCAGTGCTTGTACTACAATGGCTCAGAGCTGCCGAAACAGGGAGGGTTCGCCGTAGCACTGAATGTGATCTATAACATCTGGATCATGGAGCGTGAGTCCGGCCCTTGCAATAATTTCGTTATGCTCAGTGACTTCGCAGATCTTCATCATTATCCTCCTCTTCTACGAGCGGAAGCGGCTGAGGCTGAGCCGGAAAGCGCACAGTGCGACCGTCGTGGTGAGTTAGGCGCCTTTGAGTATGGACACATAACTGAGCTGATTCAAGAAACGTTTTCGATAGGGAATGGTCCAAGTTTGGCTGTAAGTGAAATGCTTCGGTATCGCCTAAAGGGTCCGCTGACATGGTCATCATCGCAGAGCCACGGACTACTTCTCCCGAGGCGTCGAGTTCCGGCTGGTCCTTGCCGCAGTTGGCATCTACATCTGCGCTTTCTTCAATCTCCTCTACGGACTCCCAGAAACTAGGGTCAAGCGCGAGGCTCTCTTTCCTTACCTGCTCGCCCGTCCGGACCGCGTGGGTGAGTGATGGATGCATATCCAGCGGATGTCTCGCTCCAGGCTGTAACGGTCTCGACCATCCACAGGCCCCTCTGTTCGTGCGGCGCAGCACGAGGCCAAGAAGCCGGAGAATGCCATGTTTGCGTGAGTGGAATGCGTGGATGTGCGTGACGGACCGGCCCGACTGAGCCCTCTTGTCGGTGACAGAAAAGCGAAGGATACGGCCGAGGCGCTCGGCATCCAGAAGGAATCCATTCCCGTAGCAGACGTGAGCTCCTTCGTCGCGTTCATCTCAACTGCCGGCCGCTCACACTGACCGTTACTGAACACACCGACAGTTCCTGCCGGCCGAACAACCAAGCGTGGCCCTTCTGAATCCAGAGCTCGTCGCCCGCCTCACGGACAAGGAGCGCGAAAAGCTCGGTGCGGACCTCGACCCAGCCGTCGAGCGCCTCGTCCCCGGTGGTATCCGCAGCGCAGCGCATCTCGGCTCGCGCGGCAACATGCAGGAGCTGTTCCGAGAGATGCTCCTGCCGGGGAGCACTGGGATCCAGGCTGTGGACAAGGACGGCAAGCCTGTGCTCGACAAAGACGGCAACCCTGTCCCTGTCGGGGCTGCACAACCGGCTGGTAGTAGGCTCGAGTCTGTCATGACTGCCATGTGAGTCCCCCTAGCGACTCAGCCCTTGAACGCGGCTGACGCGTTCCCGATACTCGACGTAGGATGGTCATGAACCTCATGAACAGCATGAACGGCGGGCAAGGCATGGGCATGGGCGGCAACCCAATGATGGGTGGTAATCCCATGATGGGTGCGCCGATGATGGGCCCTCGACCGGGAATGGGCATGGCCGGCATGAACCCCATGGGCATTGGCATGGGCATGAACCCTATGGGTATGGGGGGTATGGGAGTGAGTGTTTCTCCTATTCCTCGAAAGTGACCGGTGCTGATGCGACGCTGCAGGCCTATGGCGCCGTCGATCCAGTGGGCATGGCTGGCCCTTCACTAGGCAAGACGGACGATTTTCTCGACAGGTACGTCGCCAAGCACAAAGCCAAGCAAGCGCAACAGAACATGCAGGGCTGGGGCGGGATGGGCTATCGATAAAGAGCGCTCCTCGAAGAGATCAAATTGCCGAAACCCTGTAGCACCTAGTCAATCCTACACGCGCAACGTCGTCAAGACGATCCTCCTGAAAGTAAACGAATGTATGGATGCAATAAGGCTAGCGGTCGTCCTCGTCAATATCAAGCCAGGACTGCGTCTGGCTGACGGGTCCCATCGAGCGCTTTCGTGCACGCTTGCTCGTGTAATTTGTGTCGACCGTCTCTATCGAGTATAGCGATGGCGGCGGCGCGTGCGTAGGCTTCGGAGTAGTCGGTGCTAGGAGGTCGGTATTGACGCGCTCGGTCCCTTCGTCAACCCACTTCTTGATGCGGCTTCCAGAGCGCACGAGCATGGGCACAGGCGGGACAAACAGCGACTCTGCATCCGTGTCGGCATCTGTGCGTTCCGTCCTGCCCGCGTCCGTGGTCATTCCGACCGAGCTGATGGACGGCGCGCGCGGGTAAGTTGGCTGCGTGCGCCGCGTGGCCAGCTGCAGCGGACGCGGAGGCTCGAGGTACTCGGCACGCTCGGCGCGGGCAGCCAGCTCCACCTCGTGGTCTGTCTTCTCGAGCCTGCCCACCGACGCCAGCTTGTTGGTGATCTTCTTGAGCGAGCTCATTTTCTCCGCCGGGACGCCTCGCGGGCCCGACCCGCGGCTCGTGGGCGTGCTCGCGCAGCTTGACGCAGCGCGTGGTAGGGCGAGTGTGGTGTAGACATACAGAGCGCAGGCGGTGAGCGCCGGGATTGCCCAGCACCAGAGGCAGATGGTGTAGAAGCCAAGAGTGACGGTCGCGCTGTCCCACCGGGGGAAGAGGACATACATGACCGCTGTGCCTGCGATGAAGGCGAGGAGGCCAGCCGTGAGCAGCACAGAGAAGGCGACGAGCTCGAGACGGACGCGCTGGAGGCGTTTGGCGCGGATGAGCGGGAATTCGGAATGTGATGGTAGCGCTGGCGGCTGGAAGCGCGGCTGAAGCCGTTTGGGGGCTGGTGGCGGCGTGAAAGCGCGGAAGTGCGTCACAGGTTCGCTAGGGCCAAGCGTATCACGCGAGGCGCCCTTATCTCGCCAGGCGCGTGCATCGGCAAACGACACTGCCACAGGAACCTCCGATGCGCAGTTGTGACAGGTGACGCTCTTCGTGTGGTCGATGTGGACGAGCGGGATGGCTGGTACCGGCTTGCGACTGATGGAATGGGTAGGATTGCGGGCAATCTGGCTGCGGGTCTGGTCCATCTGCGACTTGGCAATGTCCATGCGGCTGCCGAGGACAAAGAATTCTTCGGCTTGTTGGCGCTGTTGGGGAGTGAGTAGTGAGCACAGCGGGCACCACGAGCGCAACGACCAGAACCCACCAAGCTGTGGATCTGCCCGTTCAGCAGGCTGATGAGCTTGAACGCCACTGGGACCAGGATGCACAGGAAGAGGATCGCATGCGCCATGTAGACGAGCACGACGATGCGCACTGATTCGACGGCCTTGTCGAGTTGCTGTGCGAGGATGGACGCCTTGTCCGATATCTGCAGCAGCGCGACCACACCCTGCTGCCTCGTGCTTGGTTCGTCCAGGTAGACGAGCATGCCAGCGATGCTGTCGTCGATCTGGCGGCGCCAGTAATCGTGCACAATGGGCGCGACCGTAATGCCCGTGACAGAGAGGACGAGCCAGCCCCACAAGAGCGTAAAATCGAATACGCGCCCGTCCGCTGCGGCATTGCTCTTGCCAAACATGCGCCGGAGGAGTGACGACTCGAAACCGACCGGCAGGCTCTGGTAGTACGCGAAGCAGATGACGCTGATGCAGGCCGAGACGGAGCAGAAGCACGAGAATTCGAAGGCTGCCGAGCCGCGTAGGTATCGGCCAGTGTGCTGGACGTAAAGGAGGAGAGCGGTGTATGTCATTGCTGTCGTGGAATAGACGGCGGCGAGGCTGGGGAGGGTAGCGTGCGGGAATCAGCTTTCAGAAGAACTGAGCGAAGGAGGTGCGAGCTATACTGCCACGTACATCATGGCGATGACGGTGGCGTTGAGCCGGGTCCGTCCCTGCTGCTGCCTAGTGAGCCAGAGGTGCCCTGCACGCCAGCGAGAGTATGTACAGATTGTCACTATGGCGATGATGCTGAACCAACAGATACGTCAGCTGATGTGAGCTTGTACCCCATCAATGGGAGTCGCATAGGCTCGCCTCGCATGGATGGCGATCCCCGTGATAATTTGCGAGTAGAAGATGCGACCCTGGGGCGGCACCCTGCGCTGTACAAGGTATGCGCGCAGGTAGGTGATAGGATCCTCCATCTGCATCAGCGACGCAATGAGCGCCTCCATATCGATTGCAGCGCGCTTGGACAGCATCTTAAGCGAGCTTGGAGGTGGCGGTAGGAAGGAGCAGTCGGCAGGACGGTGAGAACGAGCGTGGATGTGATCTTGTGTGCCGGCGCGCAGAGAGCAAGAGAGTGTGGCGAGCGACGAAGGAGCGCGAAGTTGGTGTGCCTGCTCTGCTTTGCGTCCGGGAAGATCAGCAGGCCGGCAGATAGCCGGAGAAGCTCGTAAAGTCCAAATGTGCGGGATTGCGGTTCGCGATGGGCAGAGAACGTGGTCAAAGATGTGGTAAGCTTGAATTGGCAGGAGCGGATGCTTCAGTGAGCAGCATCTCGAGCTGTAACATAGGCGAGCCATCCTGTGCTGTGCCTGTGGTCAGGCCTGAAAGGGGTCTACCGAGGCCGGCACCTGGCTCCGCGACGCCGGACGGTGGCAGAAGACCGGAAGATGCAGCGGATTGTGTGCTGCCGGCATGATGCCGCGAGCCATATGCCAGCACTCGAACAGACGGGCGCCTTCCATGTCTGTGGCTTAGGTCGAGAGGCGGGGCGAGCGGTGGAGCTGCGGTCTGGTCAGGCTCGTCTGTGTGCCAGCCGGGGAGCAGCGAGCATGAGAAGCAGGGCGTCGAAGGAGGGTGTGCATTGCGAAGACAGCCTGGCCATGACATCTCATCGAGCGAGAATCGGAACGAATGGTTGAAGGCTTCTCCACCAGGAAGAGATGCGTTTTGGCGAGAGATGACCCGCGTACCCGATCGAGATATGGTGATCCTGCAGGACGAAAATGAAGCTGTTCGCTGCATTGCTCGCTTGGATAGCTCCCACATCATACATGCTGTCCAGCGCACTGCAATGACTGTGCTCAGACGCGTCCCATTCCGAAAAGCACATGCGTTTCTGTGCAGTCGAGCGGCGCTCAGGCCGCCCTCGACGGAGCGCGAGGTCTTCAGAAGTCACGGAGGCGCCATGCGGAGACGGAGATTGCCAGCACAGTACTGCACGGGCTAGCGAGAGCACACGGTCAAGCGAAGAGAAGTAGCAGTGCAGGCCATACCCTTCCGTGATCTTGCAGGAACGAGGCCCTTACTGGCTCCGAGTCCTACAGATCTAGAGGGCCCACTCTTCTCCCTCTCCCCCCTCCCTCGCCCAGCAAGGACTCCACTTCTCCTCCTTCCGTCCATCTGTTTGGCCGTCGGAACAAGCGCGAACCTGTCCGATCCAAGCAGGCGGTCCGGGCGAACCCCGCTGCGCACCAGGGATCCGACCCGGCAGGGAGCTCGGACGCCGAGTGCAAGCGCGAAGCCATAAACAGGCAGACAGCCGGGACAGCTCGCAGGGGCACACAAACGGACGCCGTCTGTGTCAGTCGCAGGCAACGTCTGCCCCTTCTTGAATCCTGACCATCTCGGCTTGCCCATTCAGTCGCCCGTGTCCGCCTCCATCCGCCCTTCGAGCTCACCGCGGGTCACAGCCCGGACACTGACGCGACGACGACGCCTCTGGCATTGGCACATCTCTCCCCTCGCCCCTTGAACCTGCATCACAGGCCATACGGAAGCAGTCCGCACAAGCAAACCTGTACGTCCAAAGGAGAGCCCGGCCTGCGACCCTCACAAAGCTCGCTTGCTTCTGACGTCCTCTGGCCGCCTTTCACGGGGCTCGCCCTTGTCTTCCTTCCTCCCCCAACTCGCTCTTTCATCAAACTCGCATAGCGATTAGTCCCATTGAGCGCATCACTCACAATGGACAGTCGAACGAAGGAAAGCCCTGCTGGCGGCAATAGCAGTGCTCTTTCTTCGGAAGCAGCGACTGCCGGGTTCGAGCAGTCCATGCTCGGGTCGGGCCTGCCCACCTCGCTTGAAGCTGTTCAGGTGGTGAGTGTGAGTGTCTGCTTTTCGAATCCAGCTACACAAAGCAGAATGGTCGTTGCTGACCTGGTCTCTGTACATTTGCCCCGCCAGAACGCCTTCAACCCAAGCTTCTCGTTCCAGCCAGCGACCCCGGCTGTTCTCGGAGGTCTGGGCGACCTCGACAACATCACTTTCGTCGCCGAGGACCGCTCGCCCTCGCCAGCACCCTCTGCTTTCGAGTACGGAGGGAATCAGCGCTCAACAACCCCCTTCGGAGCGCCACAGGGAACGTTGCCATTCTTCGATATCGGTCACGACGCTCCGGGCTCGGGCGGACCTCCGTCCGAGGGGTCCTACGCCGGGTCGACCGACAGCTACAACGGCGGCCACGCAGCAGGGCTTCTCGCTTCCCTCGCTGCGCAGCCTGCTACACATGGTAACGCACAATTCGCTCTCGGCACAGACGGTGCAGCCGAGACCACGCTGCGCGCCTCGCCGCAGACCCTCGACTTTGACCTGGCAACGAGCTCGTCGCCCATGCTCTCGTCCTCGCCTGGGTCGAGCCTCCCTTTCGCGCTGCCCGCCATGCCAGAGCCAACGCCGGGCATCGGGCCCATCCGCACCCGACGTGGCCAGCACGCCAAGGAGATGTCCATTGACGCCATCCCGGGCTTGTCGTTCGATTTCGTTAGGGAAGAGTCCAGCGACGAGTACAAGGAGAACTCGAGCGTGCCCAACTCGGATCTGCCTGCGAGAACCATCAAGATGGGCGAGCACTCATTCACGATCCCCCTCGTCTCGCCTACCGTCGCGCCCCAGCTGCAGTCCAACATCCGCGTAACTAGCACGGGCAAGCCCTCGCATGCGAAGAAAGTGCCCGAAGGACACGTCAAGGTGGGTCGCGTCCGAGCGTGGAGGACTCTGCGAGCCAGTCAATTGACACTCTACCGTCTCGCGCACAGCGCCCCCGCAACGCCTTTATTCTCTTCCGGAGCTACGCATGCACAAACAATCTCCTCCCCAAGTCGCTGGGCATCATCGACCACCGACAAGTGAGCCGCGTCGTCGGCCAGCTGTGGAAGGGCCTCAAGCCAGAGGAGAAGGCAGTCTGGGAGCGCAAAGCGCTCGAGGAGAAGGAGGAGCACAAGCGCAACAACCCGAATTACCGCTACCGCCCGGTCTTCAGCAAAGCGCGCGAGGCTGCCGCAGCGGCGAGCAAGAAGCGGCGGCGCAAGCCAGCCGAGGACGAAGAGCTTGCCGAGGAGGACCGCAAGAGCGAGGTCGTCGCGCGCGTCTTGCTGGAAGGGCACGACCTGACCAACGAGCAGATTGAGGAAGAGGTTCAGCAGCAGAAGATCCAGGACGAGATTGAAGGGCGCGATCGGTCTGCCTCTCGTGCGCGCTCGCGCTCCCGCAGCAAGAGCGTCAACTCGCGAAACGCCGAGAGCGCCGGCGGGCGACCGGAGTATCAGGACATTGTCGACGAGAACGGGATGCTCGCTGTCGCCGGGCCCTACTCGCACTCGAGGGGCCACTCCAGGTCAGGCAGCGACCCAGACGACATGATGGACCTGTACCACCCAGAGCAGCACGATGGCGGACCATCGTCGAGGCGCCGAGCAGCCACGCGGTCCAAGCGCAGCAAGACGCTCGCGACGTCCGTGCCGAGCGATTACGCCCTGCCCAGCATGGGCATGCCGGGGAGCGCTCTCAACGCCATGTACGCGCACGACCCGTACGCGCAGGGCAGCAGCCTTCCATCGGACTTTATGGCGCCTGCGCGCTTCTCGACCATGCCCCCTTCGCTGATCGCGCCGTCGCCCCGGACAGCGACAGGCAGCGGCATGTCGGCGCTGTTCGGAAGTCTAGACCACAGTGGCTTCAACCAGCCGACGGGCTACAGCGGCGGCGACCAAATGGCGCCAACGCCGTTCACGGGCTTCTTCAAGGGCGGCGGGCTGAACGACAACCTGTCGCTTGTGTCCCCCTCGTTCTCGCGCAAGTTCTCGCTCGGCAGATGGGAGGTCCCAAACACGCACGCTGCGCAGGTGCCGCCCTCGGCGCTCTTCGACCATCACCAGCAGCACCAGCCCCACGCCCACACGCCAGGCATGTTTGCGGGCTCGTCGTACCCCAACACGCTCGACGGGCACGCTGCCTCCAGCGGCTCGAGCAACGGCTCGCAGCACCCGTACCAGAGCTACGGGTACGAGCCAGCCGAGCAGCCTTTTGACGCCGCGCAGGGGCAGACACAAGGGCAGGGACAGGCTCCAGGCCAGCCAGCGCCTGGCCCCACATATGTCTACCTGAGCAAGGAGGACGCTCAGAATCCGGAGGTGGGTCTCGGAGCATACCACGATTGCCCATGTAGGGGCCCCTGGCTCACACTATTGTGGTACACCCCCCACAGATTGTCAATCACTACCTTGCACAGGGTTTTGGGGTGTCGTACGATGCGTAAATTGCAGCTTGCGTGCCTTCTCCTCTGCTTTGCGTCAGGCGCGCATGCAGCGCTGTACAGTCGTCCTTGGTAGGATTTCCTGCGCGCTTTACCCATGTCCAAACAAGTGACAGTACGCAATATAGGGTCAACGCCAAAAGTCGTGCCTTTGTACCTTTTGCATGTCGGCACTAGCCCCCTTCGGCGCCCTGGTCCTCTACATCCCACAGGAAGCGAATTGTCACATCGTCTCTGCCGAGGTACCGCTGATCGCGCTCGTCGGCCACATCGCCATTACGACTGCCGTTACCCATACCGGCCATGCCCGCCGCGTTCCTCCCCTGCTCGTCCACGCGCCGCCGCTTGTGGCTATGCGCGCTGTACTGGCCATTGTGCTCCGTTCTGCGCTTCTCGGCGTCACCACGGAGGCGGATCTTTATCTGCGTGAGCTCGGACGAGAGCGCTGCGCCCGACAGCGACGGCCCCGGCGTCGAGCTTGAAATCGACGATGTGGCTGCGGGACCGCCCTCGCGGGGCGACCGGGACTGCGTGACGAGGAGCGTCTCGGAGGGCGAGGGCTTGCTTGCGAATGACGACGCGAGTGAGGAGGAGGATGCGGCGTTGATGGACAGGAGGAGGTCGAGGATGCTGTGGCATATGTCTGTGCTATCGCGCGTCAGCTTGATTCCCCAAACGGATCCGAGTGCGACAGGACGAGGGGAAAATCTGCGAGCGCACCCTCGATGTCCTGCATGTCGCAGCGGCACTTCCCCGCCCATCCGTCCTCGAACAGAGGCGCCCCGCGGTTGCTATTGCTGTTGCCGTTGCTGTCGCTGTCGTCAGAGGACGTCAAGAAGCTTGTGAGGAACAGGCAGGCCGCGGCGATGGTGTGGGGCGGGTACGAGAGGGGGACGAGGGTCCTGTGCGCGTCGACTGCCATCCTGAATGCGCGCTTGACAAAATCCTTGCTGGCTGCGAGCACGAGAACCGGATCGTGCCATTTCGCAGGATCACAGTTCAGCCACATCGAGCTGAATGTATAGCTGGGCACACGCACCGCGCATGGCCTTGCCGAGCTTGACGACGTAGGCAAACGTGTCCTGGTTCTGGCTCGCGCTGCTCGTCGCGTCGCGGGTTGCGTACGCGGCGTTGCTGCGGAGATTGAAGTTGAAGCTGATGGTTTCCAAGATGAGGCGCTCGACGCCGATGAGCTTCGCCCGGTCCGCCTCGAGCACGGCTGGGTCTGGCTCAGCCAGGGCGCCGCCCGCGTGCAGGCCCTCGTGCGCCGCGCGCACTTGGAAAGCGGCAATCTGAATGTCGCGCAGCTTCTTGAGCGTATCTTCGAGCTTGGACGAGACGAGGAGGCAGGCGACCGAGACGTCCTGGGGGAAAGGAAGGGCGGATCCGCGAGTGCGAGTTCAGCGGGCCCGCCGCGGGGTGTCAAGCACTGAAAGAAGACAGAGACGCGGAGGCCCACCCACCTGGACAGCCACGTCCTTCAGGGGGAAGAAGAGGTGGAAGCGGTGGTAGAGGACCTGGGCGGTGGCGATGGTCCTCCTCGGGCTGCGCGGGCGGGACACCGCAGAGCGTGTGTCAGTAACGTGGATGCGAAACGCTTTAATGCAGCACGCTCCCACACGCACAATCCCAGCCTGGACCCAATCTTGTCAATGAGGCCGCACGCGAGCTGGCGGATGGCTTCTACGCGGGCTGGGGTGAGCTTGCCGGCGTTGCGCTGGACGAGCGCTGCGACTTCGGCGGGGGATGAGCTGCGATTGCACAGAGTACGATACGAGAAAAGGGTGAGCATTGTCTGTGTGCTGTGCTGCGGTCCAGGGCGTCTATGGATGGGATGCTGGCTGGCTGGCCACCCACTATGCGCGATACCGGCGGGCGCCTGCCCCTTCGGTCATTGCGGCACGGCTGACAGCGTGCACAGCACAGCACGCGATACCCGTCTGTGCGATGCGATGCGGGCCGGTGCGATGCGGTCCAGGTGTTGAGGGTGTTGGTGTCGGTGCAGAGCAGAGCAGCATCCCCATCGGAAGTCACGGCTCTCCTTCGCTCTGACCGGTTATATACACCGCAACAACAATATCATAGCAGAACACAGCAGAGCATGACATGGCACATCAGCGCCGAATAAAGGTGCGGGGGAAGGCTGCCCTGTCGCTTCCATCGGGCCACGCTCAAGCTCGGGTTCGTTGAACAGGGCCTGGCCATCCACCGGCCCATCGTGTACGGCAACACTGCGACGTTCGTCAACCCTTCTGAGCGCACCATCCCAGAGCACAGCCACCGATGGACAGTCGCAGTCCGGAGCGCGGCCTCCCCACCACCGGGAAAGCGCGGCGAGGTCCAGCAGGTCGGCGGCTATGACGACCTCAGCTACTTCATAAAGAAGGTCTCGTTCAAGCTGCACGAGACGTACGCGAATCCGACAAGGGGTGGGGCCTGGCAATCGCGCTCTCCGTCTCTGTGAATGGCCACCCTCTGACTGACGGACGCGGAAACGCCCGCCGCTGCTGTGCAGTCATCGAAAAGCCGCCGTTCGAGGTCTCGGAGACGGGCTGGGGCGAGTTTGAGATCCAGATAAAGATCTTTTTCGTCGCAGAGGCCGCAGAAAAGGTCATCTCGGTGTCCCACCTGCTCAAGCTGCACCCGTGGACGGTCGACAACAACGGCATTGTCGTCGCCGTCCCGCCTGGGACGCCTATCGCCGCAACGGCAACGGCAGCCGCAACCACGCCAGGAGGGACCGGGACGGATCCCGCGGTAGCAGCAGCAGCGGCGGCGGCGGCCGCCACGACAGGGCTGGACGTGTCGTCCGTCCACAGCTGGCAGTTTGACGAGGTCGTCTTCAACGACCCCACCGAGGCTCTGTACAACATCATGGTGCAGAACCCCCCGACGCCGCTGTGGGTTATCACACCAGGGGAACATCCATGGGCAGACAGTCGAGAGAAGCTGACGCGCGGGTTGCCATGGGCATGTCGTCGCACCCAGACCCAAAGAGCCGCGCATCGCCAAGACGGCCTTTCCGGCGCCCATCTCGCCCCACAACGGCGGGGCTTTCGGCGAGCTCTGCCTCGAGACGGAGAGCAAGGAAGGGGAGCGCATCTCGGCCGCGAGGGACAAGCTCGTCAAGGGTGGGTCCGATTCGGCCGAGTTGAAACGAGCCTTCTTCAACTTGTTGCCAGTTCAAGCCATCAAGAGCTGACCCTGTCCCCGTTCGCATGTACGCGCGCATCATGCTAAATCGCCTGGCAGAGCTCGACGAGTTCCGGGCGCGCTTGATGGCGTCAGAGACGGAGAGCAAGGAACTCAAGAAGATTATAGAAGGGGCGTGATGGCGATCCAAGTATCGAGTGTTGTTGTGCGAGTGCTGGACAGAGGTGAAACTACGAGTTCGTCCTGACCCATCTTGCTGGGCGCTCTCTCCAGCTAATGCTGTCAGCGCGGCACTGACTGACAACGGTAGACTGCAATGCAAACAGTGTCGGTGCGCCGAGGGCTGTGCTGTGCGCTCTTTGTCCATGTCGCTTTTGTGTGGTCTGCGAGCGAGCGGGACTGTGCGTGCATGCATGGAGATGCTATGGGGATCCTCTGCTCTACTCTGCTCTGCACCACGATGAGCGCAGTCCCGAGCCCGAGCACAGCAGCAGTGATTGACGGGTATCTGCGCGATGCTGCGGCCCATCGCAGCGATGCACCGCGCGTGTCTGCGTTCCTCGACGCCGTCATTGCCTCGAATGGCGCTGCCATCGCGACGCCCGAGCAGCGGCGCAGCGCCACGAGGGAGACGCTTGCCTTGCTGGGCGGGACGGGCAATGCGGCGCTCAGGGCTGTCACTGCATTGAAGACGCTCGGCAGGACAGCAGCGGGAACGGAGGATCTCGCATCGGACGAGGTGCGTCTGCGTCTGCGTCCATGTCGGTGCTCGCTGCTGATGGATGCATCTCATCCCCAAGGGCGTCCGCACCCTCGTCTCGCTCGCCGGCCTCGATAGCCCAGACCGCGCATCCACAGCAACTGACCCCAAAGGTCTCCCCCCCATCGCAGCAGAGGCGACGCGCTGCCTCGCCAACGTCTGCCTCCTGCACGAGCCGGCGCGGCTGCGCTTCAGCAGCGTCCCGGGGATAGCAGAGGGGATCCTGCACGGCCTGGGCGTGGGTCACTGTGCCTCTCTCACCATGGAGCAAAGCCCACGAAAGGCTGATCTGTCTGTGTCCGGAATCTCATCTCATCTCATCTCGCGCGGTGCCATACCGTATTGTCGCGCACGCCCGGCAGCCAGCCGTCCCCGCCGCGACGCGCTTCCTCTCCGCGCGCCTCCTCTTCCTCTGCACCGTCTCCGGCGGCGACACGGTTCGCCATCTCGTCGAGGACCTAGACATTGCGCGCATCCTCTCTGCGCGCTTGCGGGAATACGCCGTCCCGCCTGAGGCGCTCATGACCGCCGATGCGAGCGCGAGCGCGAATGCGAACGCGAACGCGAGAGCAGAAGCCGACATCCTCGTAGAGTACCTCAAGATCGTCTTCAATCTCTCCCTCTTCTATCCCCGCCTCGCAAATGCAACGGAAGCGAAAATAGAGGACCATGTGGATGGTAGTGCTGCTGCTGGTGGTGGCACATCGCCTAGCAAGCGCGACAACAAGATGCTGTCGCCCGATCCAAACAAGCCCGAGGGGTCGTCCTCCGGCTCGTCCGTCATGTCTGCGAGCAGGTCCCGCTCGCCCTCGCCCAGTAACGGTCGCCCCCATTCGCCCTCGCCCGGCCTGCCATCGGCGCCGGCTGGCGAGCAGCCCCGCACGCGGCAGAAGTCGTCCAAAAGCGACAAGATCAAAGGTCTCTTCTCGCGCTCATCCGCCAGTGCCAACAAGCCACTCGAGCGCGAGACGAGCGGGGAAGCGGCCGGCAGCGGCAGGAGCGCAGTGTGGGAGGACGAGGCGGACGTGCTGAGTCCCTGGGGATTTGAGAGGTGTGTCCGCGCGCGTCGCTAACACATGCATCTCGAGCGCCAAGCTGACGGCGGCACTTCACATTGCATCGCACACGCGTCACTCGATGGCTCACAGCGTCGTTGCCGAGCTCGTCCGGCTGGCGCTGTGCCTCCCGCTCGGCTCTGGCTCTGGCTTCTCCGGCGCGCCTTTCGGCACATACAAGCACGTCATCACCTCGCTGCTAAACTTCAACCTGTCCGCATACGCCTCGCTCGTCTTTGTGCCCTTATCGCCCCCGAACGCGCCGCTGGTCCCCGCGCTGCCCACAACGTCGATGTCGCCAGGCGCGCCCGCACCGCGCGTTCCGCCCTTCCCGGCGCGTCTCCTGGCGCTTCTCGACGGCACGTGTAGCACGTACATCCCATACGGCCCAGACGACCAGGACAGCCGAGAGGCCGCGCTCGCCGCCCCGGAGAGCCTGGACGAGTGCCTAGGTTTTCTGATTCTCTTGCTCGCGAAGTGCGCGACAGAGGACACGGAGGGTGACGCGCGGCGCGCGATGAGGCAGTGCCTGCTCGCGGACGAAATGTGAGGGCTGCACCGCTCGGCGTCGAATGCTGGATATGCGCGGACTAGCGCTGACGCCTCTGCGTCCCACCCATGTCGCTGCCGCAGCGACCGCTCGATTGGCCTCGAGAAGCGGAAAGACCTGACAGGCCGCCTGATGAGACTCATGAGCAGCACGTACCTATCCTCATCGGGGGACGCGGCGGGCAAGCTGCTGTTTGCGCTCTGCGATCAAGATCGTGCGTCTTAAACACCTTCTGTCGTCTTTTCGCCGTATTGGCGTTGGTCTCGCTGTGAAGGTGCTCACGCACCTGATGTGGTTCCTCAAATAGCATCCACGTTCGCCGGCGTGCTCGGGTACGGCAACGCGTCCGGTTTCCTCCAGAACATCGGGATGCTCGTCCCTCCTTCTTCCGTCCCGTCCCACTTCGAGTCGGGCGCGGACGTCAATCCCATCACGGGCGCTGTACACGCCCCAACCGACGAAAGCGAGGCAGACCGCATGACGGACGACGAGAAGGAGCGCGAGGCCGAGCGTCTCTTTGTCCTCTTTGACCGGCTGAACCGCAACGGTGCCATCTCGGTCGAGAACCCCGTGCGCGCTGCGCAGCAGAGCGGCAAGTTTGCAGGGAGCGCGCAGCAGGACCGGGAAGAGGGGACGAGGTTCCAAGAGATTGAGGACGAGGAGGAGAAGGAGGCCCTCGAGGAGATAAGGCGGTACAAGGAGAGGAAGGCCAAGAGGTAGCTTGGACTACACTCGCGAGCGAAAGCGGATGGCATACCACCACGCGCACCCCAACAGCGCTGGCAGCTATGCAGCCATGCGGGACCGCCTGCCCCTCTAGTCGTGGCTGCCTTCAAGACATCAGTTCCACAGCGTCAATTCTTGCCTGCTATATCGGATCACATGGCATCAGTACAGTAATTCTCCCCAAGAGCAGTCAGCATCGATACATTTAATCGCATCATCAGACAAGCTGTCCATAGCCAATCCTTCCATACCATGACGTTATCAGTCAGTCAGTGAAGCCAGCAGGGAGTGTGCATCGAAGTGCAAGTCTTGGCAGCAGGCGTAGATTGCGTCCCCTATCCTTCAGACGTTGATGATATCACAACAACAATTGTCCCAAACACAATTTTAGGGCCGCACAGCGGCGTTTCATGGGTCGCACTTCACGGGTTGACCGGCATAAAGTTGCCCACGATAGCATTGGGTACTGAGCAAGAGGGCAGGAACGAGCGTGTCAACTCTCAAGTAGGCTTGTGCAGCACTGCTAGCAGCAGCAAAGCCGGGGGAAACATACTGTGATAGGCGTCCCTGCGGATGGTAAACGAGAAAGTGCAGTGAACGAGGGCCTCTTCAGGAATATCTGCGAGCGCAATCGCATGTTGCGCGGTGAGCGGCGGGGCGGCACCAGCGGAGAGTGAGGAAAGATTCGAGTCGAGGCGCGTCAGGTTACTGAGCGAGAGCGTCGAGTCGCTTCGCCGGGGAGGCCCGCCCCCGCCTCCGCCTCCGCCTGCGCTGCCTGCCCCACTCCCAGCGGAAAGATTCGAGTCAAGCCGCTTGATGCTGCTCCCGCCGTTGAGCCGATTCTCGTCCGTGTAGCCTTTCAGCTTCGTCTGATTGACTGCGCCGCAGGTACGTACAGAGCGTCAGCGATTCTGCAGACCCTCCTTGCCTGGTAGCCACGCAGAGGAGCGCGCGCACTCAGTACACAGGACGTCAAAACGGCTTTTTGCCCCGGATCGAATGCGATGCTTCCGTATTTCTGTAATCATCGGGGGACGCGTTCCCGCGCCTCGCAATCTTAGCCAGGATCATGTAGGCCGTGTGAGAGATACCCGCACCTCCCAGAAGTTGACGGCAGAGTCCTCAGCCATGAGCTCGTAGATGGCGAGGTTGCCGTCCCGGAACTTGTCATAAGGGATACCAATGAGCTCGGCAAACTCTCGATTGCCCTTGAAAATCTCGCCCGTTCGGCGCCAGAGGCAAGCCGGTATGCCCATGGTCGAGAACACTTTCGACAGGCGCGTATCGCAGAATCAGCCGACCAAGCTACCCGAAGTCTCGTCTCATCTGACCGGGTCACACGTACGCCTGTCGCAGTCCAGCAAGAGCCGCTCGAACGCCTCTTCGATGAAGATGAGATCGAGGTCTGTCAAGCCTTGCGCAATGGCCTGGTTTTCACAAACGATCCGAGCAGAACATCACAAAAGATCCGAGTAAAACATCAGCACGCTACCGGGGTGACGGGCGTCACGCGAGACCAGACGAAAGCGCCAGAAGAGCGTGCAGAACTCACCCGAAAGGCCGGTCTGAATTCGCTGATGATGCGGAGGGTGCGCAGCTTGCTTGATTGCGACCACTTGCGCTCCATCCACGTGTTTAGGCGCTCGTATCCTTTGATGTAGTTGAAAGGCTTGAGGAGGCCCGCGTTGTACTTTGCGCGAATGACCTTGTTGAGGCGCTCGTCGCGCGTCCCTTCCTTCTGATCTGCAGCCGTGAGGAGGAACCGCTCCGTGCTCGTCTGCCCGGCCCCGCCCGTTCGCGATTGACCCGAGGGTGCCGCACCCTGTCGCGCACCATGCAGCTCGCTGGCCGGCGATGCCGCACGAGAGGGCGGAGCAGACGCGAAGAGCGCCGATATCTCGTTCGAGAGACCGCTGGCTGTCCCGCCCCGTGAAGGGGAGCGGAGATTCGCGTGGCAATGAGTCGGTGGTTGTATGCTCGGAGTCGGTTGTTGGACCTGGCTCTGATTCTGATTTTGCGGTTGTGGCGCCTGGCCGTACTGATCCGCGGTGGGATAGTTGGATGTGAAGAAGCCGGCGGGTAGGCTGTTGGATGTGCCCGGCGTCGACGAGGAAGATAGCAGATTGGTTTGCGAGGGCGTCGGGGTCGGTTGCGTGACATCCGGCATCGGATTGAGGTACATTTCGTCCAGTGTCCGTAGAAAGTCGCTGCATCGGGGAGAAATGTCTGTCAATGGGGGTTGACAGGCAGAGCAGAGAGCGTGCAGATGATACGCACTCGAGTGCATTGCTGTCGATATCGCTGCCAGTACCGTTGTCGGACCCTCCCGACGGCCCCGGCGTACCGAGGCCCAGCAGGCCCAGGCTGGACGAGCTCATGCCGTACGCGTGGCTATTAGCATGTGCCCCACCCTGCGCATATCGATTTGTGTTAGTCGCTCCGATGCTGCTAGACTGGCCAATGTTACTGTTGGTGCTGCTGCCGCTGTTGCCGCTAAAGAGTCCGCCGAACTGGGCGTCTGCCGTGCTGGCGAACAAGCGCAGACTAGCCAGCGAGTTAGAGCCTGCGACTCGGACCAAGACCAGGCCGCATCAGCATCCGGGCCTCCCTTGCGATGCTCGCGACAATCAAACTGCTCGCAGGCCCCTCGCTCACCTGCGTTGTTGGACGGGTAGGAATAGTCGTAGGCCTGGTTGAGTAGAGCGAACGGGTTAAAATTATTCTGCTGCTGCTGGTTATGCGTGTTGATGCCATCAGACGGCCTGTCCATAACTCCCGCGCCTTGCCCGCCCTGCTGTGGGGCTTGGGCATAGGGCTGCCCCGTGTGGTGCTGCTGTGAAGCAGGATACTGCGCCGAAGCGCTGGTACCGCCGGGTGCCGATGGTCCCTGAGCGAAGCCAGGCGACGTCCTTGTCCCTGAGTCGTGCTGCTGCGCGTAGCTATCGCCCCTCTCGAGCGTGCTGCGCCGCACATGTGCATGGCCATCGGTGCTCGCGTGCGACTGCGACTGTGACTGATGGCGCTGCTGCGGCGGCAGACCCGGGTGGGCGAACTCTGCCACGGCAGTGTCTGGACTGCCAAAGATGTTGCTCCCGCTGCCGGCCGGGCCTCCGCCGGGCAGTGCAGCAGCCGCTGCCGTTGAGGTCGAATGCAGTTGCGCGCGATCGAGGAGCGACGGCGAGCGGTTCGCAGTGGGAAGGCTGAGGCCATGCCGCCCGCTGCTCCCGCTTTCATGCACCTTGGACGAGTCCGGGCTCGTCTGCGCCTGCGAATGCGAGGCCAGACTCGCGAGCTGGACGGCGGCAGAGGAGGGCGACTTGGAAGACGAGGCGACACCGCTAGCGCTGCCGCTCGGTCCAGAATCGGAGGCGGAGGGCGCGTCTGTGCAGAGATGCGCTATGTCGCGCTTGATGCTGGAGCGGGCGAGCGGACGGTCGAGCGTTCGCGTGTCAGCAGGGCTTAGGGCCAGAAGGAGCAAAACGGCAAGAGACCCTCGCTCACCATCTGTCACAAGGCCGATTCTCGGTGCATGTCATGTGCGAGCTGCATGCAGTGAGGCGCGGGAGGGATGGAAGCTGGTCAGGGCAGGCTCCTCTCCGCGGGATTGCCCTGTACTGTGATGCGAGCCCCGCGCGACGCATCTGCCATGGACCACGGAAGGCGCCGCAGACTCACCGCTTGCAAAAGATGCAGGCCTTTGTGACTTTCTTCCTCTTTGAGCGCTTGCCGTTGCGGGCATCGGCGCCGTCTGGGCCATCGTCTTCTGGGCTCTTCCGGACGTGCTGCTGTGGCCCTCCTCGGGCATACTCTGAGGCCGACGCTGCCGAGGAGAGGAGGAACATCTCTTGCTCTGCACGCAGAGCTGCCTCTTGCTGCTCGCGCAGCTCCTTGTCCTTTTTCGACGGGCGTCCCCGCTTCTTCTTGAGCGGCAGAGGGGGTAGCGGTGCGGTCGGTGCGGCGGCAGCAGGAGCGGCAACGACGTCTTGCGATGGGGTAGGTGCAGATGCACCGTCTGCGACAGTCCTTGCACCGCTGCCAGTGCTGATATTGGGCGAGCTGCTCCTGCTGTGGCTCCTGCTGCTGCTCGACGACGAAGATCCTCCTCGGGCAGCACGGCGGCGGCTCTGGACACGCAACGCCGGATCCAAGAGGCGCGGTGCGGCATTGCTGATATCTGCAGCTCCAGCTCCAGCTCCATCTGATGTAGCTCCTGCTCCTGCTCCTCCCGCAGCCGCCCCAAGGGTGCTGTCCCTCTCCATCTCCATCGTCATACCGCCGCTTGCCCCGCCTTGTAAAGTCGATGCTGCAATTGGCTCTGCAAGCTTCCCGCTTGCACCATTGCACGTTCCCCGTTCCCCCAATCCTGGTACGCAATACGTGTGCTTGGCTGTGGTGTCCCAATCTTGGTGCTGTGATACGGTATACTGCAGGCGCGTACAGAGGAGGAGCCCCCGGGTGGACTCGGAAGAGGCGACAAATCCACCAGTCCCGGGGCTCTCCGAAGATGAATGGCCAGGGAGCCCCATACTCTACTAGTTAGGTAGCAGCAATATGATAATGAGCGCCTGAACGCGTCGTGTTTGCGGTAGGTGGTGTAGATGTCATAGATTACTGCAGACAGGCTCGGCGGCCCCGCTCTCAAAACACCCCGCCTCAACGTGACGGAGGACCACACACCGGACACAGATTGTATGAAGCGGCGCCCGCCCTACGCCTTGTCCCCAATCACAGCAACAAGCACGCTGATGTCATCGTGCTTGCCCCCAACGAAATGGATTCCTTCCTCGTTGGCCCGCTGCTGGAACGGCGACGCGACAGCCTGCTGGTCCTCCGAGACGGCTTTGGCTCGCGCGCAGAGCGCCTGTGAGAGCTCCTGCGGGTTCAGCGAGGCTGCCATCCCTAAACCAGCTGTTGGCGATGCGGCGTCCTGCTGTCCGCTGCTACTGCTGCTGCTGTTCTCCGTCGTCGCAGAAGCAGTCGCCTTGCTCGACAACGCTTCCGTCTCCTCGCCCATGTCGCCCGTTCCACCGCTCGTGCTGCCGCCAGCAGAAGGGCCAGCGGACATGGCAGGCGCACACCCGAGCGGAGGAGGAGGCGGGCAGAACGCCTCCACTTCTTCCAGGATATCCTCGTCAAACAGGTTGTCGACGAGGCCATCGCTGCTGAGAATGACAATGTCGCCCTTCTGGACCTTGATATTAAAGCGCTGCCCGTCCTTCCTCGGCGTGTCCTGGCTGTTGGTCCCTGCTTGAAAAGGGTAGTTGAAGCTGTGCTGCTGCTCCTGCGAGCGGAAAATGTACTCGGGCGGGCTGCCGCGGATGATGCTGCACGAGCAGTCGCCCAGGTTCGCGACCCGCAGCTCGTCCCCGGCCAGCAGGGCAACGAGCGCAGTGCTCGAGCCCGTCAGGCTCAGGTCGAAGAACTCTGTCAGCGTCAGGTCCCATGCCCGGTGCAGCAGCTCGATCGGGTCCGAAGCAAGCAGGCGGGATTCGAGCGAGTTCGCGTGGGCTTGGGGCTGAGCATGCGCCTGACCGTGATCTGCAGTATCGGTGCCGGCAGCAGCAGCAGTGCTGGCAGTGCCGTTCGGCGCATCGCGGGACGAAGCGATTGGTGCCTGCGCTATGACTTGCGTGCCGACCGCACTGGCCGGTGTTGGCGGATGTAGCGAGCTGCTGCTCGGTATCGTAGAGGTGGACGCAGAGAACGAGGAGGCCGAGACGAACGAGAATTGAGGCCCCTCACTCCCGCCTCCTTTCCCCGAGTCCGCGTCCTCACTTGAGCTCCCCTCGCTCCCCGCCACCGCACTGGTATGCCGGTCGTCGTGAAGCGAGGCGGCCAGCTCCGCCGAGCAGTGGTGCATCAACCGCGCGGCAAATAGCCCCGGATCCGCCCCTCGCCTGCCCGCCCAGCCCCCAACGCCATCCGCGACGCCAAGCGAGTCGTGTCTGACAAAGTACGCGTCCTGTGGGGTGGGGAATGACATGAGCTGGGTCAGCTCACATTGTGACGGAGGTGGCGAGGCTACTGCCATTGCACATCCGAACGCAAATGCGAATCATAGGGGTAATAACGCACCTCGCCCACTTGGACGCTGAGCAGCGGGCCCTCGAGCTCCTGCAGCTGCTTCTCCAGCAGTGCTGCGTCGCTCGCAGTCTCGCCATCTCCATCCACTGCAGCTTCATCGACTTCTGTTGCCCGCTCTTTGCCCTTGACGCTCGCCGGACGCGGCGTGGCCACGGGAGCAGCAGGAGCAGGAGCGGTTGTCGTCGTGGGCGCCTGCTTGGGCCGCTTGGGAATGCCAAACGCGCCGTGGTGCAGCGTGAGCTGGGGCGCCTTGCTGCTGCCCTGCACCGCCGGCTGCTGTGGCACGCGAATGCTTGTCGCGTCCCCAAAGCGGGCTAGGGGCGACGCTGATGTTGTTGCCGCGCTTGACGGAGCATGGGAGGGCTGTGGACTGGGCGACGAGGGCGAGATGAAGGACGAGATGGCGGGGAGGATCCCGCTCGTGCTCGAGGGGAGGCCCGACGGTGAGGAAGCGCCGGACGAGCTGGACGTTGAGGCAGACGTCGTCGATGGGCTGCCGAATAGCAGCGGGCTGAATATACTCGATACAGATGAGGACGAAGACGAGGATGGGGAGGAGGACGAAGAGGACGGCTGCGGAGGCTGCTCCTGCGCTGGCTCGCGCGAGCTGGCGGATGCCCAGAAGGACGGGCGGAGGGATGTGTACCCGGAGCCTGCCGCCAGCTGCGCAGACGTCTGCGGCTGCGAATGCGACTGGGACTGCGTAGACTGGTGCCGCTGCTGGTGGTACGCTGCGGTGGGGACACGGCGACGTGCACGATGTGCGTTGCCCTGGTAGAAAGCGCTGCTGCCCGCCGGCCATCCATGTCCGGGGCCATTGCCATGTCCAGTTGATACTGAAGCTGATTCTGTTGAGCTCGCTCGAGAACTCGACAGCGTCCACTCGGCTACAATGGGCTCGGCGGCGAGCGGGTGGTCGTGCGACAGTGCAGCATCGTAGTAGTACGACAGGCGCCCCGCTGCTGACGACGACGACGATGCATAGCTCGAGCTCGGGCTCGAGCTGGGCGGGAACGTCGTCAACGACGACGATAAGCTCGATGGAGTCGATGAGCCAGAGGGAACAGACGATGACGACGAGGACGAGGACGAGGACGAGGTCGAGGTCTTCAGACGACGAACGAGATACGAGGCTGCGCCTCGCGATGAGGAACCCGCCTTGCTCATCCTGAAATCGGCAAACCCCAGGAATTGGGCGTGGGCGAATCCGTGAGGATGGGCGTGAAGACGAGCCGGGACAGCAACAGCGAGAATCCGTCATGGCATGTTGAAAACCCATCATGACCGCTATACAGATGCACACAGCCACTGTACATCACAACTTGCACGTTCGTCGCGCTTCACAGGCGGGCATGACGGAGCCTCACAGAAGGTCGCAGCTCGCAAACGCCTTGCCGGAGGTGATGGCTGCGCCACTGCCATTCGTGGGCATGTTGCCTGGCGTCAGACATTGCTCAGACAGAGCAGTCGCAACGGCCTCTTCATCAACTACCGTGCGCTGCATACGCCCCAAGGAACACCCCCCTGCCGCGTCAGCTGCGTTTCTTTGAGGAATGCACGAGGAGACGGACGAAGCACACCTTGCACTCAACGACCGCTGCGTTTTGCCCATGCAGTCTACCCAGCAACGTCCCCGGCGCAGCAACTAGCGCTGCCTCCGTGCCCATCCCAGCCTCCCAGGCGAACGCGAATGTGCCCTTTGACAGCGTTGCCACCCCATTTGCAGAGGGATCACCCGCCGGCAGCCCGGCGTCGATGTAGCTAACGACCCAGCACGCCTCGCCTTCAACAAAGCTGTAGATCTTGGTGTTCAGATTGCTGGCAGGGATGTGGACCAGCTTGAGCCTGAGCGGACCTGCCGCATGGCGGGTGGCCAGATCGACCTGGATGAATTCGCTCATAAGCTGTCTGACCAGCGAGGTAGAAAAGGCCGGAGCGTATGCACCTAGTACTCACTGGTATGGCGCCCGTCATCGTCGACACAAGCGTTAGGCCGAGAAGGACTTTAGCAGTACGGACTTTAGCAGTACGGGTCTTGTCAAATCTTGGAGGTCTGGTGTCGAGGTAGACAAGTCGGGATTGCCCTCAGCCCACTTCGGGTTAACCGCACTGGCTGAGTGAGCTGCACAGATCTGGCAGAGCCCGCTGAAAGGAGTATGCGCGCCCGGAGCGATGCCACTGCTGTGCCAGCGCCCGGACCGGATGCAAGCCGACTTGGGCGCGAGTCGTCGATAAGATTGCCAGGATGGTTGCATTGGAATGTACTGCCGGGCGGCGAGTCCCTCTTCCTCTATGCATACAAGCAACATGGTCGGTGGTGAAGCGAGCGGCTTATGGTGGCAGGACCACGGGCATCGATGCCGCAGCCCATTACCAGCACCGGTCAAACACCATCGTCCGTCAGCGTCGTTTGTTGTTCCTGCTGTTTCTGCCACCTCTCGGGCGCTGCGGACGATAACCGAGATAGGGTCAGTCCGACCGATGTCAGCATACGCTCGCGGTCGCTCCCACTCACCTTGACTTTGGGACGCTGAGACGCCGCTGGAGGCGACCGTGATCGCGATCGCGACCTTTCCCTCCTACCCGCCTCTTGCCTCTCACGCCCGCCCTCTCCCGTGACTCTCCTCCACATGTTCGGTCGCTCATCCGCCCCATTCGCCGCATCGGGCAAAGCAGCCGCCTTTTCCGCCTCTCGGAGCCGCTCGAAGTGCCCATCGCTCACGTCTGGTCGCGACAGCAGGCCCGATACTGTCGCTGGCGAGGGGCTTCCGCCGTCGGCGCTCCCGTTTCCAATCCCAGCGAGTGCGGGATAGGACTCCACGGCGACGTCGGCATTATCTGTGTGCATCGGCTCGAGGCGCTCATCGAGTCTGCTGGACCGTCCAGCGTGGCGAGAGGGAGGTGAGAGCGACCGTCTGTGCGGCGCTTTGTGCTCGTCCACGTCCATGCTGTGCTCTCCGCGCCCTCGCCCGTGTCCACGACCGTGGTCCGAGTCGTATCCATCGCGTTTGCTCCGCTTCGACGGCGGAGGGGGCGAGGGCTCACGCTGCGGCCGATAGCGGTCGTCGCGCGGATCGAGGCGCGCGAACAACGACGTAGATGCAGGGCGTCCGCCGTCCAGGCGGCTCTGCAGAGGTGAAGGCGACGGACTCCTGCGCTTGCCCAAGGCTGGGGGAGGAGCTGAGATTGGGCCAGGAGCGGGCGAGCGCGTATCGGCCCGCGGCGGTGCATCCACTGACGCCGACAATGTCATCTCGCGCGACTTGTCCTCTCCGACTGCAGCGGCGGCTGCGGCTGCAGGACGGACTTTGCGCGGATCGACAACGTCCTGCGCGCGTATCGGCCGGTTGGCGGGCGGCGGTGGTGGTGTCGTCCCACTCGCAACGCTGAGAGGTCGCGAGCGCGGCGGTGGCGTAATGCTGCGTGCGCTGCGCCTCCTGGGTCCGCCGCTGCCGGCTCTCAGAGCGAGACGCTGGTCCGGCAGTGGCTCTCCTCGCTTGAAGCCAGATGAGGTCCTGGATGATGTCGAAGACGCTGCCGTGCTGATAATGTCGCGCGGAGGCGCTGCCGATGGTGCTTCCGTCACTCGATCACGCGAGATCGCTCGAGCGCTCCGTTCTGGTGCGAAGCGGGAATCAAACTGCTGCGACTGACGCTCCGGCTGCGATGGATGTTCTTGAGCGTCAGTTGGCGTCCGTGAGGCATCGCATGGCGGGTGGTCAGTCACCTCTCGCGGCGCATCAGCTACCTTCGCAGCGCGTGCACCCCATCCGTTATCGCGAGGTACGCCTCTCGGTGCGCGCTCAGGCTTAGCTGGCGGCGGCATCTGGTAGCTTTTGGAAGCGACACTCGCCGGAGAGACTTCAGGAGACGGTGCCGGGCCAGACGGCCCCTCTCGTGTTGACACTCTAGCTGCGGAAGTGGAAGCGACAGGGGCAGGGGCAGGAGCTGGATGTGTGGGCCCTTCTCGTGCCGGTTCGCGATCTGTGGAGACAGAAGCAGAAGTAGTCGTTGAAGGCGGTGCAGGTGCCAGAGCCCTCTTCGGCCAACCGTTGTCGAGACTTGCGGGCTTTGGCGGGCCGCGAGACGAAGGTGCAGGTCGATGCTCCCGCTCGCGCTCTCGCTCAGGGGGACGCTCGCGCTCGCGCTCCCGGTCATGCGGGGCCGCTGCGACGCTGCGCCTGCGCGGGCCGGTGGGAACGGCGGCCTCTGCGGCGGGAGTGGTGGCCGAGGCGGGTCCTCGTGCGAGCGTGCGACCGATCTGGACGGCCGACGGGCGCATGCTGCGTGGGCCTGTAGGGGGTAATGCAGGCTGGGCCTGTTGCTCAGCGGGCGCGGCAGGCGCGGGCGCAGGCGCAGGCGGTGACGGCTCGCGCCTATTTGCGCGAGGCCCCGTGGGCGGCGGTCTCTTGTCCGATGCGGCTGCGGTCGCCGTTGAGGCGACAATCGAGCTTGGTGCAGGTTCTGCTGGTACGCTCGTTGGCGCTACTGCTGCGTTGGTCGCAGCAGGCTCTCTCGCGCCCCATGCTCGCAACTTTGGTTCTGCGCGAGCCGCGCTCGCTCGTTCAGCAGCGAGACGGGCGTCTGCGGACGGGCCATGTGGCGGACGGTCAATTGCGGGCTGCGAGAGCGCAGAGAGCTGTGTGGCCGATGATCCGGTGCGGAATACCCGGCTTTGAGGCGCTTGCGGTCCGCGTTCTAGCAGGCGCGGTGGAAACACACGGAAAGCAGAGAGAGAGAGGAGGGGGGGGGGGGGAGGGGCGAAGTGAGCTGATGTCCGTGTCCGTGCTCTCTCGTGTAGAGCCAAGGGTTGCGACAATCCAGGCCGCGCCGCCTGCCTGTGCATCGCCGAATAGGCCTCCCGCCGATGCAGCTGAGAGAATATGCCTCGCAACCCCGTGCAGTGCTGCCTCGATGCGTTGGCTGCATCGCGGCATGAAGCTGCGGGCTGGCCCGAGACGTGGCCGATCTTCCTGCCGTGCATTGCACTAACACCGAGGGCGCTGCATGCTGGCGGACCTTGCTTGCGCTGGGCCCGAGCGATCGCCGCGAATCACACAGGCAGGCGGCTCGCGAACATCGGGTTGAGAACGAAGGGGCAGAGTCGGAAGAGGCGCTCACTCCATGCTGAGGGTCCGGCGCTGACCGGCGCTGACGGGGCTGCGAAAACTTCAGAGGATATTTCCTCAACCTGTGCAGCAGGGTGCATGTCTCTTTGGGACGCCATGTCGGTGCCCGTCCCGCGGTGTCCGTTGCGCTCGTCCGTCTCGTTCTCATATCCTTCGGCGCCCCGTTCCGTCTCTGTCCCAGCGGCAGGCAGGCCTCGGCCAGCATCGTTTCGGTCGGTAGCAGCGTCTGACGCCTCTAGGAGGGCAACAGCCGCGCTCGCATTCGCATCCGCAACCGCATCCGCTGTCGCTATTACCGCCGGAGCCTCGTCCTCTGCCCTCTCTACCTGCGCTGATGCAGCTGTCGTAGGCAAGTCCCAGCTGGTGGTACGCGAGATGGTGTTGAGATAGTATACCTCACCCGTCGAGCGGGATGTCCGACGTTCCCAGCCCTCTGGCAGAGGCAACCCTGTGTCCTGAGTTGGCTCGAGCAGGGCCTCATGCGGCTGGCCCTGCTGCGCTGCGTTGTCGTGGTGCTGCTCCTGCTCCTGCTGCTGCTGCTGCTGCTGCTTCTGCTGCTGGGCCTGAGCGATACCCTGCACCTCCTGGGCGCCCTCGCCGTCGCCCAAGCTGATGACGGATTCTCTATCCTCTTCATCGTCGTACTCCTCGCCAAAGTCCAGCCTATCCTCCTCTTCTGCCATGTTTCCTGACTGTTTCCACGTCGTTGAGCGGAGCCAGCCGGTAACGTTAATGCGACAGTGCGAATCCAGCGGGGTCGAGGTCGAGCGAGGAGGAGGTCGGCCTTCCTCCTTGCGCGCACTCATCAGCACATGGCCATGCCAGAAGCACACGCTCAATGCGGGTAGAATGTGACACGGCATTGTGTCGCAGGTGTCTACCACCCTGCGCAATGCGCCCCGCGTCCTGGGATCGACAGCGGCCCGGCCCGGCCAGGCCTTATCCCATGTCTCCACCTCACCTCGTCCAAACCACCATAAACGGCTCCCTGGCGGATCTGTGGACGATCGCTCAGCCAGTACGGCATCCTCACATTCACAGCCGTGAGCTAGCCAATGTGTCCGTGTGAGATTGGGCGGCGTTAGGCAAGCAGCCAGGCGCAGGGCGAGCCGGAGCACGATCCCAGTAAAGGCATTGGTGCCAGGAGGTTCTGAAAGGAGCAGGAATGATCCAGGGGGCGCATACTTGTGCACATCGTATCGCAGGCGTGCTTCCTGCCCCCGCCGAGGATAGTTCCCTGATGCAGGATGAGCACGGCGCGGTACCGCAACCGCGCGCGCTGAGGCCTGCCTGCCTCGGGTCGCTCCAGGAACGCATCTCTCATCAAGCAGGCACCTTCAGCCAGTTGTCAGCCAAGTGCAACTATCCGAACCTACCGGTGCATAGCGCTCAAGAGGTAATGTAGCACCTGCGGGCGCCGCATTGCATCTGTTGGCCGAGTGCCGCCTGCTCCACCTCAGCCGGGCCTCGGAGGGAAGGGATGCGTTGACATCCATCCATGCATGGGGAAGGACTGCCGTCGATGCAGCTGCAGTACAAGCAAGTGTCTGCACAGAGCACCGACAGCACAAGCACAAGCACATCGACACAGAGCAGTGCAGGCGCATCAGTGAAGCCTGCCTATACTGGACAGAGGGCGTCGTTCCCTTGTAGAGCTGAGGAGGGAAGGGATACCCTCTTGGTTATCGGAGCAGGATCGCCTCGCCCAAGTCACGCAAAACTCCGCACCTCTTTCGCCTTTTGGCTCAGCATCAGCAACATCATACAGGCTCACTCAGCGGGACATCTGCTGTCCGTCCAGCCTGCGGCCGCCATACATACAGCGTCGGGTACGCCTCGTCCAGCAGCGGCGCGATAAGCCGGCAATCACTATCGAGGACGCCCGGTCCCCGTCATTTGGGCTCCACCTCGGGCGCTTCGACAGCACGACGGAGAAACCAGGACTCAGCTTACTTCGTACCTCCTTTCCGGGCCATATCCTGCTTCCTTCCTCCTTCAAAGCCAAGTTGCCTGATAGGGGTTCGTTCGTCCGTCCTGCACCATCTGCAAGTCGAGACAACTCTGGCTCTGCTCCTGCCCACACGTTGCGCTGACTCACGGCTGTCCTTGCCATACGAATCATCAGTAGCAGCATGTCCGTCTCGCCAACTTCTTCGTCGGATTCTGTCGACCTCGGCAGCCCGAGCAGCACTCCTCCGCGGACTCCCGGGAGCGTGTCGCCCCGCTTCGGCCAATACTGGTTCGACAGCGATTTGATGCTCCAGTCCAGCGACAACGTCATCTTCAAGGTGCACCGAGCGCGACTGAGCGGCTGTGGGGTATTTCGAGACATGTTCGACATTGCCAGCGCGGACGAGCAGGGCGACGCCGCGCCGACCGTGGCCTTGTCGGAGAGCTCGCGGACGCTCGAGAACGTCCTCCCCCTCTTCTACGACGAGCTGCCCGAGCTCGACAATATGGGCTTCGACGAGGTCCTCGAGGCGCTCGAAGCGTCGCTCAAGTACAATATGACGCTGGTGGAGCATCTGTACACTGCGCGTCTGCGGTGAGTACTGTAACCCATTCCTGCTCTTGATTAACACGGCGTGGCGGATCAGACTGGCTGATCGGCATCGGCATCGCGGAACGGAACGGAACGGAGACAGGCGGATGATGCCCAAGCAGATCAACGCTGAACAAGCCTTTCGTCTCTGGGCCCGATGCACCGAGCTCGACCAGCCCGACCTCGCCGCTCAGGCTCTCCGGCTCACGAATAAAGGCGACATTCTGCAGTTCTCCTCGGATGAGCTGGGGTGCATAGACAGCCGCTCCTTGGATAGGCTGGTGAGGCCGCCCTACACATCTCCTGCATCAGAGGCAGCCAGGCTGATTTGGCCGGGACGGCAGTGGCGCACCCATCACAAGGCTGCCCAGCTGGAAGCAGACGCGCTGTTCAAGTTTGCGTTCCAGTCCGCGAGGGGCGAGTGCTTCTACTTCCAACGCGAGGCACACTCGACTTTCCTGCGGGCACTCTTAGCTGCCAGGTCCAGGGGGCTGGACAGCGATGCAGTAGAGCCGCTCGGATTCAGGAGCTGCTCCAAGTGTAGCACCATGGCGGAGGAGCTGGGCCTCCTCTCGGCTACCTCATAACGCATTCACCTCTGTCCTTGTTTCAGCCTGTACCCCATAAGCAGTTCCGTGTGTAGCCCTAGACATTGCAGTTGGTGCAACTGACCCGATAGAGACGGCACGTGCATGGACCCTCTCCACCTTCCGAGTCCCCCATGGCCAACCTCTTCCTTCTGCCTTCCAGTTCCTCAATCTTCACTGCCTCTGCATATCAACAACGGCACCATGGGAGGAGGATCTGCGAGCTTCCGCGTTACTGCACAATCTGAAACGGACATCTGGAGGAAGCCCAAGAAACCGGAACCGACAGACGTGTTCGTTTGTCCAAGCTTCCTGAACGGAATACAAGGACACGGTGCGCGCTGAGCAGATGTTGCTCAAGGCCACCCGTTCTACCTCCGCAGAATCAACGCGCCCATGCACGACCTATTTACGGGCCCACTCTCAGAGTTCCAGAGCATCACCGCAACGTTCTCCGCAGACTGGACGACGCGTTACGACCAAGGGGGCCTCCTGCTCCACTTCAAACAGGACGGAGTAGCACAAGACCGATGGATCAAAGCAGGCGTCGAATTCTATCGCGGCAAGCCCTACCTTGCCTCAGTTGCGGCGGATCGCTGGGCAGACTGGGCGCTCGCGCCGTCTGTGGCCGACCCGCGCGAGAAATGGACTACAATAGAGCTCCGGCGCGAAGGAGACGAGCTCGGGACGAGCCTGTGGCTCTATCAGATCGTGGACGGCGAGCGTGTACCGCTGCGCGAGATCACCTGGGTCTTTGCGGAGGAAGACGAGGTCACTGTGCGCGTCGCAGCCATGGCCGCTCGCCCCGCAAAGGCCGAGGATGTCGTCGGGGAGGAGAAGGAGCTCGTTGTCGAGTTCAGGGACGTGCATGTCCAGACTAGCCGGGCTGCGTAGTCTACTCGAGTCTGTCGCTTAGCAGGGCGTCATGCAGGGGAGGGAGTTCCCCCCGTGGACCGGTTACCGCTCAGAGCTGGCTGCATCTTGAACCCCGCTGCAGTCATCCTTAGACCGATTCACGCATCATCAGTCTCGCTTGAACACCAATGAGTCGACAGCGTGTATTGCCATCTCAGTCGCAGCAGCAGCAGAGGGGACCTCCTCCTCCTCAGGATGGCCCGCTGTACAATAATGGTCCAGGCGCACCGATGCAGCCCGCGAGCCAGGCGCCGGGACCGCAAGCACGGCAGCAGCAGCAGCATCAATACTATCCAGAGCATGATGAAGGCATGAGCGGCGGCATGCCCGCAGCACGGCCTCCCTCGGCGAGTGCGAACGGGTATCCTGCAGCGTCTCCGCCCTCCGGCTCGTCGGGAAGGCCGGGCACATCATCTCGCAGGGAGAGGGAACCCTCTGCAGGCGCCTCTGCTGCGTCGATGCTCCCTGCGTCTTCCTCAGGCTCGAGCAGCAGACGCGCGCCCGCTTTCGAGATTGACGAAGAAGCCAGTGCGTCTGCCCGCCGCCCTGCTCGTGACCGCTCAACCCACGCTGATCCCCGCGAGGTGCGACAGTTCTCAAGGAATACGGACTGTCTTCACTCCAGCCCACAGAGTGGGAGGATACGAACCCGCCTGTCGAAAACCCGCTCGCCATCCCGGGAGTGGCAGAGTCCGCCTCTGCGCGCCCGGCCGCATCACGCGCTCGCTCGACATTCACAGGCAAGGGTGCCGCACCGCTGCCCGACGAGCCGGACCCGCTCGGTCTGTACCGCGGCACAGTGCTCAGCAACATACCCACGCTTCCGCCAGAGGTCGTGTCGACCATCCTCCTGTCGAGCAAGACATTCAGTCCGACGGCCTTCATCAACAACGTTCATCCCGCAGCAGGGCCGGACGACCTCGCGTACGGCCGCGAGAGGCTGCAGGAGGCCGCCAAGGGCAGAGAGAGCGCAATACAGCGGCTCGTCGAGGATAACTTTGATCGCTTCATTGGGATCAAGGCTGCGTCGGGCATTGTCTACGATGAGATGAAGCTCGGTCCCCTGAGCAAGGAAGCCGACTACAGCGTCGGAGATCTCAAGGAGGCGCTCAAGGGTGAGTATAGGTCTATGGACAGGATCTGCCGTTCGTTCTGACTGGACTCTTGTCCCGTCTGCGCGCACAGCCGCCCAGGCGAAGGCAGACGCCGTCTGGAACCCGATCCTCGAAGCCCGCCTCAAGGCCGACCGGCTTCGAAGCACCCTGGGCATCTTTGAGCGCTCCAAGTTCTTCTTCACGCTGCCGGGCGTGCTGAGCGAGGCCGTCTCTGCGGGGCGGTACGACGCCGCGCTGTCGGCGTACAAGAAGGGCAAGTACCTGCTGGACTCGCGGCCTGGCGCGCTCCTCGGCTTGCCGCCGGGCACGACCATGACGGAGCAGCAGGGCGAGAAGCACCGCCGCGTGTTTGAAAAGGTATGGGGGCAGGTCGAGCGGACCATGAGCGACCTGAGGACGATGCTGGGCAAGAGGTTGCGGGACCCAAAGAGGAGCCTGGAGGAGGTGGAGAAGACGATCGAGTGCGTCGCTCCTGCCCGTCGACTTGCCTCAGTATGAGCCCGAGCTGACTCGGCGCCCTGCACAGGATCCTGCTCGAGCTAGACCCGACTGGCGAGCCCGTCTGGATCTACTTTGACACGCAGCATCACCACATCATGCAGGCGCTCCGCTACTCGCACGCAAACAGTACCACCAAGTTCAACAGCGTCTTGAAGAAGCTCGTCTCTCCAGCATCTACGGAAGATGCAGCAAGATCGGCGGACCTCAAGGCCGGGGTGCTAGCTCTCGAATCTCCGGGTCAAGATAGCATCCTTGGTGCGTGGCAGAGGGGCGTGCACCCTGGCTAGAGCAGTGGAGCTGACCAGCCTTCGATGGCACACAGAGAAAGGCAGCGGACAGGAGGTCTGGAAGTCGCTAGCAGAGGTGGTGCACAATCTCTCTGAGATCCTGCTACAAACCCTCCCGAATTTCTGGAAGGTGGCGAAGGGCTACATGGAGGGACGATACCAGCGGAAGGATCCCCACGACCGCAAGAAGCAAGGGCATCGCGATCATCACCAGGACAAGAACCACACGGGACGGCGGAGCTCGTCACAGATCAAGGTCATGCTGAATGAAATCATCAACCTCTACATTGCGCTTCTCTCGGACTTCTTCACCCTGTCGAGCGCGACGCACCAGGTCTCGCCCAAGCTGCACGGCGACGGCACCGGCAACGTCCTCGCGCCGCTCCCGGGGTTTGTCCCTGCCAACTCGAATGCGCTCACGGCGGGTGTGCACCTGCTGCGCTCGCTGTCCGAGCTGACGGACGCGACGAACGACATTGGGGCGCTCGCGGCGATCGGGAGCGAGGTGCAGGGGAACCTGCGCGAGTTCCTGCTCGCGGTGCGGTTCCGCTTCCTCGAGAGCGTGTGCGGGCTGTGGGTGCGCGACGCAAAGCTCTTCTGGCGGCTAGAGGACTGGTCCCTCGATTCCGAAGAGCTGTCGCGCACCGTGTACCTTGCGCGCATGGAGCGCTACATGCGCGGTGCCGCCCGACTGGCTTACCGCGCGTCCGGCGGGTCCGAGGAGCGCGCAGGCAACCTCTTCATGGAGGCAAAGAGCGGTGTCGCCCTCCTCCGGCGCATGGGCAACGACAACATCCCCACGGACTTTGCGAGGAGGATACATACGACGTATCTGGACGCACTGTATGACTTCCTCGATGGTCTTGTCCACGTCGCATTTGTGGAGAATGCGCCTCGTCCGCCGGCATTGCCACCTAGAACGGTCGTTGCCGATGCGACATTGCCGACTGGCGACATCAATGGCAATGGCACTGAGCCCGTCTCGCTTGGGAAGGCAAAGCAGGTTGATGTGCGGGATAGGGTGGGTGATCCAATCTGCCCAGTACGGGCGTCGACATTCTCAACTGACCGTATCTGCCCATTCCCGTGCACGCAACAGGACGTCCGCATCCTTCTGACCGTCTCGAATCTGTCGCACTTTCGCACCGAGATCATTCCGCGGATTGCGGATCAGCTCCAGACGGCACTCAAGATTGACATGGGCAGCGACAGCAAGACGCTGAATGATGTCGTGGGCCAGCTGGACAAGATCTTGTTTGACGACTACATCAAGGGCAGGAGCGTCGCGCTGGCGGCTACCATCGAGAAGGGCGTGCTTGGGAATGGCATTGATTGGCATCGAGCGCCCAAGCCGACGGGTGAGCTTCTCTCCACATTGCGTGCGCGTGTCGCTCCTCGGAGCATCGATGCCGACATGCGTCGCTCCTTTGTGCTTGCAGCCGTCCACCCATACATCTACGATGCCCTCCTCTCGCTCGTCCTCGTCCACGCCCAAGTCACGGCCATTGCGCGCTCGCTCGTCACGCGGACGATTGGGGCGCTCGTACAAGAGGTGGCCAAGCACGCTCTGGCCTGTTTCTCGCAGGTTGCGAGTTTCGGGATGGGCGGGATGCTGCAGGCGACGCTCGAGATGGAGTTTTTGCACCAGACGCTCAACACGCACGTCAGCAGCGGGGCCGACGCCACGCTGCAGGAGATTTACAAGATCATCTCGGCAAAGTACAGGCCCGGCGGCCGGCCGGGAGAGGGCGCGGGCGAGCTGCAGGCCGAGCTCGAACAGCTCAAGCTGACGCTCACGCAGGCGAGGAGAGCGACTGCGCTGCAGTTCCTCTGCTTTAGGGAAAGAAAGGCAGCTGTGAGTCAGGCGGCAGGATCTGGGTCAGCTCCTGCTGCCTCTTCTGGTGTTGGCCAGGGTGGAGGGGCACCCAGCAGGCGATAAACAAGGGTGCGCACGACGGCTGCTTGACATTTCTTGTGCTTGTTGTTGTCCTAGATAGCTTGAGCACACTCTGCAATGTCCTTTCTCTGCAGATCTGCCATGATGTTGCTGTTCTCCCAGTGGCGGTACGCGTCGGGCCAGGGCGGGCCCCTCACCTCGCTGCCACCCTTGGACTCCCGCCCACAACCTTGAGCATCACCAACACGATCAGCACACGGATAGCATCGTCGACAGCTAGCAGCACAGCAGGACAGGGCAACAGCTTGGACGCTCGATAACGTACAGCGACCGCGCTTCTTGTCGCGTAGGGAGGTTTCGTCGCGACGCGTAGGACGAGGAGCGACAGGATAGATAGTCAGGCAGCACAAACGGTCAGCCTGCACGCACGAAACGGGATGGGGCTGGACGTGGGCAGAGCAGCGTATCTGAAGGCGCAGTAGCTGAGCGCTGCCCCGTCACTTCCTTGCAGACGGCAACGGCAGAGCCAGCATGACGAAATTCATTGTCGTCTCTGGAGGAGTCATCTCTGGCATTGGCAAGGGCGTCATCGGTGGGTGCAGCTCGCGCAAGGCATGCGGACATCTGAGACGTGGGCTGATGCTCTGCGTGGTGTGCTGTGCGCTCGCTTGCTGTGCTGCAGCCTCGTCGACGGGACTCCTCCTCAAGACGCTCGGCCTCAAAGTCACGGCCATCAAGATTGACCCGTACATGAACATCGATGCTGGCACCATGGCTCCCACCGAGCACGGTCAGTGGAGTGGCTCCGCATATTCTGGAAGCCATGCTCGCGCGCTTCTTCAAGCTGATTTCCTTTCTTTCCCGTGCCCGACACGCAGGCGAAGTTTTTGTCCTCGATGACGGCGGCGAGGCCGACCTCGACCTGGGCAACTACGAGCGCTACCTGGACGTGACGCTGTCGAAAGACAACAACATCACCACGGGCAAAATCTACCAGCAGGTCATTGAGCGCGAGCGCAAGGGCGACTACCTCGGCAAGACGGTGCAGGTCATACCCCACGTGACGGGAGCCATCCAGGACTGGCTCGAGCGTGTCGCAAAGATCAGCGTCGACGAGAGCGGCGACGAGCCAGATGTGTGCATCGTCGAGCTCGGCGGCACGGTCGGCGACATCGAGTCCATGCCGTTCGTAGAGGCGCTCCGCCAGTTCCAGTTCCGCGTAGGGGCAGAAAAGTAGGTCCCCAACTCCGGCGGCCCGTCTGAACATAAGCAAGAGTCAAGTCCGGCCCGAGCTGAACTACTGTCCCGTCCGACAATGATGTGGACCGCAGCTACGCCCAGATTCACGTTTCGCTCGTCCCCCTCATCAACGGCGAGCAAAAGACAAAGCCGACCCAAGCGAGCATCAAGGATCTGCGCGCGCACGGCTTGACGGCCGACTTTATTGCGTGTCGGTGCGATGTGCCGCTCGAAGAGGCCGTCATCAACAAGATTGGCATGTTCTGCCACGTCTCGAAGGAGCAGGTCCTCGGCGTGCACAACTGCCACTCCGTGTATCACGTCCCACTCCTCCTGCGCGACCAGGGCCTCATTGAGCTCCTGCGGAAGCGCCTCCAACTCGACCAAGTCATCGTGTCGAGAGAATATCAGGCGCGAGGGGCGGATCTGGCAAAAAGGTGGAAGGAGCTGACGCTTAGGTGGGTCCACGGGCGTTTCTCCGCGCTCGCCCGCAGTGGAAAGGCGATGTCTGATTGTGTTTGCCTGGGGATCTGCAGCCAGGAGCGCTGGTTCGACACGGTCAACATTGTCCTCGTAGGCAAGTACACTGCGCTGCAAGACTCGTACATGTCGGTCATCAAGTCGCTCGAGCACGCCGCGATGCGGTGCCAGCACAAGCTCAAGCTCGAGTGGGTCGATGCGTCCGACCTTGAGCCAGACCAGGCGCTGCAGAACCCAAAGGAGTACCACCGCGCGCACCAGGCCCTCTGTTCGGCACAGGGCGTCCTCGTGCCCGGCGGTTTCGGCATTCGGGGTACGGAAGGCATGATTACCGCTGCGAAATGGGCGAGAGAGAAGAAGGTGCCTTTCCTCGGTATCTGTCTGGGTTTCCAACTGGCCGTCGTGGAGTACGCGCGGAACGTGTGCGGTCTAGAAGGTGAGTTCCTGCAATATGCTTGCATATGCACATAAGCGTAGATACGCTGGCGGCTGACCCCCGATATGGCGCACCACTTACAGACGCTCACTCCACGGAGTTGCGCGAAGACGCGCAGAATCCTATTGCTATCTTTATGCCCGAAATCTCAAAGACGCACCTGGGCGGGACGATGCGCCTTGGTCTGCGGCCGACCGTGTTCCAGAAAGACACGGAGTGGTCCGTCGTTCGGCAGCTGTACGGCGGGAACGAGGTCATCTGGGAGCGTCACCGACACCGCTGGGAGATCAACCCGCAGTACGTCGACAAGATCGAGGCGAGCGGATTGCATTTCACGGGGAGGGATGCGAGAGGGGAGCGCATGCAGGTGGCTGAGCTCAGGGGTGGGTTATGCTCGAGCTACAGCATTGGGAGTCGAATTCGAAGCTGAGAGCACGATGTCTTTTTCATCTATCTGCAACGCATCTTCCCAGCTTCAGACCACCCCTACTTTGTCGGGATGCAGGCGCATCCAGAGTTCTGCACGCGCCCGCTGAATCCGTCACCGGGCTACCTGGGTTTTATCGCCGCCGCGTGCGGACCGCAAGTGCTGAAAGAGCAGCTCGAGCGCCAGCGAGACTTCCGCCAGCCCCAGCCGGATCGGCACCTCAAGATGCCCAGCCCGTTGGGCAGCCCGGTGCTCCAGAAAATCAAGCAGGTCGAGATCAACGGGCACCTCGCAAAGCCGGACCTCATCGAGGACGAGTTCAACCTGAACATCAGCAAGGCGTGAGCGGGGTTTCGGCTTGTCTCATCATCTTGCGTCTTCCTTGCTGCTACGCGCGAGTTGGACCCCGTCGACCCCATATCGACCCGTCCTTGCCATGTTGTCCCTATCTAGCACCTGTAACACCTAGCTATCAGCGCACTCCTCTAGACGTATACCCATCATCCAGCATCGTCCCGCACTGCATGTGAGCCATAGTCTGTGCAACCTGTTCATTGCGAGACAGCTGCCACCTGCGTCTGCAAGCAACGTCCACGCACTCCGAGTCTTGCCAGGTAGAAGTCACGTGACTGGAAAATGGACGATCCCGGCTTCTTCCGGTAGAAGCCGGCTGTTCGGCCGCGTCTGCAGCTGGCTGTCCCTCCCCGTAGCCGGATCTCCGAGCAGCTCTCATTTCAGCCCAGCCTGGTTGTCTTCTTCGAGTGCACATAGACACGATTGGGTTCGGCTCGACTCGCAGACCGTCGTCTTCGAACAGCACCCCAGTCGCAGCATCCGCCATGACCAAGTCCGACGGGAAGAAGGCGCCGACCCCGCTCGGGACCCATCTCGTAGCCGGAGGGACGGCAGGCCTCATGGAGGCGCTGTGCTGTCGTGCGTGCGACGCCTAGGACCTCCCTTCTGTGACACTGCGTCATCGCTGACCCTGTCTCCATGGCCGCAATGCGCAGACCCGCTCGACACCATCAAGGTCCGGATGCAGCTCTCAAAGTCCGGGCGCGGTGGGAAAGGGGTAAGTGCAGCACTCAGTCGACGGAGGCGCGGCTAGCGGAGGATGCGGAAACGGGCAACGGACGCGGAGCTCTGCAGAGGCTGATGAGGCTGACCATGACGATTGCAATGCGGCCAGGTCAAGGCGAGAGGCTTCATCGCGACGGGCGCAATGATTGTCAAGAAGGAGTCTCCGCTCGGCCTGTACAAGGGTGGGTGCTAGCGGCCAAGACGCAGGGGAGGAGCTTTGACGTGGCTGTGTGAAAGCGATGCCCGTCTGGAAGTGCACTGACGTGTTCTGCATGTTTCGGCAGGTCTCGGCGCCGTCGTTACGGGCATTGTCCCAAAGATGGCGATCCGGTTCGCCGCTTTCGAGCGCTACAAGGACTGGCTTACGCCCGTGAATGGCAAGGCGGGAGGAGCCTCTATTTTCCTGGGTACGTGGACGTATTCAACTTCTCTCTCAGCATCGTCCCACGTCTGATACAGCCCCTTGGCTGACCTTGCTACACATCATCCGACGCCACACACGCGTCTCCGCATCTGCCGCGCCCGTATGCACGTACACGACATAGCCGGCCTTGGTGCGGGTGTGACGGAAGCCGTTGCAGTCGTCGGACCAATGGAGGTTGTCAAAATCCGTCTGCAAGCGCAACACCACTCAATGACGGACCCGCTCGATATCCCAAAATACCGCAACGCCGGACACGCCCTCTTTGTCATTCTGCGGGAAGAGGGACTCAAGACGCTCTATCGCGGCGTCGGCCTCACTGCTCTGCGACAGGCTACGAACCAGGGTGGGTCTCGCTGCATGCTATACTGATGGCCTGGGCCACTCGCCATCGCGCAGGCTGATGATTCGCTTCTCGTCGATCGCGCTGTATGCAGCCGCCAACTTTACGGCGTACACGGAGCTCAAGCGCCTCCTCCACTCGTACCAGCCGCAGTACAACGGTACGGAACTCCCATCGTGGCAAACGGCCTTCATCGGCCTCATCTCTGGCGCGTGCGGGCCCTTTACGAACGGTGAGTCGCAGCGCGCGTCCAACCAATGGTACGCGCTTGGCTGACCATGCATGTGCGCCCGTGCAGCACCGATCGACACCATCAAGACGCGCATCCAGCGCGCCACAGCTCTGCCAGGCGAGACGGCGTGGTCACGCGTCACGACTGTTGCGGGCACCATGTTCCGCGAAGAAGGCGTCTCGGCATTCTACAGTGCGCGTCGCTGCCTCATCAGCTCGCGGTGTGTGAGCCAGCTGATAGCTGACGACGATGCTATCCCGCGACCTTCCTGCTCGACAGAGGGCATCACGCCGCGAGTCGCACGAGTCGCACCCGGACAGGCTGTCGTATTTGCCGTTTACGAGAAAGTCAAGAAGTACATTGATCTGATGGTTCGTTAACCGCTCGTTTGGCCTCAAGGCCGGTCACTTAACGAAATCCGAGCGCTGATCCTACTATGCCATCGTTTCTCCGTCATTTAGAAAAATGAGCTCGCTGAGACGGTGGATCACTAGCCGATTAAGCACCTATTGCGCATTGCGCTCGTCGCGCATCCAGGCCGATTGCTGTAATCTTTTGCTGTTCGGGCGTCGTGAAGCGTGAATCTTGTATCGCGGGCCAGTGGGCCAAGCTACTTGTCGTAATGCATCCAAGTTACAATCTACACTATCTACACGCTTCATGAGCAAGGCTACATACTCGCTCCGCACTGACTGGCCCAAGTACTAAACGGCACTGACATGCGACTGTGGACTGCACATAACGATACGAGGCCTACTAGCCTAGAGGCTAGACGAATTACAGCGCGAGCGAGTCTGTCGAGGAGGCCGTGAGCGGACGCGTATGGTCAGAGCTTCCTCTTCTCACAGCGCAGTGAACGCGACCGCATTTGGCGTGTTTGGCATGCTCTCCGCCGGCGACTCTGTGATGCACGGTGAGTTGAGGTTCGAGTATGGCGGTTCAGCGCTGGCGATCCGGCGCGGCCGACTGCCGCCGTTGCCGAAACTCGACGTGACAATGTCGAAAAAGCCGCGTTTGCTGGCGCTCCCACTGCTGCCGGTGAGGACGCTGGCGCTGCTCTCGCCCGTGCTGGGCGACGAGACAGACTGTTGTCGCTGGACTTGAGCGGGGCCGCGCCGCTGCTTCTGCGGGCGTCCGTTCGAAGAGGGAGCGGTGGAACTCGCGTCTTTCCCGCTGACGGAGCCGGAAGAGAGTGCCTGCGGAGTCGAAAGAGGCGACCGTGCCGGTGAAGCCATGGGAGGCTGTTGAGCTCCTAGAACTGCTGAAGCCTCGGTCATGGCACGCGTGATGGTCGGGCGCGCCGCCTCCTTGATGACTGTGTCCAGCCCCGATGCGCTCTCCTTAGCGCTCGAAGCGGCTACAAGCCCGGAGGCCTGGGGGCTCCTGCTGAGCTTAGATCTGCCTCGCCCTTCGTCGTCTGCTGCATCATCCTCGGATGCTGCACGCGCATCCGCTGCCCTCTCGACGCCTGCAAAGGCCACGCCCTTCTTGCGCGAAGCGGAGCCTGCTTTCTGCTTGATGGCGGCAGAGGCCTGCGTCTGCGCCTGCGTCTCTGGCTCTGTCGCACTCTCCTCCTCGGACAGCTTGCCTACTCCGAGTGCCTTGACGAGAAAAGGCACAGCAGCCTCGTCCGACACTCTAATTCGCAGCTTAGAACAGCGCCGCTCCTCCAGATCTCTTCCTCTAGAGCGCGACGTTCCGCGCCGCTTGCTTCCCCCCGTCGCTCCGCCTTCGTTGATACTGGCGAGCGCCTTCCGCTCCGCCACGGGACTGTGGCGCACGACTGCATAGACAGGGACGATCTGTATCCAGAACTCGAGCACGCGCAGCTTGGCCGCAGCGGCCGCTGCTTCTGCTTTCCGCTTCGCTGCTGTCGAGCCCGGTGGGGCGGACGGGCTGCGCGTAGAGGCGGACGAGGACGGCCCGGCCGTCTGCGAGCGCGACAGGGCCGGGCGGAGCTGCGAGGTGAGGAGGGTAGCAGCGGCCGAGCTGGGGTGCACTTGTTCCTTCGGCAGGACCTGGATGCAGTGCAGGACGGGCGCGCACAGATGCATCCGCGGCGCTTCGGCCGAGGGGAGATCCTCTCCCACTGCAGTCGCTGCATCGCCGCTGCTCGTACCTGGGCGGCTCCCGGACTGCGGCTGCGGCTGCGACTGAGACTGCGATTGCGATTGCGACTGCGTCTGCCATGCAGA
Source organism: Symmetrospora coprosmae (assembly GCA_008802785.1). Taxonomy (NCBI): domain Eukaryota; kingdom Fungi; phylum Basidiomycota; class Cystobasidiomycetes; family Symmetrosporaceae; genus Symmetrospora; species Symmetrospora coprosmae. Next base: position 566,984 of record VUYT01000011.1, on the reverse strand, counting down.
CGCCGGCCGTACAGGCGGATGCGGCTGGACATGGTACAGGATCCCCGCGCATCGCAACGCGTACTTGACGAATGATATGGCGCGCTTTGCTGGTTCCCCGCTAGGATTGAGGAGGAGCAGTTCCTGCGATGCGGCGATGGCGAGGGCAGATGCGTGCGGGTCGTATGTCGAGGCAGTGCGGGAGGAGGGCGGCCGGGGCTGCTTCGGTCCTGCAGGCGATGTGAAAAACTGCTGATGCGCAAGGGCGACTGGCGTAGGCGCACCAGCACCACCGCCATTGCTACTTGCTGATGCCGTGCCAGCGGCGGCCGGGGCAGCGGACCCAGCCGACGGCAGCTCGTGCAGGGACAGGTCGAGCCCGGCAGCAAAGTGCGCAGCGAGGCGATCCCGGCTCTGCGAGCGCGAGCGCGGGGACGCGAGGAGCGCGTGTGTCCCTGCGCCAGGCGTAGTTGGAGCAGGCCCGGCCAGCGGCGCAGTCAGCGCGGCGAGGGCGCTGGCGCTCGCGTTGGGTGACATGGCCGGGCTTTGCGGAGGCGAAATGAGGGGCATCTGCAGGCTGTGCTTCGGCTGCGTCTGGATGAAGGTTGTGTTCTTGAAGTCGCGGCCGTCGCCTGCCTCCTTGTCTTTATCGCTGGTCGCCGATGTCGATGCCGCTGCCGCTGCAGCCGAGCCGAGTGCGTGCGCAGGACCGTCAAAATTCGTGACGTGGATGTGCTTGGTGTCGAGCGTGTGCGGGTACTCGTCTATCTCTGCGGGCAAAGCTGCAAAAAAGGCGATTCGCTTGTCGCCGTCCATATCGAGGAGGCCGGCGAGGGTGCGCCGGAACTCTGCGTGCGGTATCGAGAGCAGGCTGTCGACCGTCTTGTCGGCCATGTGCTGCAGAGATGTGTGCGATACGCCCAGTGGGTACCTTGTCCCTGTCAGACAGCGAAGGAGCGTGACGCCTATCGTCCATATGTCGATCTCGGGACCCTGTGGACCCGTCGCGGCGTCAGCTTGAACCACGTAGCGTAGCGGAGCGGAAGTCTAGCTCGCATGCACCCACCCAATATCGGACGCGCCCCGGCGGACTCTTCAGGCTGAGATACAGCTCTGGCGCATGAAACGCCGGCGAGCCGCAGCACGTCGTCAATTTGGGCTGTCGCCAGCTGAAGTGCGTGGCGAGTCCAAAGTCGAGGAGGGTAATGTGCAGCGTCTCTGGATGTATGAGTATGTTCTCCGGCTTGATATCCCGGTGGGCGATCTGTATTGGCTGGTGCAGTCCGGACCGGACGACGGATACGAGCTGTTTGAAGACGTGCGTCGCTGCGTCCAGTGACAGCCTCGAATTGGGCTGGCTCGCGACGAAGGACTCGAGGCTCGTGTACCCATCGAGGAACTCTTCGACGAGGTAGAAGTACGCGGGTGTCCGGATGCTCTCGTACACGCGCACCAAGTTTGGGTGCAAGGGCAGTTGGGCGAGGATGGTGGGCTCGCGCAGGAGGCGCGTGGCAATGAGGGTGTGGTGCGGGTACAGCGGCGTGATTTTGACCGCGAACTGTGGGATTCCCAGGAGTGCGCCAGAAGGGTCAGCTGGACGGTCATATATGGTTTCAGCGGAGCGTGTGGTCCTGCCCCACCTTTTGCCCGTTCTTCCAGGCCAGCTGGACCGAGCTAAACTTTCCCTTGCCGAGCAGTCCGCCCGCGTCGAGTGGTATGAAGGTGTAGTCTGATATCCCTGCCTGGATCAGGGGTTCTTCCGCGTAGGTGACGGTCGCGACGGGTCTGGTCGACTGTCCGGGCGAGCGAGTTCGCACGTGGGCAGGGTGAAGGACAACGGCAAGAGACGATGAGGTCAGCTTGGCGAGGTGGATTCGATGCGTAAAAGGAGAGCGTGAGCGTACAGGAAGAGCCAACTCCTTTGCCTTGCCTGTGTCTTCCTCTATCGCCGCCCCGTTCGCTCCGGCCTCCTCCTGGTCGCCGGTTGCGCGCCGCTGCTGCTGCCTCTGCTGCTGCTGGAGGAGCTGGTCGTTGATGAAGGCGAGATCCTCCTCGAGCCTGACGAGCTTGTCGCTGTGCACCTCCAAGTTGCTCACTGCGGGCACCGAGGGCAGCGAGCGCAGCTGTCTGCGTGCGGGTGAGCCCGACCTCGACGCGGGACGGGACGAGCCGGCTGAGGGCAGGACGACGATGCGCCCAGACGGAGTCACGGCGGTGGTGGTAGTGGTTGTTGTGCCGCCATTGGAGCTGGCACCCGTTGTGGTGGATCTTCTGCTCGGAGCGAGACGGCGCCGTGGTGGAGCTGCGTGGTCATGGACTTCATCGTCTTCGCTGCTGGTGGTCATCGAGGCCATGGCTGCCATGGCTGTGGTCTAGCCTGCTATCCGAGTATTGAATGGACAATGCGATATCGATGGACGTGCATCCTGTGCCTGCCTGTCGCTGTCGCAATCGCAATCAGCTGCTGCAGCTTCTGCCTGTAAAGTCTGTGACGTCCTGACCCAAGTGACCGACGCCTCCGACGCTCTTCCCCGAGCCCTTATCGTCGGGATGCGCAAAAACCTGTCAGACCCCCACACTCAACCCAACGATAAGATCTAGATTGATCAATAGTGTGAGGTGGAGCTAGAACCCTTATTGTAGCAGGAATAGCGATTCTAGACTCTGCAGAGTACTCGTAATCAGGCACAGCGCGCTGATGCACGGTGGTCCGTCCGTCTGATTGAGCGGACATTGCGCCTCCTCACTCTACGCGTCTCTCTTCGAAGAGCGCAGCTCTCCTGGTACATATCATAGCTGCAGCTGCCACAAAGTGTATGCAGTGCACAGAGGCGTTTGCCCATGTGCTCAAGGCACAATGACGTGACGCGCAATGGACGGGGCTTGCATGGGGCTCCGACGGATCTCCCCGCGCTCGGCCGGGGGCGGCTGTACCGCTTTCTCTCCACTCGACGACGACCCGAAGAGCAACCGCAATTATGAGCAGCAGCACATCCAAGCCCGTCAAGGCCACTCTCCTGTATGATGTAATCTCGTGCGTAGCGCTCTCTGTGCGATGCGGTTCCGGCGTGCAGCTGACCCGCCGTCGCTGCTGCTGCTGCTGCAGTCCCTGGGTGCGTCTTCGGGAGCCCCGGCTTCTCCTAGCCGGGCAAGATCTGCACTGCAGCCATCACTCACTCGAGGCTGCACCGCACCGCACTGACACGTTGACTGACTGCACAACGCCTTGCAATTCGTGCCATCCTCTCGCCTCGCTGCACTCTTCTTTCCTCCCTCCCTCCTTGATCAGACCTACCTCGCACTCGCCCTCCTCAAGAGACATGAGAAAGAGTGGAACCTCGACATCCACCTCGAGCCAGTCTCCATCGGCTACCTCTTTCAGGCGGCCGGGAACAAGGCCCCGCTCACCGTGCCCAACAAGGGCAAGATGATGGTGCGCGCTCATATCGCTTGGGACATTGGACCGAGCCCAGGCGGAACTTCCAGCACGAGGCAGGATCTCCGCTAATCTCGAGGAGAGACGCCCCGCTCCCACAGGCACAAGAGTTCCGCCTCTACTCGGACTACTACCAGATCCCGACCTCGCCCGACGCGTGGACGTACTCGCTCGACGCGCAGAAGAAGCCGCCCAACTCGCTGCCCCTCATGCGCATCCTGCACGTCCTCGCGCAGCAGCACCCAGAGCAGCACGAGCGCGCCGCCACGCTCCTCTTTGACGCCGTCTTCGCGCGCGGCGACACGGCGCTCCTGCATGGCGTCGCGGGCAAGGATAGAGAAGGCGAGGTCGCCAGGCTGCACGAGCTGCTCGGGGCGCTCCTCAGCAAGGAGCAGCTCGGCAAGCTCTGGGACGCGAGCGTCACGCAGGAGGTCAAGGATGCCGTAAAAGCCCAGGCGCAGAAGTGCGTGAAGGAGCAGGGCGCATATGGTGTGCCCTACACCACATTCGAGCGAGCCGATGGCAAGAAGCTGTCGTTCATGGGCCAGGACAGGTTTGAGATCATTGCCGATTGGTGAGTCACAGTGCGCGGTCTGACGAGAGCTGTAACTGATAGAATGGTCTCAACAGGTTGGGACACGCCTACAAGCCGCTCAAGATGGAAGCACAGCAGCAGAGCAAGTTGTAACCATGCTTGAGCGAAACAAAGCCCCGTGGATAGGTAATGTATCCCGAGTGTTGTAGCGGTGCGTGGCTGCTCATTGCAATTGTGCTGCTGCCGAGCCTGCGTGCGTGGTCTCGGACAAAGAGTGCCTGTATAGGGCTCGCGACGGGCCTACGTGCCTCTCCTACAGCTATATACTCCGAGTACTCGAGTAGGCCTGACCTCAACGTATCTCCCCTACTGACACTGTGCACAACAATACGTAGCAATGCGATAGGTCATGGAGATTCAGCACTAGTCGTGCTTCCGTCGCTGTCGTCGAATATGTCCTTTTCGCGACTGACGTTGCTCCGCAATGCCCCATCGTCAGCCATCCAGGCGCGAAGGGGTGAGGAGGTTCACGGCACTCACAGCTCGAGCTGTACGTACTTGGGCGCCTTCGCAAACCACTGCTCGTTCAGCGCTAAGTGTCGTTCTATTGTATCCGCAAGCATCCTCGGACGACCGGAAAATCCTGGGTAGTCGAGTCTACGGACGTCCCAGATTATCAGTCCGCTGCTACTCTGCCTTCACAGGCTGAAAGCGGAAGCCCGTGGAATCCTGACTCACATGAGCGTCTGGCGAAGTCTGCCCCAAGACCGGTCTTCCTCCGGTCCATCGAAAGCAAATCCAATTCCCCTCCTGCGCAGCTTCTTTCGGGCCCTGAGTATGGTGTCCGTGAAGACACTCAGGTGCAGCGGGATCGCGCCGTCCTGAATGGCGTCCAGAGCCTCATCGAAGTCTGCGTCCATAGGGCAGTCATCGATCCAATGATAGCGCTTACGAGCCGCGTCGACCTCTTCGTCATCCGCATCTACAAGGTTGCCGTCCTCGGCAGCCTCGTGTATCCATTCCCTCTGTGTCTTCCAATCCACGTGAATGCCTAGCCATCTCAGATTGGGCGCCTCTGTCGCGGATGCGGCCCATTCTGCGAGCTCAGACAGCGCGTCGTTGCACTCGTCCCCGCCCAAGGCCATCACGTCGAGTTGCTCGAGAGTTTTTGGCAGGAGCGCCACCTTCAGCGGATCCGTTAGACCGTCGTCGAATTCGCAGGCAACCCGTGCTCGTCTAAGGCGCGGACAGAGTGCCATGGGGCCAATGGGCTGGCCGGGTGCTTCGAGACGGGTGGTGGGCTCCGGCACGATCTCGATGTCTTCTATCATGACTTCTGAGCCCAATGATTGCAGCTGCTCTAGCTTCTCTTCGAACATCGCGCACGCGTATGTAGAGATGCGCAGAGATCTCGTCGAGGCAAGGAATGCCGGGCTGACTAGCGTTTGCCATGGACAGTCGCTCGCAAAATCCAGAGAAACGAGTTGAGGTTGGCGTTGTGAGAAGAAGGAGAGCAAGTCCGCCAAGTCTGGATCGTCGAGCAAAGGTGTGTAGGACCACGTGTATGGATCCATCGGAATACTGATGCCGAGGTGTTTCCATGTAGGGCACTCCTTCATGACGTGCTGCAGGACGCCCCCTGAAAGGGCCGAAGGTGCGCAATCGCGGAACTCGACGCGGGTGGGCTTGTGTTTGCTCCCGAAGAATATGCAGACGCTGAGCCACGACCATTGTCGGTCTTCCAGGTAGAAGACGACTGTGTCGATGTTGCCTGTCGTGTTGCTATGTAGGTACTTGCGGAGGAGGAGGAAGCGCGCCGTCATGGGTCCATCTCTCCAGTCCTCGCAGAATGGCAGAGGGTCTCTGGCCTCGATACGAAGGGTGCGGCAGCGGAACGGCAGCTTGGCAAGTGCTTTCAGCTTCCTCCGCAGACGGTTGGTTATAGGGTCCGAGTCGCCTTTCCGCCAGCTGCCGTCTCCGATGCCGCTCAGCACCAGGGTGACCTCGCTGAAGAGTACTTTCTGCGCTTCGAGGCGAAGAGCGCTACACGTGCGAGAGACAGCTTTTAGGTCGTCCGAGCTGTCGACATGTGTGCAGATCTCGGCCAGCATTTCGGCGGGCAAGGTCGCCAGTGTCGGTACTCCATTTGCTGGAGGACTGCAGGCGGATCAGGATGCCAGTAAACGAGTCAACAACGTCCGCTGAACTGCTATCAGGGTGTTCCTGTTGCGAGCCCCGTGCGCTTTGGCTAGGTTCGGAGACACGCGTACCTTTTGACGCGTCTTCCGGTTCGCACCTTGCCTTTCCGGCGTCTTTCCAAGACCTGAAGAGGTTGAAAGCCTGCAGTGGGAGACCAGTGCAGCGACACGAGTTTCAGCTCTACGGCCACAGCCGCGCCAGGCTGTCGTGCGATCCCAGGAGATGCCCTCACCGTGCTGGGGCAGGGTCTGCTTGTTGCCGCGAGCAGGGAATGACTGGTGCCCACACGCGTTGTCCGCAATGCGCCTCGAGCGTCGCACCACAGCATGTCCACTCATGGCTGTCGTGCTATCGCTGCTGGGGATGAGATGGATATTGGGACGATGGTCTCTGGGCAAAGTGGGTTCTCGCGCACCTCTACTCGAGTACGGGCACGGGCACGGGCACGTGGGTAACAACCGCGATGCGATGCGATGGATGCTGCTGTCGGCTCTTCACCGTCTGTCTTGCTTGCTGCGATTGATATTGCGACTTCCAGGGAGGCAGCACAGCGACGACTCAAACAAGCTTCGACATGGCACCACCTCTCTATGACATTGTCGTCTATGGCGCGAGCGGCTTCACGGTGCGCCTGTCTCTGCTAGGCAGAAGAGCCTCCGCCATGACGTCGCTCTCTCGAGCATTGAAGGCGTTCCTGCTTCGAGAAGCGCCAGGCGACGACTGATGATGCGATCTGATTGATAGGGCCGGCTCTGCCTGCGATACCTCCTGAACTGCTCGAGCTCCGGCAAGACATCCTTTGCCGCTGCAGGAAGATCCGAGGACAAGATCAAGTCCGTACTCAAGGACCTCGGAGCGCCCAATGTCCCCATGTGAGCTTGTGCGCCGTCCCGGAGCGCTTGTGCTGTGCCTTGCTGACGCTTCGCCGACAGCCTGATCGCAGACTCGGTGCGACCTCTCCAACCAGGCCCCCGCTCTTCGAAGCGCACACTGACATACCTCCCTATCCTCGCAGGACGACGATGCGGCACTCGAGAAGATGGTCAAGCAGGCCAAATGCGTCATCACCCTCGCCGGGCCATACCATCTCTACGGCAGCAAGCTCATCAAGGCGTGTGCGGAGAACGGCGTGCACTGTTGCGATCTGACGGGCGAGGCCACCTGGTCCTACGAGATGATTGAGCACCATGAGGCGGCCGCCAAGCGCACAAAGGCCATCTTCATCCACGGAGCCGGGTTTGACAGCATCCCAGGCGACATTGGCACCTTCCTTGCCGTCAAGAAGCTCCAGTCCGCCACGAGCTCGCCTTGCGGCCTCGTCACGACGGGCTACAAGGCGAAAGGCGGCTTCAGCGGCGGCACGTTCTCGACGTTCCTGGTCGTGTCCGGGCTCGCTGCGAAGGACAAGAAGTACCGCAAGATCCTGGCCAATCCGTACTCGCTCTCCCCGATCAAGGGATCCCAGCGCCTCAAGCCGTTCTTCAGCCTGCAAGATGGCAAGACCGTGGGCGCCTATTACATGATGGAGCCTGCGAATCTCCCCGTCATCCAGCAGTCGTGGGGCCTGCTCGAGCAGGAGGCCAAGAAGAAGCCCGGGAGCTTCTCGTACGGGCCCGATTTTCAGTGCGTCCGAGCTCTTCTTTGCTCCCGCCTGTACACTGGCTGACGCCGAGAGCAGGTACCGCGAGCACCTCGTCATGCCCAACCGAGTGGTTGCCACCATCCTGAGCAGCGTCATCTACTTCATGGGCGCGCTCTTCTACAGCTCGGCGTTTGTGAGTCGCCTGCTCATCTGCATTGTGTACGCCTGCGATGCATCACTGACAGGCCTTGACGCATCGGACAGATCCGCTCGCTCGCCAAGAAATACGGCCTCCAGTCCGGCGACGGCCCGAGCGAGGACGCGATGCAGAACGGGTGGATGGACGTGCGCACGACTGCGCGCAGCGTGGACGGCAAGTCGTTCGCGCGGGCGCGCTTCGTCTCGCGCGGCGATCCGGGATACGCAGCGACGTCGTACATGATCTGCGAGACGGCGCTGGGTCTCGTGCACGACTACGACCAGCTGTCGGACCTTGCTAAGGAGGGAGGGCACCTCACTGCTGCGTGGGTTCCTCTCTATGCCAGCTGAATGTCGCCTGGCTGGGGCGCTGACTCGATTGTCGTCTACAGGACTGTCTTCGGCGACAAGGTGCTGCGAGAGCGTCTCGTCGACAGCGGCAAGTTTGACATCAGCGTCGAGGTGGTCGACTCGCTCTAGCGATAGTCTCGATCCGCGCGCGATAGCCTGCGCATTTTGCGACTTGCCCTTCATACACGCCCAGATACTTCTACAACAATACTGTAAATGCTGTAACGACTCGGCTCTAACGATTCGTGCTATTCCCTGCCGTGTTAGGATTTCACCGGACTTGCTGTTGCCGAGCTGGAAAGGGAATTGGCTCCGTCCGGCCCGCTTCGCCGTACGTGAGGAGGCCTGCATCGCGACGCGTCATCAGCAATTACGTTCGCTCTGCTTAACTGTAATGAAAGCAGCCTGCAACGTACCGACATGAGGCATGATGTTGTACTGCAGCGAGTACGTCGCATTGAGGCCCCTGTCAAACACGCAACAACGTCCCGTCAGCTGCGCTGTCCTGCTTTTTGAGAGATGAGAGTGCAAAGCGAGACATACCGGAAGCCCTTCGTATCGATAGCCCGGAAGGCGTACTTGTTCTTGAGGCCCTCGACATTGATCTTGGCATCTCGAGCTCGGCGGACGATGCGGTCCCACAATACCACCTGGTTCTCCGGCTGCTCGAAGGATACGTCAGCTGAGGAGGGCAGCCCTGGTGGACCCGAGAGAGCGAGACGCACGTATTCAGGCGAGTCGAACTCGGCGACAAAGTACACAAAGACCTGCTTCGTGTTCCAGTGGAATAGCGGGCGGAGGTCTAGGTCGCCGAGCCGAGCGAAGGGAGCGGATCAGTGCCTAAGCTCGAGCAGGCGACACAGCACGAGAAAGAGGGTGGACGCACCGGCTTTCACGTCGAACTTTGTGAATGCGTACTCCTGCTCCTTGCGGTCTTGCGGGGAGCGGCCGAGGACGCTGCGAGCGCGCGTACGTGTCCGGGATGGACGGAGCAGTCAGCCGGCGGGACAATGGACTCGCACAGAGAAAGACGTTAGCCGCGCACACGTTCAGCGAGTTGACCCTGAGCGATGCGGGTTCGAGCGTCGTGGGGATGACAAAGGTCGTTGCAGCGATGGCGGCGAGAAGGCACAGCAGGACCGACGTGGCCAGGGCGCTGGCAGGGAGGGAGAAGTGAAAGCAGGACGCAGTCAGCTTCGAGCGCCGAGGCTGCGTGCTGCTATTGCTATTGCTGCTGCTGTTGTTGCGCCTTGCTCGGCCTTCCTGTACTCACGTCACGCCGTTCAGGCGCTGCATCACCGTGTGCCTGCAGGATGGGACGAACAGCACAGAGAGGGGGGAAATCAACTGGCCCGTTCTGCTTGCATGGAGCATCTGAGCGTGTGGTCGCGACTCACATTGCGCCGCCTTCGATGATGATAGGCAAGAGCGCAAGTAATGGTGTTGGATGGACGCCCTGACGCGCTTCCAGGGATGCGGCTCTACTCTGCCCAACTTCATCAGGAACCCAATGCAGGACAAGGAGCGAAAGGAATTGCGAAGAATGCTGCCAATGCTACTGCCTGCGGAGTCTATGGAACGATGGGTAGCCGTCTACTTCTAGCTCTATGCTGGGAAAAACTTGAGCATTCTTCCCTTTCCCGGGCGCCCCATCACTGCGAATGCCAAAACGACAGCTTCTCCACCTCGTCAAACGCCGAGTCCTCCAATAGAGCGTCAAACTCGGCCTCCTCCGCCGTGGTCGCACGAATCGAGTCGGTCTGGCTGGGCGAGCCGAAGACGTCCCTTCCAGCTTGGGAGGTCCGGCCTGCACTCGGCCAGAGGGTGGAAAAGTCCTGCGTCAATTGCGGTATCAACCCGTCATACAACGAGCTCTCCTGGGTGGGGCATCGACATCAGCTGCTTATTTAAGGAGCTCCAAGAGAATCCCCGGACTCACCCTCTGCTTCTTGCGTGGACTCGGCCTGTCGGTCTTGGACGGCGTGGGCGGTGTAGCCAGAGGGGCCCGACTAGACCGACTGGACGCGGGTGGCGGAGTGGCCGGTGGAGAGCGGCTCGGCCGAACGGAAGCAGAGGGCGGCGTCCTGACTGCAGAGTCGCGGGCCACCGAGATCAATGACTTGGACGAGGGCGTGAAAGCGGTCGCGCCGGTCTGTGCTCGTGGGAGGCGCGGCTTTCTGGCAGCCGACTTGAGGCTCAGATAGGCTGCTTCGGTCACCTTTCGCGCTCCCAGACTGTTTGACGTCTGCCGTGCATCCACAGCATCGGCCTTGAGGTTCATGAGCGTTCGGAACGCTACGAGATGTGGGAGATCTCGCAGGCGAGAGTCTCTTGCTGAGACGACATGTGCGCAGGAGGCCTTCAGAGGGACGAAAATGTCAGGCGCGACACTCTGAGACTGTTCCGGCGACCAGCGGTCAGGAAGAGCTGCAGAAGCGCTCACCGCAATATCCACCAGGCGGCGCGACCCGATCTCGAACTCGCCAGAGACGTCTTCTGGAAGCTCGACGAACGTCCTGACCAGCTCGTCCAGTACTAGGGCGGCCTTGCGCTGATCGTCTCTCCTGACCTTTCTCGCCTTCTCCACCTCCGTCCAGCTGCTGCTGCCACCAGTCGCGCGACTATCGAGACCTCGGTTGAAGAATCGTCCGAGATGCTGCTTGTAGATACTGTAGCGCGGCTGGAGGGCCATGATGTGCTCCTCGAGAAGCGCTAGGTAGCTTCCCGGCTCCACTTCTCCGCCCGCATCTGCTACGGCGTCGTACCAGGGCTTGGCGAGGTCCTCGTCTTCTGGCAGACCGCCCCGGCTCCATTGCCTGTCGGGTGTCCGAAAGATTGGCGTGGTGACTCGAGCAGGTCCGCTAGACAGCTCGACTCCGCTGTCATTGGCGCTTGCGACCGGGCTGCCGAGAGCGCATCGGCGATCATTGGGAGAGGGCGTGGCTGCCGGGGAAGCAGAAACGCGAAGCCCGGGGGTCAGCATTCGATTGCATGGGACAAGACGAGGCGTGCTCACCTGCGATTACAGTGTCTGTCGACACATCCCCGTCTTCTCCTCGGATCGTAGTGGCTGCTTCATGTCGATACCTTGTCGGGCTGTGCTCGTCCTCGCTCGCATTGACGCTGCCTTTCTTCCGCTTCACCTGCTCCTTCTGCATGTCATGGCATAGGTCGAGGAAGCCTTTCGCTTGAGGGGAGAGGCTGAAGGAGGCCGAGGATACCGAGCTGTCCAGGCTGGATGTGCCGCTGTCGCTCTTCCTGAGTGGCGGCGGTGAGACAGTCAGGTTGCTCGTCTTCAGGGGCGCGAGCGTCTTCTGCGCTGCGAGCGAGGCTTTATCATAGCCGAGCCTGGTGCGGATCTCGGGGATCGTGAACCGCAGCTTCCTGCCGGCCTTCGGCGCGTCGAGTGCGGCCGTGAAAAGATGGCCGAGCGTGACGGTCCACATGTTGAAAAGACCATAGAGGCTGGGCAGACAGGCGCGACGTCAGCAATAGCCTCGAGCTTGGACAAGTGAAGACTCTGCATACCGATAGAGCTCTCCCTGCTCAACATTGAGCTCTCCGAAGGAAGACTTCGTGTAGAGCGGGGCCAGCCTGATCAAATACATGTCAGTCCGCTCATCCGGCCCAGGCCATCGGCCATGAAAGGCAACCCACATGACCTCCTGGATGACGAGCGATGCGTCACGGGCTGTCGGCAGAGCATCTCTGAGCTCGCCCACGTTGCTGACTGGGTGCCCTGCGACATGCTGCTGGACGGTCTCAAAGTACTCCTCCTCCTTGTACGGCGCCTCCAGGAAGCGGTCGTTCTTGTCCTTCCATGCGTCGACCAGGATTGGATCGAAGACGACGAGTACGCCATCGCCTGCACATATGCGAGGTGTCACAACATGTCAGTTTGATTATGCAGATTGATTCTGCAGACTCAGAGTGCACTGGCTCACCATCGTAGTCTCCTCCGCTCAATTTTGACAGCACAGATCTCGACCCGCGCGTAGAGCAGACAACGACGTCATGGAGAGTGCTGAATGCCGGATGGTAGATGGCACGCACTTTCTGGACGTCGCTAGGCTGGATGCATGGGTTTCGCGCGATCAGAACGAACTCATCGAGTACGCTAGGCTTCTTCAGCTTTGTGATCGGGTCGAAGACGCCGTCCTGCAGAGACAGGAATTATGAGTGAACTGGGGCACCTCTGAATGCGAGATCGCTCGAGAATGTACTCACTCCCGACAGCTGAACGAATATTTCACCCTCCTTCAGAATGCCCCAGGGATCCGTGACCACGTACAGGAAGCGGCTCGCTCCGACGGGAACCATGGTTTTGTCGCTCTCCGACTGCGGCCTGCCCTTCTCAATCGAGCCGAGGACGGTCTCGAGCGGCGCGTAGTCGGTCCAGAAGCCAGCATCGAGCATGGCAATAGCCTGCTCGCCGAGCGTTCGCGGGCGTCCCGACAATGGGTGAAAGGTGTGGTCGGCCAGGATCTCTCCGCCGAGGAGGTTGGCGTCCTCCTCTTCCCTGTCCCCGAAGTGCGCTATCGCACCGCCCAGCATCTGACCATCCCGCCCTGCCTGCACGTTCTCCATCTTCTCGACGACACCCCGAAGCTGAGCCGGCGTGTCAGCACTCAGCAGCGACAGCCGCACGGCCTCGGCATCTTCTTGCAGGAGTTCGTTCAGCCGCTCAGAGATGCGCAGATTGTTCTCCGGCGCCTGAGCAGAGACGAAAACCCGAGTCATCTGTTCCCCAAGGTTGCTGGGCCGACTCGTGGCGGAGACGTTGCAGACTTCGAATTCCCATTCGCAGTCGTCGGAGGCCGAACACTTGAACTGCGAATCTCGTATTTCGATCCATACGAGCTCGTCACTGCTGTCGGGCTGGAGCTCGAGATTCCAGAGGCCTGCAGCAGGGGGACTGTCAGCCAAGCTACTAGCCAGCAACGGGAACCGCGCAAACTCACCTTTACAGCCGCCGACGCGTGCCTGTATGGCCGCTGAAGCACGCGAAACAGTCAGCAAGGTCAGTGCAGCTTCTGAGCGAGTCGTGCTTGAGGCTCACTCGGGATCGTCTCAAGGCCCTGTTCCGCAGTCACGCGGTGCGCCAGGGCATAGCTCATGAGGCCGTTCTAACGCGGCCATTTGCATGTGTCAGTCACACCGTCATCGATTGCTATCGAGACGCATAGATGCTCACCCCGTCCGTCATGATCTCTTCAGCCCCTTCCGGATCAGGCAGAGAGCAAAGCTGCCCGCCTGCGAATTGCACTCTAGCCCTTTTGTACGTGCGAGCATGCCCGACGTAAGCGTAGAAGTCGATTAAGATAGAGGCAGGAGCTTCGAGCCATCCCTCTTTCGTGGTGCCCATCATCGTTCGGCCAAAAACATTGATGAAGGTGGTTCTGTAGGGCTCGTCTTTCCGGAGAGCCCAAGTATAGTGCTCCCCATTGACCTCTCCGGCGATACAGCCTGATAGGAGCCGTCAATTGGTGATCGTTGGGCATGGAGAATGGAGACTTACTCGGTACATAGCTGAGCCCGAGTGCCAGGCACACTTGGGCAAGCAGCTCACTGCCAATGGCCAGGGTGTGATTAGTCAGATCAGGGACCCATCTGACTTGATCAATGCTGCCTCTCGACTCCGTCTTGCTGAGCCAGAGCTTGACTCGCGCCGAGAGCTTCGCGAGAGTCATGCCGTCATTGACCCCGCTCAATACGGGAATGATTTGGTCGAGAAAGTCGAATAGGGGCATAGCAGGGAAAGGCTCGCCAATTTCTGGGGTGCAGGACTCTCCCCAGAAGTAGAGGGTGCCCTCCTTCGCGTAGAAGACTCGATAGAGTATGCCTAGAAAAGACGTTCGAGTCGAGTCAGCCGGAGATGGTGAGCTTCCGCCTAGGGAAAGGAAGCAGTCACCGAGATGGAGCAAAGGCTTTCCAATCCATTCACGAAAGCGCCTGATTTGACGGGCGTGCTTCCTCTCCGAACTGGCCAATTCGTGCGTCAGGTCCTTGTCGAAGGAAACCCGCAAAAGCCGTCGAGCGGGATACTTGCGCCAAAGTCGACACGAGCCACCGATGGTCGGCGGAGCCAGATACAGAGTCGGCTGGAGGTCGTTTTCTCTCAGGCTGAACTGACCACGAAAGATCAACACCCCGGCAGCGTCCGCAGCTTCCTCCCCGCCCTGAGCCGCCAGGTTGCGAAAGAAAGAGGCCGGAGTACGAGGCGGGATCTGTAATATAGGGATGGCACGGGACCGGCAGAGGTGCTGAAGCTCTTCGTTGAGCTGCTGTGCGTTCATCTGCCTCTTCGACCAGCCAGCGATCTTGCGCCTGAACGCTCCGTCGGCAGGATCTAGCGGGCCTTGCGGCTGGCAGAATCGAGCAATCTCCCATTGCTCGAGAAAGGGAAAGGCTGTGGAGAGGAAGGTAAAATATCAGTCCTGGTATCGGACTTCCGTGCGTAGCGCGTCTGCGCATATTCGACGAGTCCGCAGATGTCCGCTTTTCTCCGCTCATGCATCGAATATCACTCAGCCGGACTCACACTGGATAGCCTTCTGCAGGACTGGGTCGATAATATTGACCGCAGTGTGTTCGGCGGTATCTTTTCCTGTAGTATAGCCGTAGCAACCCTTCTTGTATTGGTACGCCATCTTCGTGAGTCGTTGCCTGGAGGAGTGGGGCGGAAGGAGGGCCTTGTTACCCGAGGAGGTATGTACGCGTAGAGCGGGGTGACCAAGAAGGTGCGTGTGATGGGAGAGAAGACAAGGCTGCTCGACCTTTCCCTTCCTGGATGCGGATGCTGCTTCTTTCCCCTCCTTCCTGCCAGCTGCAGGCCCCTTTGACGAGGATGTGCGCCATCGGGTGAGCTCCGGGCGCCCGCTTCTTCTCGTCTCAACTGCTTTGATGTGAGCAATGCACAGTATAGCGAATCTTCCTCGATGCTGCTGCCGCGCTCAGACGTTGCGGAAAATGCCCGTCAGCGCCTCGAGGCGCGCGAGCAGCGGTCCAAGCTCGAGCGTTCTGGATGAACTGGAGCAGAGAGGCCTCGTCGCCCAGGTCTCGAGGTGAAGACTAACGATACATTAGGCGAAACGCGGATCTCGCTGAACAGCCGTACACATACACAGCCGGCAATTGCGAAGACATCTCGAACAACAGCCGCGCAGCCTGTACCTCGGTGTCGACCCGTCCGCGAGATCCCTACATGTCGGAAACCTGCTTGCCCTCGTCGGCCTCCTCCACTTCCAGCTACGCGGGCACCGCGCGATAGCGCTCGTGAGTGGATCTCAGACGTGTAAGACATGGATCGCCCAGCTGAGTCGCGCTCACGACAGATAGGCGGTGCCACAGGGTCTGTAGGGGATCCCAGCGGGCGATCCTCCGAGCGCAAAGCACTCTCAGAGGAAGAGCTCAACAAGAATATAGACGCGCTCTCGAAGCAAGTTCGGCAGTTATGCGAGCGAGGAGTGCCATTTGCAGCGCGGAAGGCGGGTCTACTTTCGCCAAGCAGTCAAGGCGGGCCAGCCAGCAACATCGACTTTGTCAACAATCGCGACTGGATCGGCAAGATGAGCTTGATAGACTTTCTTGGTGGACCGGGAAAGCGGGCCCGGGTGTCGACCATGCTTTCGCGCGACAGGTGCGCGCTTTGTCCGATGGCGTCTGGATCTGAGCGAGGGCTGAGACCCTCAACTCGCATGGTCCGCCTGCGACAGCGTCAAGAACCGCTTGAACAGCGAGTCTGGCATCTCCTTCACAGAATTCAGCTACCAGCTGCTACAGGCGTACGATTTCTACCATTTGCACAAGTACAGCAGCTGCACGCTCCAAATAGGCGGATCCGACCAGTGGGGCAATATCCAGTCCGGCATCGAGATGATTCGGCGGGAAGGGCTGTCTCAAGAACAGCTAGTGAAGGAGACGGCAGACACCGTCGCCTCGAAAGGCAAGGAGCCGGCTTTCGGCCTGACACTCCCGCTGCTCACGACCTCTTCAGGCGAGAAGTTTGGCAAGAGCGCTGGAAACGCCGTCTGGCTGGATCCGGAGATGACGTCGCCGTTCGAGTTCTATCAGGTGAGCGTTTAGCTGGCCTGATTGCCATGATTCATCATTTAGAGCTGCCCCCACTCATGATGCATCTGGCAGTTCTTCCTGCGGACGAACGACGAGGATGTCGAGCGCTATCTGCGCATATTCAGCTTTGCGCCGCTGGCCGACATCGAAACTACTATCAAGCATCATCGTGTGAGTCATGAGCTCGTCGCTGGCGTCAAGCGCACCCAAGCTGACTGCGCCTCACGTTACAGTTCTCGCCAGAAAGCCGGATAGCGCAAAAAAAGCTTGCGAAAGAGGTCACTGAGCTCGTTCATGGTGGTGAGTGCAAACTTTAAGGCAGACACAGGGCAGTGAGATGCAGCTCACACCGCTTCACTCTCGAATTGGCAGAGGCCGGCCTGAACAAGGCGCTCGCCGCAACCGAGATTAGCTTTGGTCGGGCCAAGATCTCGGACTACAGCGCCGAAGAGATTCTCGGCGCGTTCCCAAGCACTCTCATCACACAAATGTCGAGGAAAGAGGCGCTCTACAGCAACATTGCCTCTCTCATCGTTCGTTCCGGGGTAATAGGGTCGAAGAGTAAGCTGGAGCGTTGCCCGTGACCCTTCGAGCCGAGCTCGGTCGCTCATGTCGTCCATCCACCTGGTTACAGCTCAAGCGAAGCAGATCATGCAGAACGGAGGGGTGTTCGTCAATGACCGCAAGGTGGTCGACACGCAAGAGGCCATCTCAGCGAGTGACTACGTCAGCGACCGCGTGTTGGTGCTGCGAGCAGGCAAGACGACGGTCCGGGTGGTCGAGATTGTTACCGATGTGGATGGTGTAGCCCAGGACCTGTCAAAAGCGTAGCTATTGCAGCTGCCGTGACTGTAATCAGCTTCCTTATTGCCATGACGCTGCCCGGCAAAGGGCTGGGGCTGTTCCTGAGCCTTGGGCAGCGTGGCTCTCCTCTGCGCGAGACAAGCTTGCCAGCATCAGGCAGAGCATAGCAGATCTAGCGACAGCGGCACTGCCTGACTGCATATACACACATAGGCACAGCCTCTCGCTTGTCGTCACGGCATCCTCCTGCGCCGGCAGAGAGCGGGAGCAAGAGAGGCCCGTCCAGGCCTGAGATAGATGCCTTCACCTCGTCGAGCAGCATCGCCCAGCATGAGCCCGTTCATCTCAGCAGGGGCGGCCGCACTGGCAGCGCTTGCCGTGCTGCCCAGCCCGGCAGTCGACGCCTTCTACCTACCCGGCAGCGCCCCACGCAGCTTCGCAGCGGGCGACCCCGTGCCTCTGCTCGTCAACGCGCTCTCGCCCCAGATTGGGTCAAAGCATCACGGCTTGCAGTCGCTCCTCTCGTACGACTACTACAACCCTGCCTTCCACTTCTGCAGGCCAGGGGACGGGAAGCGAGAGCCGCAGACCGTGTCGGAGAACCTGGGGAGCGTCCTCTTCGGCGACCGACTGTACGAGAGTCCGTTCGACGTGGGTGCGCTCCCGTTCCCGCCACGCTTCGCTTGAGCTGACGCCGTCGGTGTCTGTGTCCGGATAACGCGTCCGCCTGGTCGTGTGCTCTCGCGCCCGCACAGATCCGGATGATGCGCAACAGCACCTGCCAGCTCCTGTGCGAGTCCACCGTGCCCGCCGCAGACGCCAAGTTCCTGAACGAGCGCATCAAGGAAGACTACGCGATGAACTGGCTCGTCGACGGCTTGCCAGTCGCCGAGATGCTGCGCGACGTCGCGACTGGCGAGATCTACTATTCCATCGGGTTCGAGCTGGGCTCGGACCAGGAGGAGGAGAAGCCACAGCTGTACAATCACTACAATCTATACATTGAGTGGGTGACAGCGTGGCCTTCCTTGCGCTCACTCCTCGCTGACAGCCGTGTGTCGCCCAGATATCACCGACGGCCGAACAACCTGTTCAGAGTCGTGGGAGTTTCAGTCTGGCCAACAAGGTGCGCCAGTCACCGTGTTCCTCCGTGCGCTGCATTCAAGCCGAGACTCTGGGTTCTGGAACCCTCCACTGCAGCGCGGACTCTCGGCCAAGAGCAGGAGGCGAGCCTGCATGCGAGAGCAGCACGCCGCTCGTCCTGAGCGAACACAGCGACAACAAGATTTACTACACATACTCGGTCAACTTCATCGAATCGGAAGTGAGTGTACTTGATGGTCGCCCGTTTGAACAGAGTCGCCGACCGTCTTGCTTGCTTGCCTTCCGCAGAAACCGTGGGCGACAAGATGGGACTCCTACCTCAAGACGACAGACAGCAGGGTGCACTGGTTCAGCTTGATCAACAGCACTATCATCTGCGTCTTCCTCTGCGTGGTCAGCGCCGAATCCCGCGTTCCGAATATTCAACGCGCTTACAGGCTGACTGGATCTCCCTTGCGCACAGATGGTCGGCATGATCCTGCTCCGGACTGTCAACCGGGACGTGTCGCGCTACAACGCGATTGACCTGACGGACGACATCCAGGAAGACTTTGGCTGGAAGCTGGTCCATGCCGAGGTCTTCCGCCAGCCGCAGCACCCCATGCTCCTCGCCATCGCCAATGGCTCCGGCGGGCAGGTCGCCGTCATGCTCGGCGTCGCCATCTTCTTTGCGCTTCTTGGCTTCTTGAGCCCGAGCAATCGCGGCTCGCTCAGCACCGTCATGATTGTCTGCTGGACGCTGTGCGGAGGTGGGCAACCTCCACTTGTGTATTGCAGGTCGACATGGACTGACAAACCTCGTCCGGTCTCGCGTCCATACGCAGTCGTCGCCGGGTACGTCTCGACGCGGCTGTACGCCTCGTTCGGCGGACAGGCATGGAAGCAGAACGTGCTGTGGACGGCCACGCTCTTCCCCACGATCCTCTTTGCGACGCTCAACCTGCTCAACTTTTTCCTGATCGGCGGCGGATCCTCCGGGGCTGTGCCATTCGGGACGCTGCTGTCGATCGTTGCTCTGTGGTTCCTCATCTCCGCCCCACTGACCGCGCTCGGCTCGGTCTATGGCATCAAGAAAGGGCCCCTGTCGCACCCTGTCCGTGTGAACCAGATCCCGAGGCAGATACCCCCGCAGATATGGTACCTCCGCACCGTGCCGTCGGCCATCATGGCGGGCGTCCTGCCGTTTGGAGCAGCCTTCATCGAGATCTACTTTGTGCTTTCGTCGCTCTTCGGGTGAGTGCGCATTCACATAGCGTGCATGTTCCAGTCGCTGACGTTCCCGCATGTGCTCGCTCGTCTCGTTGGGTCAAACCAGGTCGAAGGCCTTTTACGCCTTTGGCTTTTTGGCTCTTACCTGCGTTGTGGTCGCGCTAACGACGGTGAGACAGGCTTGTCGTCGTGCAGCGAGAAGGCAGAGACTGATCCATTCTGCCTTTCTGACCTGTGCAGGCCACCGTGACGATATTGATGACCTGTGAGCCTGACCTAGAGCCGAGCCGTGTCGGCTGCTGCAGAACGCTGAAGGAATGCCCTCTCTCCCTTCTATGACCCGCCCAGACTTCGCCCTCTGCTCCGAAAACTGGCGATGGCACTGGCGGTCATTCCTCATCGGCGGCGGGTCGGCGTTCTGGCTGCTCGGGTACGGCCTGCTGTACGGCAGCCGGCTGCACCTGGATGGAATCAGCAGCAAGGTGCTCTACCTGGGCTACCTGTTCATCATCTGCCTGGTCGACTTTGTCGTGTGCGGAACCATTGGGTACCTGAGCACGTATGCGTTCCTCCGGCTCACGTACAGTCAGATCCGGGTGGACTGAGTGCACACCACACCCTGCACTAGACGAGACGTGGGCAGGCAGGCAGTATGTATCAGTAGGATAGAGAGATGGCTAACGAGCCTGCATGCAATGCTGTGATTTGATCTGCATCTGCATCTGCCGACATGTGCTGGGCTCTCTCCTGCTGATCAATCCCGATCGGCGTGCTCTGCTCTCCGGCACGACATCTTGTCCGCCAGGTTGGCTCCGGCTCCTTCAGCTGCTCTCGCTCTGCATCCCATCGTCGTCGTTGTAATCCATCGCAGCGTAGGAGAGGGAAGCACCTCTGCAGCTGTCCCGAGCTTGCAGTGCCATCGAGGCGGTACGACGCCCTAGAGAGCTTCTGCCGGAGAGGTCCGCAAGGGAGAAAGAGAGAGCAGGGAGACGGGCAGGATGGGACTCCTCGCTCTGGGGACGCCGCTCGAGTGGGCAGAGGCAGAAAAGTACGCTCATCACGTCCGGGAGCACGGCATCACGCAGTTCCTGCACATCTGGGACAAGCTCAAGGGGAGGGTCGGAGATGGCCTGCTGTGGGGCGACGAGGTGCGCGCTGCAGGATGCGGGTGACGACTCCAAGCTGCCGGCTGCAGCTGCTCTGCTTACACTTCGTCCCGCTCACTCTCTGACTCGCACAGATCGAATACATGGTCGTGTCGTTTGACGAGGAGACCAAGAACGCGCGCCTGAGCCTGCGCCAGTCGGAAATCTTGAAGGAGCTGGCAGCGGAAGAGGCAGAGGCAATCACGGCACTGCCAGGAGCTGCGTGCGTGGGCCTTGATGCAGAGTTGACTCGTACGCTGGAAAGCCGGACTGACGAGTGGCTTCCTCCGTGGCTCCTCCCCTCGCCCTGCCTTTTCATGCGGGTCTTGCGTCATACAGATCCCAGGTCCCAAAGTTCCACCCAGAGTACGGACGCTACATGCTCGAATCAACGCCGGGGGCACCGTACGGCGCGACGCTCAAGGATCTCCTGACTGTCGAGACCAACATGCGTCTGCGGTGAGCTCGGCCTTGCTTGAAGCGTGGCCCGGCTGCACCGGGACGGCCTCTCCGTGCGAGCGGCTCAGCTTCTGAGCGGTGTGGCCTGGTTGATTCTATGCAGCCGGAAGATTGCAAGAGGCAAGATGCACCCGCATGAAGTGCCCGTCACCCTTACGTCCTTTCCTCGGCTGGGCGTTAAAGGCGTCTTCCTGGACCCGCACCACGAGCCGGACGGCGAGGCCTCGCAGTCCCTCTTCCTACCAGATCAGATCATCAACCCACACGTCCGCTTTCCGTGAGCTGGCTCTCTTTCGACGTTCATCTAGACAGCCGTGTGCAAGCGCTGACGTCCGACCTTCAACGCACCGCAGTACCCTGACCGCCAACATCCGGCGCCGGCGCGGCTCCAAAGTCGCCATGAACATGCCCATCTTCTTCGACACGAAAACGCCGAAACCCTTCATCGACCCTGCCATCCCCTGGGACCGAGAGCTGTTCCCCGGCGACCGCGAAGCCAAAGACGGGGCCGCGCTCCCGGATCATATCTACATGGATTCGATGGGGTTCGGGATGGGCTGCTCGTGCCTGCAGATTACGTTTCAGGCGAGCAACGTCGACGAGGCGAGGAGGGTGTACGACTCACTCATCCCCGTCGGTCCAATCATGGTTTGTTGTCACACACCTTCTTGATCACCGAGTCGCAGGAGGCTGAGTTGTGTGTGCTGCGCACGACTGTGTTCATCAGCTGGCACTGACGGCGGCTGCGCCCATCTTCCGAGGGTACCTTGCTGACGTCGACTGTCGGTGGAACGTCATTGCCGGCAGTGTGGACGACAGAACGCCAGAAGAGCGGGGCCTGAAGGTGGGCTGCGTCCTTTCCGCCAGCGCGAGGTGCAGGCACGCCCGAGCTGAGCATGCTTCTCCTGCCAGCCGCTCGAGCACAATCGCTGGAGAATACCCAAATCCCGCTACGACTCTGTGGACAACTATCTCTCGACGGACGCGCTGAATCGGCCAGAATATAACGATAATGACATGCCGCTCGATGAGGATATCAAGCGACGGCTAGTAGACCACGGCATTGACGAGCTGCTTGCGAACCACATTGCCCATCTATTCATTCGGGATCCCCTGGTGGTCTTCACGGAAACGGTAGACCAGGACGACGAAGTCTCTGCTGATCATTTTGAGGTGAGTCTGCACTGTATCATGCCGCGCGCAATGAGCCGGACACTAACGTCTTGATGTCAATGTCCTTGACGACCTGCCAGAACATTCAATCGACAAACTGGCAGACGATGCGGTTCAAGCCGCCTCCGCCAGGCAGCAACATCGGCTGGCGGGTCGAGTTCCGGAGCATGGAGGTCCAGCTCACGGATTTCGAGAATGCGGCCTACTCGATCTTCATTGTCCTCCTCACGCGCGCAATTCTCTCGTTCGGGCTCGACTTCTACATCCCCATCTCGAAGGTAGACGAGAACATGCGACGGGCGCACGTCCGGAACGCTGCCCGGGAGCAAAAGTTCTTCTTCAAAAAGAATGTGTTCCAGCGGCGCTCGCCCGGGAACGGTGGCGCGGGGAACGGCTGGACGTCTAACGGAAACGGCACTGCCAGCGCAGAGGGCTCGCGCTCGCACTCGCGGGCGGGGAGCCGGCGTGGCGGCCTCGAGCGCAGCATGTCGCCGCCTGGGTCGGCCGCGACGAGCCGGTGCGCCTCCCCGGAAGGGCTGCCGGCGATCGAGGACGAGTACGAGGAGATGACCATCAACGAGATCATCAATGGCAAGCCGGCGTCGTCGTCGTCAACATCCACAACGGCGGACGGCTCCCCGTCGAGTCCGTCGTCGGCAGCCTTCCCGGGCCTGCTCGGCCTCGTCTACTCGTACCTCAATTCGCTCAACGTGGACGTCGCGACGCGGTGCGAGCTGAGCAAGTACTTTGACCTCATCAAGCACCGTGCGGATGGTGGGTCCGCACCCGGGAATGGTTCCCCAGCCTTGGGTCGAGCGTCGGCTGATTCGATCTGGCGCGGATCCTGAACTGCTGCGGCCCCCTCTCCAGGCACACTCAAGACCACGGCAACTTGGATGCGCGAGTTTGTGCGCTCGCACCCGAGCTACGCACACGACTCTGTCGTCTCGCAGGAGATCAACTTTGACCTCGTGCACGCGATTGACGAGATTGAGCGCGGGGTGCGGCACGAACCGGAGCTCCTTGGGCGAGACTACGTCGGGTCGGACGCGCTCGATATCGGCCTCACGGCTGCTGGGTCCGTCAGCGTGACGCAGAAGGAGGCCAAATGAGGGCAGGCCGTCAGCTTTCTATGAGGCGGGTGTGCAGTGTGCAGACGTGTATAGGCGCAGTACAGGCGGGGCTGCATGGCATGAGCAGACCAGTGAGATGATATGACAACAGAGGCAAAGTCAGAGTCAGAGTGTGCCTCTCCTCCTACACGTATACGCTTGGTCGATGTGATGTGGTGCGACGAGCGGAACGAGATTCAGGCGCGGTGACGCAACTGCGGCGCCGGCAGTGTTTCGACGCAGCGACATTGCAGCAGCGCCCCAGTCATCGCGTCAGAGTCTACAGAGTGCACTGCCTGCTATGCTGATGCTCCTCGACCCCTTCCAGTCGAAGTGATGAAGTGACGCCTCCGTCTCCTCCGCCTGCAGGGAGGGCATCCCCATCCAGCTCCAGCAGGTCTGTCCCGCACCAACAACCTCCTCGAAGAAGGCATACAACACACCAGCACGTCCAAACCACTTAGCAACATGTTCGCAGCCGCGCACCTCCCCGGCCAGTCATTCACCTCTGCGCCCCATGTCGCGCACTTGGACTACCCAGGCTCGTCGGCCATGGCCTCGAGCTACGGCAGCGGCAGCACCGACCCGACGAGCCACACGCAGCAGCCCATCATGACGGGGACGTCGGTGCTCGGAATCAAGTACGACGGGGGCGTCATGCTCGCTGCGGACACGCTTGGTGCGCTCGCTCCTCTCTCTCCTCCCCTGGCTGTTCCGCCCTCCTCGGCAAGGATGACGCGGCTGAAGGCGAAGGCTGACCGCGCAACCGCCGTGGCCTCGTCAACCATCCACTCCCAACAGCGTCGTACGGCTCGCTCTCGCGCTTCGACGACATCCAGCGCCTGCACCCTGTCGGCCGGTACACCTGCATCGGCGCGTCGGGCGACATGTCGGACTTCCAGGCGCTGCAGCACATGCTCGACGCGAGCAGCATAAAGCAGTCGCAGCTTGAGGACGGGCACGAGCTCCGCTCGTCCCAGGTGTTTGAGTACCTGGGCAGGGTCATGTACAACCGCAGGACAAAGATGGACCCGCTCTGGAACTCGCTCGTCGTCGCGGGGTGGGAGACGGACAGGCTGGCGCCGGGCAAGAGCTCGGGAGAGGACGGCGGAGACGCAGACGCGGATGCAGAGAGGCCAGGCAAGCCGTGAGTGCACCCCCAGCTCTTCGTTCTTCCTCCTCGCACGACACCCACTGACGTAGTTCCCTTCCCCTTTCCTCCCCTCCCTGCGTATCGCCGTATAGCTTCCTCGCTTACGTCGACCTGCAAGGCACGACCTACTCTGAACCGAGCATGGCCACGGGGTACGGGAGCATGATTGCGCAACCCCTGATGCGGAAAGCGCTGCAGCAGGCGCCGAATGGCGTGCTCACCGAGCAAGCGGCCGAGGAGCTCCTGAAGACGTGCATGAAGGTCCTCTTCTACCGCGATGCGCGGTCCATCAACAAGGTGCGGAAGCAGGTCGTCTCCCGTGTCTACTGGAGGCACGCCGCTGATGCTGTACACTGTGCACACGCGCCCGCAGTTCCAAATCGCAAAGATTACAAAGAAGGGCGTCGAGATCTCAGACTCGCAGAGCGTCGACACATACTGGGGTTTTGCAGAGAAGCTGCGAGGGTACGCATAGGTGGGCCGGGCAGTCAATCTCAGGCACGCTCGGTCCACACAGATGGCAGGGCTCTGCGTTGGCACACATGTATTTCTAGGTCGTCCCCGAGCAAAGATAGTGACAAGCAAGGACCGTCGGTTACACACGGACCCAGACTCGCTCTACAGGCACTTCTGCGTCTGCACAAAGACGTGTGCAGGCTGCGTCTCCTCCGTGCTCGTCTCTCCCTGCACAACATCAATCTGCACCCAGAACCCCCTCGTCCTCGCTGGCAGCCCTCTCTCCTCGACACTCAACGGGCCGACTGCATCGTTCACGAGCAGCTTGAGCTGCAGCGCGTCGTCCGAGTATGCATTGTACGCCAGCTTGGCACTCGTCCCGCTTGTATCGACGGCTACGGATCTCTGAGCCCACTGGGCGACACTGATAGCGCCCTCAAAGGTGGCCTCCGTCCACCAAATGCCTGCGAGTGGTACATGTACGCGCTCAGCGAGGGCCTATGTGACGCGACAGGACAGAGGCGCGAAGCCGCTTACGGAGAGTATACTGCGCGTCTGCTGCCGAGTCGCTCGACGCAACAGCAGACCAGTCCAGCTCGACAACGTCCCCCGCGCGCCGCGCCGACGGGTCCAACAGGTCCTGCCGGGCAAAGCTATCCGAGATCGCCAGCTGCGGGTCGCATGGCAGACCGGAGGACGTCGCAGTGAGCAGTCTGGCGCTGCCGCCTGTGTCTGCGCTCGGCTGTGCTTTGGGGTCGGTCAGGAACGGCTGGAGCTCGGTGCGGGGCGAGGGGGAGAAATAGCGCGCGTTTAACCGGTTGCGCGGACGTGGACCAGCTCTGGCTGCGGCTGATGTGCCGGGGAGGTGCGCGGCGAGCAGCAGGGTGGTGCAGAGTGTGCCGAGCGCCGTGCCTGCCAGGGCGAAGTGCATCTCTGTCGCGACTTGCTGAGGGTCACGCGGCTTGATGATGATGATGCGACGGAGACAGAACAGGCCCCTGCTGTAGGATGGATACCACTCCCTACTTGCTGATGTGCGGTGTATTTGCAGGCCGTATCAAGGGGGTTCTGGATGGATGGGCATCCCAACTGCGACCGCCTGCCAGCCGGACCACAATGGGCGAGCGCCGCTCGACGATGCGCGTGTGCATTCGTGTGTCCGTGACAGTGTGCCGAGAGCATCGATATCTACTCCTCGACGTTCTGCTCGACAAAGGCGCGAATGGCGGCTGCGAGCTCGTCCTTGAGGCTTTCGGGGACTGTGACTGCGAGAGGCGAGCGGCACAGAGAGAGCGTCAGTCTCAGTACTTTGTGCTATGACAGACAGAACGGCATAGCAGACGAGATGAGAGATGCACACCTTTGGCTTGCGGCTGTACGAGCTGGACGAGGCTGCTGAGGCCTACTGCGCCGTCCTGCTGCTCCATGGCCTTGTCTGCGGATACAGCAGTCTCAATTCTCAGCAGCTGCACAACACACTGCACACAGTCGCTGATGAGCAACGCAAAGCGCACCTCTGGCGTATTCGCGCAGGTTGCTGTCCCACTCGCTGTCCTGCAGTCCCTTGCGGAGCGTCTTGAGGAGACGCTCCCACTCGCCGCTCGCTTCCAAGCGGGCCTGCAGGCTGGCGACGAGTTCGGCGACGTCCTTGTCGCCATCTGGTGGTGGTACAGGCGCTGAGGATGCGCCGCCGTTCATCGTCTTGCTGCTACTGTGATGCGGATGATGTTGTCCGGAGCCAAGTCTGGCCCCCCGTGGAGGAGCATCGGGTCGACCTCCCACCTTTTCGCACATCACACATCATATCGACGTGCAACCATGGACTCGCTGCATCCACCATGCACGCCCTTGAAGAAGAAGTACGACGCCTGCTTCAACCACTGGTTCTCCGAGTACCTCCAGCTCGCAGCGCCGTCATCGACGCCCACCGCGCAGTCGCACCCGAGCAGCGAGAACCGCGAGCTGAGCAGCAGCGACGTCCAGAGGCAGGACAAGCTGAGGAGCAAGTCGGAAGAGTACGAGAAGCGATGCGGGAACGTGTGGAGGGCGTACAGGACGTGTCTCGAGGTGCGGGCGACGCGGCGAGCGGGTCGGTCGTCTCTCGGTGACAGATGTCCCAGCTGACATCCGGGCCACCACAGGACGGACTGAATGACAAAGAGCTGCAGACGTTGGTAGCGGAAGCGAGGGAGGAGTTCCCGTTGAAGAAGCCAAAAGACGTGGGGATGGACGCGTGAGAAACGGCAGGGAAGGGCGTCCGTCTTGGGGGGTCTGTCGACAACGTCGACTCGGACCACTACTCGTGCGTATACGTTATGCTCATGCTCGAGCAACCGCTCTCGCTCTGTTTCGCACACGCTGATGCGCGTTCCCCTGCGCAGTCCAGGCGTTGCAGGATGCCTACACCAGGCAGAGCGAGAGGCGCATCAAGACCGACACATATCGTTGTTGTTCCATTACACATCACACACAAGAGCTCTGCTCACAAGCGAATCGACACCGCTCCAATTCCACGAATATGCTACGAGCACACGGCCGTACAACCGCTTGACCAGCTGACATCCGCAGGACGGGGCTTGCTCCCCTTCATGTACCCAACCCCGGGTGCCCCGGCCCTCGCGCCATGCTGATATCCTCGATCCTCAGCGCCGCGTAAGACAGCACAGCCGCGACTGGGAGCGCGGTGCATGCTGGTCGACATTTCAAGGCCAAGCCGCGCGGCGGCAGGGTCGTCGCCTATTCCGCAAGCGTCGCTCTGCTCTGCTCTCTAGTGACGAGGTTCCGAGGGTCCCAGCGATATCGAGGAGAGTCCGCTGGACCCCAATCTCTGACGCCCGCTTGCTGCTTTGCATTTCTGCAGCCCCATCTTCGCGATGAGCCAGAACGCCGATCCTGGCGTGCAGGATCCGCATGTTCAGCCAATCGTCGTGACGAATCTGCAATGTATGATCGTGAGAGAGTATCGTATCTGTCGTCTGAGAAGCGGGTGGCAACTCCGTGCGCCTGCACGTGACAATCGTCAGGTTCGCCGATGATGCGATGTGGCTCTTCCCGTTGCCTTTGCTCTCTTTGCATCTCCATCTCTACCTTCCTGCAGGCTGCTCTCTCAGCTGCTTGCACATAAATCAATCAGCCCTCCATGTCTCCCGTTGTCATAGTCACTGGTGCCGTACGTCGATCTCGGACGCGACCGTGCCTGGATCTCCAGCGATGCGCACCGAGCTGACAGTAGTACAACCGTGCTCTTGCCAGAACCGCGGAGTCGGACTCGGGATTGTGCAGCTCCTCTCGTCCTCCAAGACCCCATACACGCTCTACCTCACATCGAGATCCGGAACGGACCTGCCAGAGGCCAAAGATCCCCACACCTTTCACTCCGTCAAGCTCGACGTCTCCGACCCGGCCTCCATCGAGGCGTTCGCGGCCAAGGTCGAGAAGGAGCAGGGCAAAGGCGGCGTCGATGCGCTCATCAACAATGCCGGCGTCAACGTGGACTATTCCGAAAAGTACAGTCCGGACAGCGTGATGAAGACGCTGAACACGAACTATTATGGAACGAAGAGGGTGAGTCGCCTCATAGCTGCAGGACATCGCGCGGTCGATGCTGAAGACAGACATCATTGCGACTGCCCAGATGTGCGAAGCTTTCCTCCCGCTCGTCAAGTCGCAGGGCAGGATCGTCAACATCGCGTCGGTGGCGGCGCACCTGAACGGCTACGGCAAGACGGCAGAGGGCAAGATCAGGGATTCTGCAGCCTCGCTCGAGAAGGTCGATGCGCTCCTGTCCGAGTACGAGGGCCTGCTGAAGGAAGGCAAGGAGCCCGATGCCGGCTTCAAGAAGTCTCCGTACTGCATTTCCAAGGCCTTCGTCCTCGCATACACAAAGGCATTGGCCGCGGCGAACAGCGACAAGTTTATCAACGCCTGCTGCCCGGGATGGTGAGCGCAGAAGGTACTTTTGTATCCACAAATCCCGCTAACATAACTTCCTCGCCGCTTCAGGGTCGATTCCGATATGGGCAAGATCCTCGGCAAGCCCTCTAAGACACTTGAGGAGGGCGGGAAAATCCCCGTACGATGCGCAGTGGGCGACATCCAGGGCGCAAGCGGCGAGTTCTGGGAGAACAAGAGCGTCAATGATACGGGCGATGGTGCGATCAGCGTGTGGTGATGGCCGCAGTGCGCGCATGGATGTGTAGCATACATAAAGGCTCATGGCAGAGCAAAGCCCTTATGGCGGACGACACTCTCTGCATCGTCAGGAATATCGCCTAGACCGAATTGCTCGCGCAGAATGCGCAACCGTTCTTTCTCAGTCTTGATGGTCGTCTTTTCCGGTTCAGCACCAGGCAGGCGCTTCTGCAGCTTCTCATTGAAAATGGTGAGCTTGCCTAGTGGCTGATGCTCGTCTCCTGTGTCGATGAGAACGCTCGCCACAATGTTGGAGCTGAAGAGAGGGCTTCGGCGGCAGGTTGAGAAGTGGAAGGATTCGTAACTAGCGACACAAGGATGTCAGACGCGGTCACAGGCATTGCGTGGCTAGACTTCGCGACACCGCGGACTTACTCATCAGATGACATCTCTGTCAGGCCGAATGCATAACAAGTCCGCCATGGATGTGCAGGCTCGCCATCTGGCTTCAGCGTTCGGTACTGCAACGCGAACTCCAACCCAAGCGGCAGATCTGTTGTCCCAGGTTTGACTTGCTCTGGCTCGAGTGACGAAGTGGGATGCTGTATTTTAGCTATGCGGTGTTGCTCATTCACTGCGCCATGTATGTCGGCTCCTTCGCCTGTCAGGCGATACTCGCGTCAGTCAAGGGGATGATGTATCCGAGCAGTATGTCTGCTCACACAGGCGAAGTGGCGCGTTGATGTTCAGGGCACCGAATCCGACGTCGACGAGATAGAGGTGGTTTTCGTCTGGTTCGTTTTCGTGCGGTTCGAGCGAGACGAAGATGCTCATGTGGTTGAGCGCACCGAGAGCTGTTTGGTCGACGCTGTCAGCTGCGCGCATAGATCACGCAAGGAGTACGACAAGGTACGCACAGATCTGCTCGCTGGTTGCGTGCTCGCTGTTCACCCGAGCAGCGGTCGAGTAGCATCGGAAGCCTATGGCGCGGAGCACCTCGCGAAACAGCAGGTTCTGACCGAAACAGAAGAAGCCACCGCGTTGCCGCACGAGGCGATCAAAGAGCTTGTCGCTGCCTGAGGTGTAAGCTTGGGCTCCGCTGTGACAGGCGCCGAGGGGCGACATACAAATCGAGATCTGGGATTGACTCTTGGTAGGCGATGAAATGGTTGCTGAAGGGTATGGAGGTGAGATGCTTGCGCATGAGGAGTGTTCTAGCCGAGCCATGGTTCGTACACGCAAGATCGCCGTTATCAGCGCCTTCGGACACACTCGGCCTGATCCGAGAAGCCGCACAGGCAGGAGAGGGTAACTTCCGGGACATCGCCGGTCCAGGAGATCCTGCCGAGATACGCCTGGAGCTGCTCGTGCGTGAGCTTCGACGGCACGGTCCGGATCTTCATCGTCAGGAATCGCGTGTTGTGCGGAAGATGGGTTCTCGCGGGGATGCGTCGGCGAGCTCGAGGGTGCTTCGCCTGTTGACGCGTGCCAGGAGGTCGACTCGCACGCTGCCTCCGCTTCTCGATGCTGACGATAGAAGAGAGCTAGGCGCGGTGAAGCTGGGTGCGACGGTGGAGAAGAGCGGAGGCAAGGCAGTGCAGTGCAGGTCTGGGCAGGCACAGTCGGAGCAAGGCTCTTTGCCACTCGCGTTGCTGTCACCATCACGCCCGAGCATACAGGCAAAGCATACGAGTCTCTATTACACCTTAGTTCACTGCAGGAGCAGCTCACATAGTCCCTACGGGAGCGCAAGACCCTTCTCCCGTATCGTGGCTTCCGCATCCGACGGCAAATTGCCCAGTCCGAATTCCTCCCGCAGGACGCGAAGCCTCTCCGCCTCAGTCTCCAGCTTGATTTCTTCCACTTCGCAGCCGGGAAAGTACCTCCGCAAGGTGTCGTTGAAGAGTGTGAGCTTCCCGAGCGGAGCATCGAGGTCGTCGGTTGTCATGACGAGGAGGGACGCCTTGATGGTGGATGTGAAGCCTTCGTGAGCTCGGCAGGTCCGGAAATGCAGAGCAGCATAGCTGTGCGAGCCTTCAGTCAGCTAGTGAGCCGTACGAGACTATGTAAATTTCCTTTGTGCTTACTCCTCCGTGGTCATCTCGTTCAAAGTGAAGGCATAGCATGTTCTCCATGCGAAGGCGGGATGACCTTGCTCATCGAGCGAGCGATACTGTACGCCATACTCCATTCCCAACGGGAGCGACGGAGAGCCGGTATCTGCAAGCTTGGGTTCCAGAGCTGATGCAGGGTGTTGCATTCGGAGCAGTCGATGTTCCTCGTTCGGGCTGACCCGGGTGATCGCGCAATCGCCTGGCAGAAAGTCAGAGTTAAGCCAGACCAGGTCGGCTCACGATAACGCGTTCGCATAGGGATTTTCCGATGGACGCACTGATCAGAAGAGGTTTCGTGAATCGCATGGACCCGAAGCCGACGTCGGCGAGGTACAGGCTGCCTTCGTCTGGCTGCTCCAGCCTTGTCTCGAAGGAGACGAAGATGAGCATGTGGGTCAGACCTCCGAACTGGAAGTCAGCTAAGACGAGGATCAGCCTATCGATATGGCCCGGTTTCTGCAATGCTCGCCGTGCACCTGGACATCTTCGCTCGTAGAGTGATGGGCGTTGACGCGAGCCGCAGTGCTGTAGCAGCGAAAACCAAGGGCACGGAGCATCTCGAGGAAGAGGAGGTTTTGTCCGAAGCAGAAGGAGCCTCCGCGATTGCGGACGAGGCGTTCGAAAAGCTCCTGACTGCAGGTACGCCAAGAAGGTCAACCTCTCGGTCGGTCACTACGAATGTAGCTTCGACCACTCACGCATCGAGGTCAGCGATGGGTTCCTCATAGACGATAAATGTATTACAAAATGGTATCGAGGTCAGATGCTTTCGCATCAGGCGTGTTCTGCGGAGTGAAGCGGGGTAGGTCCAGCAACGTCAGAACCGAATCCTGCATCTTCGGATGCATAGCCTCATAGGCAGTCCAGGGTTGGCTCGGGCTGGGGACCAGACCATCGAATCCTCTCGAGATAATCCGTGAGCTGCTCCTGGCTGTACATCGACTGCACTTGGCGGATCTTCATGACCGCTTGGGCGACGACGTCGACACCGGTTCCACGTGCCAGGGGCTTCGGGGTGAGGCGTTCTGGCAGACGGCGACTCTGCAGCGGGAGGTAGGAAGGGAAGGAAGGACGTGCTATAGTATGCGAGTCAGTCGGACAGAGCGGCACGGTCAGTGGCCATGAGCAGAGAGACAGCCTTCGCGAAAGTCGGCGACGTTCAGCTGGCCCGCACAAAGGGCGACGGCAATGACGGCGGCAGCGGAGGCGTCCGGGTGGACGACCAGGCGGCAACGGACACGGTGGACGCGGTAAAGACGACGACCACCACGACGACGACATCCGTATCGGCTCAGTCTTTCGATTCCATTCAGGAGGATGAAGCGACGACGCCCAGCGGGAGGCCGGTCGGCCTCAGGCTGGCTGAAAGCGGCGAGGACGATGCTCGCCGGCCGAGGACAGGAACCAGCAGCGGCGACAGCAAGAGTGTTGCGCAACGAGGATCGTCGATATCAGTAGCTGGGCCTGCAGTGTGCTCTGGGCCTGCTCCAGCATCGCCGAAGCTGTCCAAAGGAGGACATGCACCCGCGTTGCCTGTCGTCGCAGACTCGCTGGCGCATCCGTCGCCACAGGAAGAGGGCCCGCAAAGCCAGACAGGCCTCATCTTCGAGCGCTTCACCGTCTGGCTCACAGAGAGCGTTCGTTCACCCATGCTCGGGCTATCACCTCCGTGCGCTGACATCTCGCTCCCGACAGCGCGTCTACATTGTGGCGTCGACGGCGCGGAGAAGCGATACCAGGCATCGGATCCTCAAGATAGACCGCCACTACACGCCGGCTGATGCAACGCACGAGCTGAATGTCGTCGAGGATGCCGTCGTGTACTCGAATCAAGAGCTCGCAGACCTCAAGAAGATGATAGGCGACGGCAATCGGACTACCGGCGGTCTCACCCAGCTGAGGGATCCCTACTGGGGTAAGCTGACCCTTCGTCTCGCATTCCGCAGCGTGTGTTGACCTGCTTCGTGTGTGCCTCAGGTATCGTCGGCTTCACGCGGTTCACAGTCGGCTGGTGCGTTTTGTTAACAGCCGAACCCAGCTCGATCTGCAACTAACGCTTCCCGCTCTTCAAGGTACCTCGTGCTCATCAAGGACAGAGCCCAAAAGGCTCTACTCGGTGGACACTACCTGTACCAATGCACGAAATCCGAGATGATCTACATCAGCAATGCCGGCAAGACCACCGGGGCCGAAGAGCTCAAGTGCGTGCAGACCTGTCGACTTGTCATTGAGTGCGGGCTGAGCATAAATCCTACGTTCTTGCAGACTGAGGAGCATATTCGAAGCGGTTGATTTATCCAAGGATTTCTACTTCAGGTAGGCGACTGCATCCATCTGCTTACCGCGCTCGATCTGCTTATCTGACACGCCAATGCACACCAGCTACACATACGATATTACGAATACGCTACAGACGAACTTGACGCGTCCACCGCGGCCACAGAATGCCGCTGAGGTGGCGACGCAGCCTCAGACTGTCTACAGAGCCGACCATGCCTTCCACGAGCCGCACACTGAGACAGCAGGCGCCCCTGTGTCGACGTCGGATAAGCTACATGCCGCTTGGGGCTTCAACGACAAGTTCGTCTGGAATCATCACCTCCTGGAAGCGGCTTTTTCGGACACGATGCACGACATCCCGGAGAGCAGAGAGCGAAGCTGCTGGATCCTGCCGCTCATCTATGGCTTTCTCGAGCACGCCAGTGAGTGTCGCGACTAGCTGACTTTCGGCGCTTGAATTGATTGACGCGTCTCATCGAACAGAGGTCTCTGTATACGGGCGCCCCATCTACCTAACCGTCATCGGCCGAAGATCACGCTATTTTGCAGGAGCACGCTTCCTGCGCCGAGGCGTCAATGACGAAGGTCACGTCGCGAACGAAGTCGAGACCGAGCAGATCATCTGTGACGCATACACAACATCGTTCTTCCAGCCGGCTCCGGCAACCCCGGGACGAGCTGAGGAGCGAGTGCCAAGTTCGCGCTACTCGAGCTTCGTTCAGCATCGCGGGAGCATTCCGCTCTCTTGGCAGCAGGACATCAATACTGGCACCCTCGGAAAGCCGCCCATCAACCGTACGTTCTCTGCGTATCTATGCAGCTAAGGTAATCCGACTGATGCGCTGACCCGCTTCCATCAGTGCACCTTGTCGACCCTTACCATTCGGCTGCAGCTCTCCACTTTGACGATCTGTTCGCTCGCTACGGGTCGCCTATCATCTGCTACAACCTCGTCAAGGAGAAGGAGTCGGAAGCCCGAGAGTCCAAACTCACGGGGCCTTACGTGCAGTGCCTGGACTACCTCAACCAGTTCCTGCCGGAGAAGGATCACATCCTGTACATGCACTTTGACGTTCACAAGGCGGCCAAGAAGTGAGCGTGCTCCGCGTGCTCTCGTCAGACTCGGGCTGGAAGCGAAAGTGTTCATCTGACTTGACCGCTACTATTCCGCCTCCCCAGTAAGAAGAAGAAGGCCTTCCTCGGCGAGGCGCTGGACAAGGCCCAGATGGTCGTCGATATGCTTGGCTTCTTTCACGCTGGTCCCGAAGCAAGCAGGATCCCGAAGCACGAGCAGTGAGCCATTGCGAGCCTGAAGTTCACTGTCCGATGTTCAGCAAATGCTGATAGCAGTCAATCACTGTAGTCTCGACCTGCCGCCGCGCCGCACCCTGCCGCGCCTGCAACGTGGTATTGCCAGGACCAACTGCATCGACTGTGTTGAGTGAGTACTTTGGCAGCGGCGCACTCTAGCAAATATTGCAACAGCTGATCCAGGCCGCCCTCACTGTGCTGTAGCCGTACAAACGCAGTGCAGGCCACGATAGCGGAGGTCGCGTTTGGCAACCAGCTGTATGCCATGGGCATCATTGAGGACCCACGTTTTGTCGGTCCATTTACCGACGCTAGCACGCTCCTTATGAACATGTTTGACCGGTGCGTGCGATCTGCCTGTCCCAGCTGACACCAAGGTGCTCGACCGACGTGAAGTGGCCTTGCAGACACGGCGACACGATCGCCTTCCAATATGGCGGATCTGCACTGATTCACACGAGCGATACGTACCTTAAGGGCAACCAGTGGCAATCGCAAGGTCGAGACAAACTAGAAGGCGTCAAGCGCTTCTATGCTAACCTGGCCTTGGACACAGACAAGCAGGCCAGCATCGACCTTTTCCTGGGGATTACGTCTGCATCTGGGCAGACACACCTGCCGACCGTGGTTGCCGGTACACGAGCCTCGTCACCTGCGTCAGTGCTTGCGAGCAAGGTTGGGCCGGGAACGCTTGTGCCCACTCCAAGCGGCGCGAGTACAGCTGCAAGTCTCTCTGTTGGTCCCTACGCCGGTACGACGCTGGGAGTGGAACGGCTCGCAGACAATAAAGGTAGCGAGAGCTTCGACGATCCGGATGATCAACAGCCTATGGGTGCTCCGCTCCGCATCGCAAGAAGGGACTACAGGCAGTGGTACTCGAAGGAATACCTCGAGAACGAGATGACAGAGGAAGAAGCCATGGCAACCATGAAAGAGGCTGCCAAGCGCGACATCGACTATTGGGCAGAGTAGTGCGTCCGTCTCGCATTTGATTCGCTACCAGAGCGCTGGCTGACCCGCATCTCGGTCACAATGCAGCTATCGCCCGCTCGAGTACACGCACATCGACAAGCAGTTCGCCTATCAGATCAAGAGCAGCCACAATATGCTGCCGCGCCTGCACTTCAACCACCGTCTATCTGGTCCAGAATTGCAGGAGCTGAGCCCGTTTGTCAAGCGATTGGAGTATCGTGCGAAGGATGAGGCAGAGCAGCCCGAGGAAGACGAGGTCCTTCGAGGGCAGCAGCGGGAGCGACGGGACTCGCTCCGGAGGTCGATCGAGACGAGCCAACGGACCATGGGATACAGCTTGGCGAGCTCTGATGCGGGCAGATCGCCAGAGCCGCGGAAGTCAGGCTCGCCTAAACCTGTTCCCGCCGTAGCACGCGTTACGACTTCCTCCCAGGTCTCTACAAGGTGAGGCTGGTCTCGAGAGGTGCTCAATCAGCTGCGGATCACGAGCTGATACTGCTGCCTCGCTTGCCAATACTTAGGCTGCATGACGGCGCCATGGGCTTGCTGAATCGCTTGCATCCAGGCGGAAAGCGCGGTAGAGAGCCCGCCAAGGCCCATGCTGGTCCGTCGAGCGCTAAGTCAGCGCATCCTGGCATGAGCTCGCCGGCCCACTCTGCCTCCGCTTCAGAGAGGGGAACGAGCGGAGGCGGTCGCGAACCCAATGGACCTCGGACGGCGGATCTACCCCCTGCGAGCACGACGGAAGGTCTCGCACTGCGCTTACTCGATCCGCGAGTCGCCGATTCGGAGGCGGCCGAGTACGCGAGCTACGTTGATCAGTTCCGCAATCTGAATCTGTCGAACGAGCTCAGCTACGAGAGCAGTGCAGACGATCTGCGCGTCTATCGCCAGGCGGTGGACCTGGCCAGCGATGGGGGACAGTCGCAAAGCCGCCTCTTCCGCGTTGACAAGGCGGCCGTGGATGTCTATGAAAAGCACGTCCAGACTGCAAAGGAGGTCAAGGTGCTCCGCTCGAGCGACAGAGACTACCATCGGCATCAGCCACATCACGGACACGGCGGGCACCACAATCAGCAGCATCGCGCGCATGCATCTCAGCATGCGCAGCAACACGGGCACAGGCAGGCGCACAGTGGTGCTCACGCGCAGCTAATGTCGCGGCATGCCGACTCTCCACGAGCGAGGCAGAGACAGCTGGACGAGGAGGACGAGTCAAGTGACGGTACCAGCGATGCCAGCAGTCAGTTCTGAGTCGAGGTGCCTGCTATCAGTGAACATGTTGTTGTCGCGCATAGCTTGATCGCCGACTGCAATTCGTTGAGGGGTCTCTGCTCGCTGCCGCCTCCTGTCTTATCGCGCAATCTCGCCGGTCTTCATCCCCTCCGGCCCGTCTCCGTCGAGCTTCTTCCGTCTTTGCACCTCCTCAGGAACATTCTCACCAGCATACTCCATTGCACAAGCACCATCCGCATCCACGTCCGCACATTCACCCTCGCTGCGCCTGGCCCGCCATGCTCTCTCTCACCCGCTTTCATCAGTCGCAGCCGAAGCGATCTCAGCGACCCTCGTCCAACGTCATGACCACGGCTGCAGGCGGATCTATCCCTCCAGAGATTGTCGGGCAAGTCCTCGAGTATCTCACACTGCGCGAGATGCTAGACTGCCGCCTTGCTAGGTTGGTGACGGGGCTACCTTGTCGTCCGTCAGCGCCGGGACCTCGGAGCCTGCGCTGATTAGACTGAGATGACGGCACGCACCGATGCTGCTTCCGTACTGCGCTCAACCAGCACCAAATTCAAGGAGCTCGTCGATACCGAGGCCAAACTGCGGATGCTCGAGCTCGTCACTGATGCTAGCCATCCTCTTGTGGTGCGTTGCCTGTCCCTCTATCGTTATCGTGCTGGCGGTCCTTCCCCAGATCCTGGGGCGCCGCACGCTCCGCTCGCCTGATTGCGGAGGTCATGTCAGCCGGAATCCGGAGAGAGAGAGCTGACCATCACGGACTTCCACATCTCATGTGCGTACACACGCAGCTGCAAGCGGGACCACCGGCGCTCTTCGACGTCTGCGAGTACCTGCCGCTCTCGTTCGAGAGCTTCAGCGGACACGACAAGGCCGGCTATATGACGCATGCGCCGCTGCTGGCAACCCTGGCCGTCTCTCACCAGGTCGACAACCCGTGCCACGCAACGTCCATGGGCAAGGACGACACAGCCGTGTTTCAGAACATTGTGCTAAGCGTGACGCGCATGGCGCGCAGATTGCCGACTGCCAATGCTCGAAGCGGCATGTTTGACAAGTGGACAGGGACGGCATGGGAGATCGCTCGGGAGAACGACCGGATCTGGCGGCACTGGTGGGATGAGGCTCCGTCCACCCCGTCCTCCGTGTACTCGTCGTCATCCTCGACAACTGCCTCGTCATTCCCGTCCTCGGTCGGCACGGCCAACGACTCGGGCTTCGCCCTTTCTATCTCGTCCCTGTCTGATCAGCGCTTCGGCGACAAGCCTGTGGACATGGCCAGGAAGCCGTGCAAGCAGACACTCGAAGTCGGCAAGACGGTTCACCGCGCTACCCTCGACCTTTCGACTGCGCCCGACGATCCGAGCCAGCACGAGTACAGATGGCAGTCGGTTGACTTGGACGTCTTCCGAGTCATTCTGGCCAGAGAGGCGAGGTTCGCTTGCCGTGGCGTGAGGAGGCTCGTTGGTCCCTCGAGCGCGGTAGTGCTCATGCTTTGAGCAGAAGCGGCGGCGGCGGCATAGTGACGCCCTGATCCCCTTCCATGCGCCGGCCGGACCGGCCGTACCTCCCAGGCTTCCTGCCTTCTCATACCCGTCTCTCAGTTGCGTGTGCACCTAATATTCGTGCGATCGTATGCATCCTTCTCTTCGTTGTTTCTAGCGTAGTCGACTGCCCTCTGCAAGTTCTGGGATTGTTAACGCGACCCATTCACGAATGCAACGACGGTACTGACGAGCATTGACGGCGGGAGAGAACAGTTGCTCACACTCCGCGTCTCATTATTTGGTCGCTTCCCGCTACCTCAGTGGTCACAGAAGGTGTGATCTGCCCCCGACTCGACCACTTTTCACAATGCTCTAACCGCATCACTTTCGCTCACGACGCAATAGCCGCCATGGACGTGCATACCAGCGCCAAGCTGGATCCAGACACGAACCTGCACTTTCGCATTGCGGCCATTGCCATCCTGCTCGTCGTGAGTTGACGGAAGGAAGAAGGAGGAGCTGCCTGCAGCTGCGACTCGTGACGTTGTCCAGGCTGAGGCTGAACGATGATTTCCGTCGATATCCCCCTCTACGCGCAGACCTCCGCGTTCGGAGCTCTTCTGCCGATCCTCACAAAGCACTACTACAAGTACCACGAAGATGCAGAAGATAGCAGCAAGCCCAATGTCATCCGCGAGAAGCTGGCCCCAGCTTTCTTCGACTTCTGCAGTGCGTTTGCCCGCCCGCTTGGCTCTTCGGTTCGGATGAGGTTGCAGCTGACCTCATGAGCTCTTCCGGCCTGCAGAGTACTTGGGCAGCGGCGTCGTCATCAGTACTGCCTTTTGCCATCTCCTCTCGCCGGCCTTTGAGGCCCTCAAGGATCCAAGCCTGCCTAGTGCATGGCTCAGCTACGACTGGGCGCCTGTCATTACCATGGTCGCCATGTTTGCCATCTGTGAGCTACCCGGTGCAGCCACATGCTGCAAGATAACGATGCTGAAGGTATCCAACCGTCTTGCAGTCACCGTGGAGCTGCTCGCCTTCCGCCTCGGGACGGGATGGTTGCGACGTTTTGGCGTTGATTAGTGGGTTATCCCGCTTGAGACCTTCCACTAGAGAGCTTGTACTGACGATTTCTCACGACACTCGCAGCGAAACCCACGGCGAAGCGCATAGCAGCCACGGCCCGTGTGAGGGCGAAGAGGACGATCCACGATACAACCCGCAGCCAGATGGCGATCCGATGAGCGGAGTCGACGGTCGTACAGCTGCAGCGTCCACCCTCGAGCGACGTCCTACGAGCGAAAGCGAGGACGCGCACCAGATGACGGATGAAGAAGCTCTTCGCGCACCTTTCCTACCCAAGAGCGGAAAGCCGGCAAATGGTAGCACGGCCAGCCGGAAGAGCCTGAACAAGCGCTTCAGCAGCCAGAAGATCATCTATGGATCTATTGCATCGGGGGAAAACGGCGGACCGGATCAGATCGCTGGTATGCCATCGCGCGCGAGCGCGGGTGCCAATGCGGGACGCCGGCATTCATCGTACCACGAGCACCCCCACACACCAAGCAGGAAATCGGATCAGGCCGACTCGCAAACTCGCCGAGGTAGCGTACAAGGCAACGGGCATGGCAGCACTCAGAAGAGCAACAAGATGTCGAGTGATGTCGCCTCGTCCATCATCGGTGTCGCCATCCTCGAGATTGGCGTATTGCTGCACTCGTTCGTGATCGGCCTGACACTGGCCACTGTTGGCAAGTTCCTGACGCTGTTCATTGTCATTACGCTGCATCGTGAGTCCAAATCGTCTAGCTGCTTGCACAACGGGCACCACCAGGCTGACACACTGACATCCGGCATTCAGAAATGTTCGAGGGCCTCGGGCTCGGCGCCCGGTTGGCAAATCTCACCTTGCCCAAGAGCATGAAATGGGTCCCTATCCTTGCTGGGATCCTATACGCATGCATCACCCCTGTGGGCCTCGCCATTGGCCTCCTCGTCCGCAAGAGCTACTCGCCCGAATCACCAACCGCTCTTATCGTATCGGGCGTTCTGGATTCGCTCTCCGCGGGCGTTCTTCTGGTGAGTCAGCTGCCTCTTCAAGGAGTTCCGGGTCACTGCGCGATAAGGTTCGGCTTGGACTGCTGACGGCCGACATTTCCCGTGTTCATTCTCTCCCGCTATTCCCTGCAGTACACTGGTCTCGTCGAGCTACTTGCGGCAGAGTTTCTCTTCCATCAGGAGATGCGAGAGGCCCCGCTTGGGCGCGTGCTCTATGCCCTGGCCTGCGTCATTCTCGGCGCCGCCATCATGGCCGTTCTTGGGATCTGGGCATGATGCCGCCTTACTCTATCTCTGTAAGTAGCCAGTCTGTACGTCGTTGTTGTGATGATAATTTCGCGTCGAGGCAGGATGGCGGGTTCTGCCAGCCAGCGGGGAAGTAGCAAAGAGGATATGACCGCGACCGACTGCACGCACGACTGTCTTTACTGCGCTCGTACATCACAACCACTGCTATACTCCGGGAGATCTACACAGCACTTCCGTAAAGCCTGGCCGAGCTGGTCGTTCCCATCCCTCGCATCTAGTGCCCATTCCCGTTCTTCTTGCCGTTCACCGCTACGCCTTTCGCGCCTCGCTGCTTCGCCTTTTGCACCGGGACGAGGAATTTTCCAAAGTACTGCAGCAGCTCGTCTCCGGCATCCGCAACATCCACAACCTTGCTGACGAACCCATCCGGCCGGAAGACAACGACGGCTCCGCGTTGTGGGTCGACTGGATAGCAAGACAAAATGCGTCAGTCATTGGATGACTTAGATCTGAGCCAGTGATCGACCCACCTCCGTATGCGTGATGCGCCTCGAGCGTGGCGTCGTACAGAGTGGCGCCAAAGCTGGCCACATTCCCCAGCGCCTCGTACGCCGAAGGACCCGCTGCTCCGACCAGCGTGAGCGTCTTTACCGTCTTTCGACCAAAGATCTTTCTCCAATCCGTTTCCTGATGCTCGTCGAACCACGCCCGAAGGCTCAGGATGCTCGCTCGCGTGTTTGTGCCAGAAGGCACGCCCGCAAAGATGACGGCGTAGAAGTTTGCGTCGTTCGGCATGGCACGCTGCAAGGGAATGCGCTCGCCCGTGCCCAGGCGCGAGACGTACGTCTCTGGCCCACGCTGGCCCGCGCTGATGTTGCAGAGGGGCGCGGTGCCCGTGCTTGCCTCGTTGACGGCGTTATTGGCCGGATAGCCTACGCCCAGCCCAAGCGTGAAGGCGAGGTTGGCGGGCTGCTCGAACCATTCGTCCAGTATCTGTCGAGGCGGCTCGGTCCGCCCGGCGAATTTGGGTGGGAGCTTCCCGGAAATGAGCGTAGAGATAATCTTGTCGTTCTCGATCATCTGGTTAACGACCGCCATCCGCTCCGTAGAGTAGCTGTCCAGCAGCTCCCGCGTGCCTGTGCCTTTGAGGAACATGGCCAGCTTCCAGGCTAGATTCGTAGCATCGAAGATGCCCTGAGCGTGAATTGGATCAGCGATGGTTATCTCCAGGTTGGGCGCTGGAGGCGGACTCACCGTGTTCAGGCCCTGCGCTGATCCGCTGGAATGGGTGTGGCACGCATCGCCAGCGAGAATGACGCGATCCTTGATGAACGTCTCGGCCATGCACTGGCCGATGCCCTGTTGTTGACGAAATCGTGACCGAGAACGACATGGGTCAGCCTTCTGCCAGACGCGAGGAGGATGAGGAGTATGGCACGACACCAACGTAAAGGGTAAACCAGTCGCACTGCTTGAATTCAAGCTTGAATGGCGCGACGGCCTTCTTGGCCTCTGCCATGGCTACCTCGGCCGTGACACCGTCCTCGCCGTACTTCTCCATGAGCTCTGCCGAGAAGACGTAGCCCATCCGGATGCGGCCGCCATCGATTGGACACCAGAGGACGAGGCCGTGCGTTTCGGACTGGACGCTGTTGAGCGTCCGCGGGGAGGGCATGTCTGTCTCGACTAGGGCCTGTGCGATTGTGCAGAAAGACTGCGTCAGCTGCATGCTTGCATGCCCTTCGAAATGGCAAAGCGCACATCTATCCGGATCCACTTGTTGGCTGTGCGGTTACCATTGAAGGCGATGCTGTCATTGGGCATAGTAAGTCAGTCTAGAGGCGCACCGCGCGGTTGGGGAGGCACGCGCAGACATACCCAGCCTGCTTTCTGACGAACGAGCGGCCGCCGTCCACGCCGACAATGACTTTACTGGAGGTTGAGTCAAGAGTCAGATTGTCCTTGCAGGGGATGCGAGATGCCGGGGGCCTACTCACGACTTGACAGTGTAGACCACATCTGTAACGAGGTCCCGAACCGTGCTCGTGACAGGGTACTCGAGCCCTTCGCTCTCATCCGCGGTACTGTACCCTTCGAGCACGGTGCTGTGCCTGGCCGGCGAGCCAAGATCCTCGAGTGCATCCTCGAACTTGCGCTCTATCAAGCGTTGGCGGAGGTGGAGCCTGCATGTGCGCAGAGGCACGTGCGCGCATGGACAGATGTCAGTCTGG
Source organism: Symmetrospora coprosmae (assembly GCA_008802785.1). Lineage (NCBI taxonomy): Eukaryota > Fungi > Basidiomycota > Cystobasidiomycetes > Symmetrosporaceae > Symmetrospora > Symmetrospora coprosmae. The sequence continues at coordinate 523,935 of VUYT01000011.1, read as the reverse complement.
GCTCATACGAAGTAGAGGACAGCAATAGTAAGTAGGTGCGCACGAGAGGTTGAAGCGCGTGTCGCCGTGCTTGTTCATGCGCTGGGAGGTCGAATGGATCGAGGGTCAGCTGGGCCTGCTCGAGCCATCCTTGCGGGATCGACAAGGTATTGCTGCAGCAGTCGCGCTTCTTTAACACCTGCTCACCTGCCCAAAGGTCAGTCTGTACAGACACAGGGCCGCCATGGGAAGGCATTAGCGTGCTTGCCCGCCTCACTGCTACGGCTCCGCCGAGACACTTTACGGCACTTCTCACGCACCCTCCTGGGACGGCCTTGCCGTTGCGGAAGTTGACGCCATCCTTTGTGAAGCATCCCTCCTCCATGAGAGGGTCGCACAGCCCGAGCTGGTCGAGGAGCTCGAGCGTCCTGCACCAGAGGGTCGTCGCTCTGCCATAGATTGGCATCGAGGGCTTGTCGTCGCGCTCAATCACGATCGCGGTGCAGCCGAAGCGGACGAGCTGGGCGGCTATGAGCAGGCCGATGGGGCCACCGCCAACGACGAGAGCGTCCGTGTGCTCGACGTTGTTGCTCTGGGCGCCATTCGTTTGTGCTCCATTGGAGCTGCTGCTGCTGCTGGATGTGGCCATTGCGATGGGCGGTCGTGCAGGAAGCTTGTGGCTGTGATGCTCGGGTCAAGCGCAGGGCGACGGCAAGAAGGCGCAGCTTATGAAGTGGTCAGGGGAGAGCACGGCGAGGACCTGCAGAGCGATTCAGGCACGCCGGCCGGACCTGTGCGGCCATGGAAGAGTCAGACCGCGGTGGCAAGGCGGGTGCGGAGGAAGGGCCGCCCCCGATAAACGGCGAGAGACAGGAGCGGGATGATGGATCCCGATAAGCGATGAAGCAGCAGCAAGCAGCAATGCCACGCGAGGCGATACAGAGGATGTGGAGCACGGCCGATGTGGTCCGCGGGCACTGATGGTGCTCCCTAATCAGACATATCTGATGCCTGCTTACAGTGCGGTACCGGTACCGCAGCCCCGCTTCTGCGCCGGATCAGCGGCGACGATAAGCTCCGAGCTCGCATAGGAACAATAGGGGTGCCGGAAAGACAAGAACGGCCTGCGCAGACAGGACCTCGACGCGCTCCTCCTTCTCCTCCATCACATATATTCCAATCTGTGCAGTACGTTCGTCTTCGCCCGTCGCCTGCTGCCCTCCATCCGCCGCCTGCGAAAGCCGACACGGACCTCTCTTTGCAAAGCCGCGAGCAACTGCACGGACCCCGCCGGCGAACCTCCGGACGTGTCAAACCCTTCTTGACAGAAGCACACGAAACTTAACAGCGTCGACTTGACAACCTCACACGTAAGTTCCGCTCCGTGGCGGCTCCACCCACAAATCAGGTCTCGAGCTGCGGACGAACGGGCCTCTGCGCGCTCAGACCCAGCCCCGCTCCGAGCCTTGTTCCAGTTACCGGTCCGCGTTGCCTCCACCTTCCTCGCGCTCGCTCTCGCTCTGGCCCTTGTTTCTCTCGGCATTCAGCGTTCGCGCATTTGCTGGCATCGCGACTGCGACTGATCCTCCCTGCCTTCCTCTCTCCGCTTCTCTCCTCTTCCCTTCACCTCGGCCTTCCACGCGCAACAGCCCGCTTCCCACCTTCCCTTGAGCCAGTGTACGCCTGGACACAATGGCCTCCTCGACAGCACCGGTCATGCCCATCTTCAACGCCGCGAAGGAGGAGAGCGAGCGACTTGGAGCAGAGCCAATGGCACACTCAAAGAGCGGGTCCAGCATCTCGGACCACGAGGAGAAGGGTCACAACGGCGCGTCTGCAGAGGTCTACGAGATCGACGAGCAGGCGGAGAACCGCCTGGTCCGGAAACAGGTGTGTTGGGCCTGCCTGCTTCCACCCACCTCGGGCCGATCCCTTTGTTCCGGAGCTGAGTCGACTTTTTCGCTGCACTCTTCAAACAGGATCTGCGTGTCCTCCCTGCCTTGTGGATCGCCTACTTCCTCTGCTTGTGAGTGTGTCGTGCCGACATCACACTGCCGCCATCAGCCTGCTGATTGCCTGCCTTGACTCCTTGCTTCGGCAGCCTCGACGTGAGTGCCCTCGGGCCTTTTCGCCGCGCACGCACCGCGTCTCACATTCATTAGTGCCTTGGCCACTAGCGTTGAACGTTGACTGATTGAGCTTTGATGTCCTCCTCCGCGGCCGCGGTTCCCTTCCCTCGCCCGCGCATGGCTGTCAACTCCTTCGCTTGATACCGTCTGTTGCACTGTCCCCTCTGGCATGCAGCGATCCAACCTCGGTAACGCTCGAGGTACGTGTCCAATCCCTATCTGCACAAGGCGTCAAAGCCAAAGTCCAGCACGGGATGACATGAGCACGCCACTGACGGAGATCACTTCGCCGCCCGCAGTCGCCGGCCTGGAGCGCTCGCTGGGCTTGAGAACATACGACGTAAGTGCTGCTATATATAAGCGAGTCATACATGCCTCTGTCACTGACACGTCTGCCAATGACCATAGTTCAATATCGGTGCCTGCCTCTACTTTATCATCTACTTTGTCACCGGTGAGTCCCCGTTCCCAGTCAGATGCAGAGGTGGCAGTAGTCGATACTGACGACACACGCGAACTCTGTTACGCAGACATTCCCGGTGGTCTCGCCGTGAAAAAATTCGGTTTCTGGGTCGTCCCCGCTGCGACCGTCTCCTTCGGGATCGTCACGCTATGCACAGGCTTCATCCACAACCGGGAATCCTTCTTCGCCATGCGCCTGCTCCTCGGTATCACAGAGAGGTGCGTGCCTGCACTCGGTGCATGTCTATGCCTCGGCAGCCCGGAGGCTGATTCGCTGTCCGCCTGCCCTGCAGCTTCACCATGCCCGGATGCGCGTACGCAATCACGAGGTACTACAGGCGACGTGAGATTACGACGCGCATTGCATTCTTCATGCTCATGTCGGCAGCCTTCGCTCAGGGTAAGTTGAACCGCATCTCCGCTTTTGTGCGCTCTGCTGACCCTCCCCAACGCAGCCTTCGGTGGTCTGCTCGCCTCGGGCCTCTTCTCTGTCGCACCCATGTTCCACGGGCAGGTCTGGCGCAATCTCTTTATCGTCGAGGCAAGTTTCGATTCTACCCGAGCAGCATCGGCTTGCATAGGAAGCTGACCGCAGTGGCCGACTCTGTCGCCTTTAGGGCATCATCACTATCGGCGTGGGACTCACCATGTTCCTCTGGTTCCCTGCCGACCCCAGCAAGACGCGCATCTTCAACGAGGCCGAGAGAAAGCTCAGCGTCGAGCGCTTCTTCGCCGACCAGCCTGCCATCACGGAGCACAAGGAGGGCATCAGCTGGAGCCTGATCAAGAAGGCACTGAAGAACCCAGTCATGCTGACTTGCGTGTGGCTCTACACGTGCAACAACATCGTACGGCTTTGCTCTGCACGATCTCCGTGGTATTGGGTGACACCGAAACTGATTCATCGACGTTTCTCCTCTCTTCCGCCTGCTGGTGCTCCCTACAGACCGTCCAAGGGTGAGTGCTCAGGCGTGACAAGACTGCATCGGGTACGGCGTATGCTGACGGAGTCTGCATTCTCGCTCGTCCCGCAGACTCTCCATCTTCACCCCGACCATCCTCCGATCCGTCTACCCTGGCCGCACTACCGTCCAGATCCAGCTCCTTGCGGTCCCACCTCCGGTCGTCGGACTCTTCTTTGCGCTCGGCATGTCGTACATTGCCATGAAGACGCGCAAGCACGGCTTCTGCATCATCTTCTCGATCGTGCTCGCCATCATTGGCTATTCACTCTGGCTCAGCTTCCTCACCAAGCCGCGCGTGCGGTACGCCGCCCTCTTCCTGGTGCAGATGGCCGGCTACGCGTACGGTCCGATTGTCCTCTCGTGGGCGGCAGTCAACGCGTCCCCTGACACTGTCCGCGCCGTCACTGTTGCCGCCGTGACGGGCTTCGGCAACGTCGGCTCCATCGCCGGCACCTGGTCGTACATCGCCACGGACGCCGGCACCGGCTACCGCATTGGCAACGCGCTCAACCTGGCCACCGGCTCGAGCGTCTTCATCATCTCTGCGCTGCTCGTCCTGTGGATGCTCCGCGAAAACAAGGCGCGCCAGGCAGGCAAGCGCGACCATCGGCTGCAGGGCAAGGATGTCCACCTCCTCGGAAGCGACCACCCGTCGTACAGGTACATTATCTAGATGAAGAGCAAGCTTTCATACTGGTGCCTGCTCCAAGTGAAAGCGCACAGACGCGAACAGGCGTGCCGCTCGGCAGTTCAAGGGCGGCACGAGAAGCCTGCGCATCGGAATGTGAGAAGCAGTATTAGACGTCTCACGCTGTATCCTAGTCTTCCTTCTCTCTCCACCTCATCCCATCCACCTTCCCCTCCTTCTTTTCCTCCTGCTTCGCTCTCGTTTCCTCCTTTGACGATGTCTCCGCCCATCTCCAATTCCTCGCCTCTTCAAACGCATCGCCTAGATGTACGAGTAGCCTCTTTCTTGGGTATTAGGCGGGCCAGCTTCATGATGGGCAACTGCGACGGCTCTTTGACGTCCGTATCTGCGAGTGTGCCTCTCGTGGGAGAGATTGATACAGGCACGTGTGGTCGGACACGGCTGCAGCTGCAGGTCTTGCTCTTGCCCGTTCTCGCCCACAGGGAGACCACCTGCGATGTCTCTTGGAGCTGCTATCGCATGTGTGGTGTCAGACCATAGCCAGCCGTTGCTATAGCTGCGCACTCCAGGCGCGCGACCCAGGCAGCCCACGTAAACACGCTTGCGCCATGGCAAGCTCGACACGGAAGCGCAAGAGCATGGCCAGCGATGCAGCAGCAGGAGCAGGAGCAACGACGACGACGACGACGACACTGGCATCGACGTCGCGCATACCCGTGGCCCGGCGCGACGGAACGGCAGCGGCGTCTTCGGCTGTCCGACGCAATGGCGCGACTTCCTCAAAGATGCAGCTGCCGACGTCCGACGACAGCGTCAGCCCGCGCATACCTATGGAGTCGAGCAGCAGCAGCGAGGCAGAGCGTGAAGACGACGTGGCAGCGGACGCAGATTGTGGGTGTTGCAATGCTCTGCGTTCTCTAAGGAGCGCGCTGACATCGAGGCTGATGCTCTCCGCGCTTCCGGCACTGGCAGTCGACGCGGGCCCATCGAGACGCGCCGTGCAGTCCTCGGCAACACGTAGCAGTGCCCGACAGTCGACAAGCAGGGCAACGGCCGCTTCTGCAATGAAAAACGGTGCAGGAACCAGCAAGCGGGCTGGCGCGGGTGTCAAGAGCGCAGCCATGGCGCATCAGGACGTCAAGGGCAAGGGCCGTGCCACACAGGAGGACAACGAGACCAGCGGAATCAGCCAGAGCAGTGCACAGCGGCGCGAGGCAACGCTTGCACTGCACCTCAAGCCCGCTAGTACCGCCCCAGGCGCCGTTGCTTCGTCCGCCGCTGCTGCGCCCTCCTCCTCGCGCAGGACGACGCACCGGAAAGTCACGGATCGGGACGCGATGCCGGCTCCTCCAGCGCGGGCAGCGACGTCTCGCGCAGAGCGGAAAGCGGCAGATGTGACGGCCGACATGACATCGCTCGCGAAAGGGGTCCTTCCGCGAACCCCGAGCAACGACCACGAGCTGCCTCTCGCGTCTACCGCCGCCCGGCAGTCGCGGGCGCGTACAATGTCTGTAGTCCCCGCTGGAGCCGGGCAGGTGCATTCGTCGAAGCAGCCAATTCGCTTGAAAACGCTCATCCGCTCGTCGCCTCCTCGCTATGTCATCAGCTCGGACGAGGATGACGGCGCTCAGGACGAGACGAGGTACAGCAGCGCGGAGGGCAAGTACTCGTCCGATGAGGGCTTCATCCTCCGCCCGCGCGCGACTGGGTCCAATGGCAAGCTCAAGCGGCGCAAGCCGAACGTGGGCGAGTTCGAGTGGGATGAGGTCAGCCGCGCGTGTATACCGAAGAGGGAGCGCGAGCGCGAGCGCAGCAGGAGCCGAAGCGTCGCCTTCTCGATGCTCGCGGCTACCAAGAAAGAATACAGCCGCGAGGATGGCGATGAGGACGAGGAGGAAGATGATCGAAGTAACGTGCAAGCGAGCACGAGCAACATCCTTGGAGGACTCCATCAGCTTCGGCGGGACGAGCCGGCATACGACGACTCGGGGGGTGCAGGCGCCGGATTGGCGGTCGAACGACGTGGCGCACACGGCACGCCCGGACGCCGCGTGGATCCTGAAGGCCTCAATCATCGTGACGGAGAATTCGATACCGGTGCCTTCCCAGACGGGGAAGTCTTCCATGCTCCCGATGTCTCGTTTGCCGATGGCACACACGATAACGACTTCGGCAATTACGACGGCGATGGAGACGACGGTAGCGATCTTGAGCAACCGCCGGCGCCATCGTTTCGTGAAGCCCCTGCTGAAAGTAGTCACGACACTTCGGCCGCCGCAGATACCTCAGCCATGGTCGAAGACAGTCCCGGCAGGCCTCTGCAGCCTGCCAACACGACGTTCACGTCCGACGACGGGTTTGAGCGAAGTATACGCAGGATACCTGCTAGTCCACCTGCACCCTCGGCGGATCAGGCGATCAGCCGGACAGACGCCACACCCGCTCATGATCAGGAGATCAGAGGTTCGTCGGTGAAAGAGGAAGGAGAGGATATCGACATGTCCAGCTTCGCCGCATCTAGTAACGGAGACGAGACAGAACCCTTGGCCGGGGAGGATGCTGAGTATGCGGTGGCGCAGCCGTCGGGAGCTCTTCTGTCGGAGATGCAGCAGCCCGACATGGCATTGTCGCCCGAGCCAGAGGACGCACCGCTCGATCAGCCCCCAGGATCAACCCGGAGCAAGATAGAAGCGGCAGCGGTCCCTGCAGACGAGACTGGTCGCCAGTCCGATGCTCGGTCTTCTCCTCTTCCACCCTCATCGCCCCCGCCCCTATCAACAGCCGCCTACGGTTTTGCCGTACCCATCGAGACGGAAACATCCTCCGATGTCGAGGACGAAGTGCCTTTTGTGCCGAGTAGCGTACAGACCCGGCGCGTTGTCGTCAGCCCGGTGCCTCCGGCTCTGGCAACGTCTAACACCGCACCTTTGGCCCGCTTATCTCAGCCAGCAATCCGCCGAAGTCCATCGCCGGCCGCTGCGGCTGTCTCGCCCAACTTCATGACTGCTTGTCTACAGTCTCGCGAAGCTACGCCAGCTTTCACGGACAGCTCTATACCAATCACCTCGTCGCCCCATCGCCCACTGAAATCCACTCGCTCAGTCACGCCGGCAGCATCTTCCTATCAAACTGGTGCGGCCGACGAAATGCATCTGCTGGGATCTCCCGCTTTCGGCTCTCCCGCAGAGCAAGATCGACCAATGCCGACGCTCAACTTGCCGTCCACGCTAACCTCGTCTCCTCGTCCGGACACTCTGGCGAAGGCGGAGACAGGAGCGACGACTCCATCGGCAGCCCGCCGCCGCTCGCCGTCCCCGCTTGCACATCTCTCGCCCGCTCAGCTTTTCTCGGCGCAGAGGCCCGGACTGCCTCGCTTTACGCCAACCAAGCTGCGTTCTCCATCGCCTGCTATCGTCTTGTCTGCTGCGGCGGACGAGAATCGTCTTGTCTCTATTCCCCGAGAGAACAGACACGGCAGCGTCACAGACGGAGCGCCCACGTCGCCGGCACCTCTCGCTCGGGAGACGCGATCCTTGTCGGCAGCTCTGTCTCGCCAAGCTTCACCGCAACCGGGAAAGACTGCTTCTCCCGGTCAGAGGGCGCGAGCCACCCGCTCGCCGAGCCCGTTTCCTACCAAGTCTCAAGAGGCATCCGCCAGCAAGCGCAGCGTTGCCGATCTTGGAGCAGCATCGGAAGCGCCTCGTTCCCCAGCTGAACCCATCCCAACGTTGCAGTCGCTAACTGCACGACTGGCCAGTCTCTCTCCGAGACCAGCTAGCAGGCGACTCGACGACCCTGTTGGGCAGTCATTGCCGCCACACACTCAGCCGCAGACACCGCTCGCCGCCGCAGCCCGAGCATCCAAGTCTTTATCGCCAGCCAAGGTCAGCACTACGGCATCACCTGGCGCTTTCATGCCTTCGTCGATTCACCAGCTGCTAGAAGCGCGGGCACGAGGTGAGACCCATCATGGACTTCGCAGGGCTAGTCGAAGCCCTAGCGTTCCGCCGTCGCCATTCCAGCCGGTGGGTTCGGTACACGAGAGCACGACGCCGCGCCAGCCTCTACCCGACTCCGCTGCTACAGGGACGCCCGCGCGAACTCGGATCAGAGATAGTGCAACGCCGATTCTCAACCGACTCCGGCAGTACAGGGTAAGTCTGAGCGTAGAGCAGCAAAACCTTGATACCGCTGCGCGCAGGATGATGTCCGCGATTGCATCACCCGTCAAGGAGGAAGAAGAGGAGGGATGTAAAGTAGGCAAGGGAGCCGCAAGCGAGGTCGAAGCTGGCTCACCAGACACGGCGCGATTGGGACCGCCAGCACTTATCGCTGATACTATCCTCTTGGCGGGTATTGTGCGAGAGCTGAGAGCGAAGGGTACCGGTGTGGACGGAGTCGCGAACGCTGCACAGCCGCGACGCAGCAGCGAGGCACAACAAACAATCGCGGAGGTGCCTACGCAGGCCACTACTGTGCAGACGCACCCTGGTCGACCAAAGGAGGACGAACCAGACGCTACAGACACAGATTCGGATGAAGAAGCCTTACAGGTGGAGAGGTCACTTTCGCGCTCACGGAGCTTGTCAAAGTCGCCAGCTGTGCGCTCCCGCTCTCCAATGGCTCGGCCAACGGTACCTGCATCCCCAGCGCCGCGGCGACCGCTTCTTCCGCTCGAAGACCCGCAGCTGTCGCCCAACGTCACTGTCCGCCGGGCGCGCTCGACATCGCGCTCAACCGCCAGCGCTAGAAGCGTGCGAAGTCGTACTCAAGGCACACCACGCAAAGCACCCTCGACGGCGCGCAAGCTCTCGTTCGCCGAGATGGGTGCTCTCGACTCGTCTCCCATGTCCGTGGCCGCGTCTATTAGCCGGCATAGCTTTGAGGCGCTGGACTCGAGTAGCGGGGATGACGAAGAGAGCGATGACGAGCTAGTGCGACCTTCTCCGACGAAGCAGATGGCAGCAACTGCAGCTGCCAAGAAGCGCGAAGACGACGAGCGGTACAGGCGGTCGGAGAGCGTGCTCTCCTCTTCGTCTTCGTCATCTTCCTCTGCAGGACGCAAGACGAAAGCCAAGCCCGTCACTGTAACGAAAAGCAGTTCTCCGTCGAGGTGGACCGCCGGGCGAGACGTGCTACAGCGAGCTTTGCAGGCGATCCCGACCTCGACGCCAGCTAAGCTGCTGGGCGCGTTGATACTGTCGCCACAGAAGGCAGGCCGGGCCATCCAATCATCTACACCTGCACATCGGCGGCGACGGTCCTCGTCGTCCTCCCACGCTTCATCCTTGCAAGGCGTGCCTTCGCCCGGTGTCATGGCACCGACTAAACATGTCGAGAATAGCGAGGCTGAACAGCCGCATTCCAACTTGAGCGAAGCCGGCAGCTATGCTCGGTCTGATGCAGCGCAGGAGGAAGCGGACTCCCTGGCGGTGGATGCGTCGGTTGCCGCCGCCGCCAGCGAGGGCAATGATGAGTCGGTCTTTGTCGAGCGCGGAAGCCTAGTCGGCGATTCTGGTGAAGGTGAGGTTGCCTGGATCATTTCGAGCGCATCCGCAGTAAGCTAAAGGTAGGCCTGTTGCCGCAGACAACGAAGTAGTGCTCGTCGCCACAGAGGGCGACGCTTCGACCGAAGCGGCAGCGAATGGTTCCGCCAACAGCCTTGTAGAGACGGAGGCAGACGGAGGTGAGCCACACAGACTGGACTTCCGGGGCAGTCATTGATCATGGCATTACGATTCCACAGCCTCAAACGCCTCTGTCGTCGATACTTCCGTCCTCAGCACCACGGCTGCTGGCAATTCTTCGCTCACCATGGACGAGGCGAGGCCAAGGACTGAACTCGTGCCTCCGCCTCTTGGCGCCTTTGCTCGCTCCGGACCCAGGCGAGCGAGCCTTAGGGCAAAGCGAGTTGCCATCGCCACTCCCCTCGACGAGTCACCTATTCCTACGCCAGTCCCGGCATCAGGGTCGGCGATATTGCAGACAACCAGTACACCTAATCCCAAACGCACAGCAGTCATCCCTTCGCCTGCGCGATCTTCGCATTCAGCGGCCATGCGTGCACGCTCCGGCTCCGCTGTCAGTAACGGGTCATCAGCGGTCGTTCAGGTCTCCAGCGCCAATCCGAAGATGGCGGCGAGAGCAGCGGCCTTGCTCACGAAGCATCACCGTTGGATCAGGGAGCGATCGCCTCAGCTGCTAGCGCAATACGAGCGGCCTACAAGCGGAGACTCGGAAGCTGGCGATATGGCACTCGACGAGCTGCTCAAGATGGCCGAAAGCGAGGTGCTGCAAGTGGTTCCCAAGGTGGAGCAGATCAGTCCGCAGCTAGGCTTCATAGCAGCCTTCGACGACACTGGCATGGACAGGAACCATGTCTCCGAGGTAACCCAACGGGCATCGGCACCAAATCTGTCTGTCCGTCGATTCGTGCGGGAGCACCCTTCCGTACGCCCACATAGCTGGACTCGGCACGACTGGCGCACACTGGAGCAATGCTTCATCGATGAGCGGCGAAGAACAGCTCGGACGCGAGAGCCGTTCGAGGTGAAGGAGGTTGTTCGTCTATATCTCGAGGCCGAGGAGCTCAGCGAGGCAGATTGCGCCCTGGAATGGCATTTGTGAGTCCGGAAGCCCGCTGCGAGAGCTCGTCAGATACTGATGTGCATTCACCTTCTGCCATCAGGGACAAGCTCGAAGCCCGCGTGCAAGCCCTCCTCGTCCGCAAAGAGCAGAAGGGGCTGAGCGAGCGCTCGCGGCGAGAAAGGTCAGCGAGCTTTGCGAGCTCTGCCCAGTCGCGTGCGCCGTCAGACTTTTTCGCTCATCAAGATATGCGCATGCTGCCGGACGGCGACGACAGTAGGGAGAGCCTGACTTCATTTCTCGGCAACGACTCCTCGTTCCACACGCTGCTTCCCGGGGCGCTTGGACGCATTCTGCCGCGCAAGTTCCGGAGCGCCGAACCGCCGGCATCGTCCGAGCGAGACAGTGCATCTTACGTCTCTACTACGGGATCCACATCTTCCTCGGCTCGTCAAGCACGGACAGCATCTCACCCGCTGCGCTCGACTGTCAGTGAGCAAGGCTCGCTTCGCTCCACCATTCATCCGTACGATCGCCCAAGCACCAGCCTCTATCCCTCTCTCCACGATCTCACGAGGGAGATGAATGAAAGCCAGGTCAACCTCAGCATCCGTGGCAGCAAGGTGAAAGCGCGGGTGGATCTGTTCCAGACGCTCGAGCAGGAGAGCTCGCTGGATGCTATTCGGAGCATGCCGCCGTCGAAGCGTAAGGCAGAGGCAATTGAGACGGGCACACCGAACAAGCGGGCTCGGTTCTAGGGTCATTATTCGCATTTCTCATCACACTGCTTGCTGGGGCCACATCGTAGTCACCTTTCATGTCAAAACTGTCGAAAGTAGAGCTGCTTGCTTCGTTAAACGCTCTTCCGCAAGCTGACTCGCATGGGGATCATGTTGAATGGGCGCGTCTGGTAGAGTCGCCAAAAACAGCGCGTCAATATTGCATCACCCAGCCGGCTGTGCGTCACGCCGCTCACCGTGACTTTGAAGGACTGGTAAGGTGCGGCTTCAGCCATATATGTGAAGTCAAACTTGCAGACCTGTGCGTTTCCATGCTGTCAGCGTGGACTTTGTGGATCGTAAATGGCAGAAACTTGCGACCGTGGCCAGGATAATACGCTGCTCCATGAGCGCGAGCTCCAGACCGATGCAATTCTTGGGGCCTGCCATCATCGTATCATTGGAAGCACGGTCAGCAAAGATCCAGCAGATCTCATCGATGAGGTCGGTCGAATTTGCTCGGTTCACCTTTGCTGAACGGCATGAATGCGGATGGGGTGGGAATGCTGCCTCCCCTCTCGTCAAGCCAGCGCTCAGGTTTGAAGACGTCGGGCTCGTCCCAATGTTCCGGAAGTCGATGCATGGCAAAGTGGGCGATCCACGCGAAACACCCAGCAAGGGGATATCTTCCATCGCCATTCTTCATGATGTAATCGTCCGGACCGGTTCTTACACTCGAAGCGGGTGGGTACATTCGTAAGGCCTCCTTGCTGATGGCATTGATGTAGTTCAGCTCGTTCAGGATCTGCGGGTTGGCGGCAACCTGCGCAGAGATTGCGTCGATGTCCGTGCCGAAAGTGGCGACCACTTCGTGTCGAGCTTTTGCGGCGATCTCTGGCGAGAGTGCGAGATGGTAGAAAGCCCAGGACACTATCGCAGACAGTGAGCAGGAGTCAGTGATGAATCAGGCGCGGATCTGCTCAGGCACAGAAGGCACCTACGCGTAGAAGCAGTCGTGTCGTGTCCGGCGAAGACAAATGTGCCAATCTGCGACAGGAGGACGGCTCGGGATGGCGTCTTGCCATCGAGTAGCATGAAATCCAGCATGTCCTTCTTCTCTTTCTGAACCAACGTGCCGTCGTCTCGAGCGCGGATGTGCTCGTCGATAATGTCCCTGTACTCGCTAGCCATCTGTCTACAAGCACGAAAACGACTCGCGCGCTTACAAGGTCAGCGCATTTGACACAGTCAAGATCCCAGAACAGCCCTCACCGGTTCTTGCTCCACGCAAAGTACTGCCTGAATGGATTCAGATCGTCCAATAACGGCACGGCGAGGTTCGCGGTTCCGCCATGCGCAATCTGCTGGTCCACGATGGCCATGATCCGCTTCCGAAAAGCAGGGTCGCGGGCGCCGAGCGTGACATTGAGGATGATGTCGGCTGTCGTGTCCTAGCAACGGAAGGGATGTCAGCCGTCGTGCTCTTGCCTCCATAGGTGCCTGCACCAGCTGGGACCGATGCTGACAATCATTTCCTGCAAGAGCTTGACATCTTGTCCGCTCGAAGCGTACCCGATGAGACGCTCGGTCATCTTATCCACTTCGGCGACGATGCTCCCGGCCCAATGCTGCTCCAGGTAGCTCTGTGCAGACCAAGGTAGGAGGGTGAGCCTTCTGCTGTCCGGCAAATCCCTAGTATCGGACATGTCAGCTCGACACTCTCTCACCTTGCGGAACCCAGGAGCGAGAGCGGTACGAAGTTCCTTCCACTGTTTGACGCCCGCAGGAGTGCTCTGCATTCACAGCATAGCCCCAGAGTATGCACGTTTCAGCTGCCTCAGGCACCGCAAGAGGTGCGGATGGTTTGATCGGTACAAGCGCACCTCTGCAACGACAATGGACTCCCGACCGAGGACGGCGTAGTTGTGATGCATGACTTCGAGAGCCTTCGGGAGATTATCTGTCCGAAGCAATCCGTCCGCAATGACTGGGTCGGTCACGATGCACATGGGCCGCTTGAACGGCCAGAGGTCGAGGTACACGAGCTTCCCATACTGCTTTGCGAGCTTGAGGCTGACGTAGTCAACATTTGCGCCTGGCCCGACAGTCGTATCGATTTCCTCTGTGAGCTCCCCTATGACGCGAAGGTGACCCCAGAACCAGTGGTGAGGAGGACCGGGGAGTCTGAGCGACTGCCATCGCTGGCGGTGCTGATAAAACTTGAAGACAAACACCGACAGCAGCCCCAAGAGGATTGAGGTAACGAATTGCGGGCCTCCCTGTACGACAGCTTGCGTCCAGCTGAGGTCCGCTTGCGCGGCGGTCATGGCCCCTCGACGGAGACGGGCGAAGCCTAAATCAGATGTCGTGAGGCACTATATATCGATATGGCGAAGTTGTCATGAGCCAACCTTCGCGTTGCCTGTCATTGTTTGGCTCAAGGTGGACGGGCCGCTGTTTTAGCCGCCTGGGACTGTGGACATACTCGTGCATGCAGGTTCTCGCTACTCCCGACCCCAACTCCTGCTCACGAGGCGTCACATGGCACATAGTGGCGACGCAATGTCCACTAACGGCTGCAGAGCACTGTGCTTCGTGATCCCTTCACCCATGTGGCTGCAGTCCCCTCTCGCGCTTGACGCCGAACTGAGTCGGGAGGAGGCCGACGGCGGCCCTCTTGGTTCGACCAATTCGAGCGAGGCCTGCCAGGCAAGCCATTCGCCTCGCCAGCAGCCTGAGCGCATTGCATACAGTATTATAGCATGCATCGCAGATGCGAATTCGCGGCCGCGTCCATGCCGCTCTACCCGGGCATGTCGGAGCGCAGCCGGCGTCCTTCTGAGATCCATCGAGAGTTCCTGGGCTGAGCTCCTTCTCGCCTCTCTCGCGCTTCCAGAGCATCCTTTGTGGCGTCTCCGCTCGCTGGCTGAGAGACCTGATGAATGAAGGCGGCACGCTGCGCAACAAGGGGACGCCGTCGTCGCCACCAGTCGGTCTTCGCGTGCGAACGAGAAGTCGCAAAAACCCGGAGCTGTCGCGATGGGACACCACCTCGAGAAGGTGACAAGCCGCCCTGGTTTGTGCGACTGCTCGACAGATGGCAGGTGCTTGCGCCCTCTCCTCCACTTGCTCTCCCGCACCTCCTCCGCTCTGCAGCTCAGGCAATGCTACATCGACGACCCTCGCAAGTCTCCATGGACGACACCAAGAAGCGCTCGGTGAGCTTGCTAGCGCTTCACATGGAGCGAGCGCATTTCTGACCCAGAGGTTCGCAGCTGCTGCGTCGACTGGCGTCTCGGCTCGGCCCGACTGGCTCCGGCTGCCTCAATCCGATGGACGATGTAGCAGAGATCCCGCCGCCTCTGCCTCCCAAGACGAGCATGACTGCATCTCCGCCTCGACAGCAGCAACAGCACCAGCTCCGGCAGCGCCGGCAGCAGGCTTACTCGCCAGACCCGCCGCAAGCACCCGTCCAGACCGCCTTTCTGCCCCCGTCACCACCCCTCACACCACCCCTTTCGCCCGATCCAGCGCGCTCAATCAGCGGCAAGAGCACCATGGCGACCCGGCGGCGCAAGTTCAGCGCGGCCGCCGCGAGCCTGACGGCCGAGACAAAACGGCGGATGAGCATTCCAAAGATTGTCGCTGAGCGGGGCTCGAATAAAGCGGGCTTGCTGCAGAGGAGCGACAGCGCCATGTCGTTCGCGTCGGCGGACGCGTTCTGCAAGAGCCCCACGGGGTTCGAGCAGTACGCTTCGGACGAACAGGAGGAGCGCGTCCCGTTGCCGGTGGCCGTCACCTTAAAACGCCCACGGCCTGTTCCGCTCGTCATTGGCGGACATGGTCACAGTGGTGCGGGGACTGGCACGGTCGACGCGCAGCTCCACCGAAGAGCGCGCTCGAGCGGCGACTTGCACGCTCGAGCAGCTTCGACAGGCCTCCTTACGCCCTCTCCGTCGCCGACGTCGCTCAACTCCCTCCGCTCGCAGCAGCAGCATCAGCACCAGCAGCAGCATCAACTAGGTCATCGGACAAAGGCGTCCCTGTCGTCGGTAGAGAGCGGAGATACCGGAGACAGCGAGATCCTTCTTGACGACAGAGATGTCCAGCTCGTGGTGGGGTCGGCGAAGCAGCCGGTCCAGCCGAGAGTCGTCGCAAGCGTGCGCGAAAGAAGGAGCTACGACGCTCGTTCTGCCCAGCCGTCGCAGGTGGAGCATGGTAGATATCGTCAGAGGGACTACGAGTGGATCTAGATGGGGCTCTTGGGTAGCTTTCTCCGGTACTCAGCCTGGAGCTGGCTGCGTGCACTACCCGATTTATGTAGAGCGGATTGTGTAGAGTACAACAGGGAGTCATGGAGCATGTGCATTTGCGTGTGACACTGTACATTGTGAATATGCCTCGGGGCTGTATCAGCCAAAGAGCCACCTTGTCCATCTCCCCCCTTCGGTGGTGACGTTGAGGCGCAGAGGAGGCCTCTCCGCTTTTGCGGGTCTGTCACTTTGGCGCTCAGAATCCTACCAACTCGTTATTGTCGACGACCAGCACACCAGAGAAGCACTCACAGCGCACACACAGCCAGACATCGACAGCCATGTCGTCGAACAGCAGCTCCCGCCGAGCGTCGACCGCGAGCAACCGCCGCCCGTCTGGCGGGCTCGGGTCGCGGCTGCAGATGATGACGATGAGCAGCCTCGACGACGCCAAAGCCGACGAAGGGATGGTCGCCATGGAGCCTGTGGGAAACTACAGGAAGGGCTCAGCCAGCCAGCGCAGGGAGAGCCATGGCGCGTCCGTGAAACCTGGGATGAGCAGGAGGGCCAGCAGAGCGAGCTTCACCAGGTGCGTTGCGCGCGACCTCAATGCCAATTGAGTTGAGGCTGAGCAAAAGCTGACATTGAGCACATCCTCATCCATGTTGATGCACTCTCGACGCATCTGCTGCTGATCTGCTGCCCGTTGCTCGTCGCTGTCCTCGTTGCGGCCCCTTGTCCTCAAAATGACGTCTCGGTCTCCGCCTTGGCTCCGCGTTCCTGGGCCTGCATTCACCCTCGCTCGGCAACCACCGTCTACATCGTCGATAAACCGCGATGATCGCTTCACTTGTGCCTGGCACACCGCACACGCAGAACCCAGGACGGCGCAGCAGCCCCGGGCGCCGAGACCAAGGACCTCGAGACGTGGTATGCGAAATGCGAGCGCGAGCTGCGGGTGACGCCGCAGCGCATGCGCAAGATCGTGGACGGCTTTATCGACGTGCTCGAGCAGGGCCTGGAGAAGACAGACCAGATGGTGCCGATGATCCCCACGTGGGTGTTTGGCTGGCCGAGCGGCAAGGAGACTGGGTCGTACCTCGCCGTGGATCTCGGAGGGACCAACCTGCGCGTGTGCGAGGTCGAGCTCGAGGGGGAGGGCAAGTTTGCAATCACCCAGAGCAAGTACCGCCTCACGGACGAGCAGAAGCTCGGCGACGGCCAGGCGCTCTTTGACTTTTGCGCAGAGTGCCTCGCCTCGTTCATCAAGGACCACTATGAGAACGAGGACGGCTCGGTCCTGCTCGACAAGGACATTGCACTGGGCTTTACCTTCTCGTACCCGTGCATGTAAGTGCTCGCTCGATTCAACTATCGCTCAGCATACGACTCGTGCGCACGTACTGACGCGAGTCACACGTTGCATATCGTCACTCACAGCCAGGAGAGGATCGACCACGGCACGCTCCTCCGCTGGACAAAAGGCTTCGGCGCCGAGGGTGTCGAGGGCGAGGACGTCGTGGCCATGTTCCGCAAGTCGCTCGACAAGAACAATGTCCCCGTCAAGATCACGGCGCTCATCAACGATACGACGGGCACGCTCATGGCCTCGCACTATGTCGACCCGTCCACCCGGATGGGCATCATCTTCGGGACGGGCTGCAACGCCGCCTACGTCGAGAAGGTCAAGAACATTCCCAAGATCAAGCACCTCAACCTTCCGGACGATGCGGAGATTGCCATCAACTGCGAGTGGGGAGCGTGAGTGGCACTCTCTCGCCTGACATTCTGCGTCTGCAACTGGTGCAGCGTGCTAAAACACCGTTTCCTCGTGCACGCTACTCGCAGCTTCGACTCGGACACCAAGGAATACCTCCCGCGCACAAAGTGGGACCTGCACATCGACGAGACGTCCAACAAGCCCGGGCAGCAGCTCTTTGAAAAGATGATTGCGGGCTTGTACCTGGGCGAGGTGTTCCGGCTCATCATGATGGACATGATCGAGGAAGGCGTCCTCTTCCTCGGGCAGAACACGTACAAGCTCGAGAAGCCTTTCTCGTTCGACACGGCCTTTGTGTCGCTCATTGAGGCGTGCGTCCCTTCTCCTCATCTCCATCCGTCACTAATGCAGAAGTACACTGAAATGACAGCGCCCTTGGCCGGAACGCAGCGACTTCACCGACGACCAGCTCACTGTCATTGGCCTGTTCAGCCACTTCTTTGGGATCGAGACGACGCCGGAGGAGCGCCAGTTCTTCAAGAAGCTCGCCGTGCTCATTGGGACCCGCTCGGCGCGCCTCTCGGCGTGCGGCATTGCGGCCATTGTCAGCAAGTGCGGGTACCTCGAGGAGGGCGGGTGCGGCGTCGCGACCGACGGCTCGCTGTACAACGTGGGTTATGCCCTCGCTCTTCCGAGAAGGGACAGAGAGACCGTGAGAGAGATGCTGAATCGGAGGTGGGAATGTCGGTCTGCCAGAAATACCCCAAGTTTGCAGACCGGATCCACGAGGCGCTCGTCGACATCTTTGGCGACAAGGGAAAGACCATCAAGACGTACCACGCAGAGGACGGTTCTGGTGTCGGAGCGGCCATCATTGCTGCCATGTCCAAGGAGCGCCAGGACAAGGGCCTCTACAGCCACGTATAGGCGCGCGGTCTTTGGCGCCTTGCCTTGCAACGCCCATTCGCGGAGGGTACCTGAGGCAGGGCAGGCGAGGCGAGACGCGCGGAGTGCGGGAAAGGGAGTGCCGCGGAAAGAGATTGCCCCGACCCGAGTATGTATCGGTAGATGAGCAACAAGAGACGATTGCGTTCCGGGCTTGCCTGTCCGCATTGCTCTTCCTCTCCTTACCTTACGAGGCCGACATGTCGCTTGACTGCGGCGCCTCGAGCCCGTCCAGGACAGCGCACGGCCCTTGCTCCTGCCATCGAAAAACGTATTGACGCCGAGATCGGGCAGAACAACCATGAGGCCCCACTCACCATGCATGCTGGCGTCGACGCCGACGCTGACGGCTCGCAGGACGGGTCCATATGCATGTCCGGACCCTGCCCGGGTCTAGATCTGACAATGGGACGGATGCCGGATCGCGGAGGTGCTCTGACGAAGACGCGGAGGGGCCAGAGATGCGTCCTGTTGGTTGTTGTTCTACGAGCGGACATGCGGACACGCAGAGGACGCGACTGCGACTGCGACCCGGCTGTCTGGGGTTCTGGGTTCTGCTATGAGCATGACTGGGACGCATTGACGAAAAAGCTGAGGAGGCTGCACGATACTACGACGACACCACGACAACGTCAAGCAACGACGAACTATTCACGGTCTGCACACATACACATACACACACTCCCTCTCCCTCCTCTGTACGCTCCAACCACGCACCATGCCCCTCGCCGTCTCAAACCTGCTGGCAGTCACTCTGGCTCTGACACTCGTCTCGTGGGTTGAGAGGATGTGCACGAGCGAGATTGCCTGAATTGCAGCTGATGACACGCATCCACTCTGCATCGCACAACGACCCGCAGCTTCATTGCAACCCTCTACGTGATCCTGCGCACCCTCACCCCGCTCATCCGACCTCACAGCCTCAGCCGACACTCGCGCACCACCAACCAGCCACTGCCAAACTATGGCTACACCAAGCAGGAGAAGAAGCGACTGCGACCAGCTCAGAGGCTGCAGTGCTGGCTCGCCTTCATCGACCTCTCGTCCTGCGGAGTGTGGCTCTGGGAGGTCGTCGCCCTCGCCTCTGGGCAGGGCAGCTCTCCCGCCCGGATGGCTTTTGCAGTCTGCGCGCGCCCCACCATCCTCGTCGTCGTCAGCCTGCTGTCCTACCTCAACATCATCCGCGGGAAAGTCATCGAGCTCGGCCGCTTCGACGTCATTGTCTGGGTCCCCTCGCTGATCCTCATAACTACCATGGTCGCCCTCGGATCCGTCTCGCCGCCCACGATGGGCACAGTCTGGGCAGTCATGATGGCCGTAGAGACGGCCCTCCTAGGCGTGTGCACCTACTGCTTTGGCCGCCTCCTGCTCGCAGTCTTTCGTGTCCGCAGAGACACGGTGCGCTCTCAGATCCTCCGACATCAATTCGTCATGGAGGAAAAGCGTGCGTACGGGCAGCCTGCTCAAGATACAGCCGTCGAAGACAATGGGACCAATCCACCCATGCTGCCTTCCATCAAGACGAACCGCTGGCTCATATCCAAGACCTTCCTGCTGGCCAAAGCGAGCACAGCGGCCAGCACCGTCGCGACATCTCTGCACCGCCGCTCTGCTTCAGGTCACAGGGCCGGAAGACCCTCTACTGCGTCCGAGAACCCACCTCGCCCGTCCGCTTCTTCCTTCTACTCTGCCTCTCGCGCTGGCCAGCGGGACGATGCGCCGTACAGCTTTCTCAACCACGACCCCACCACGACAGCACGCTACGGCCACTTTCGGCACCAGTCTGCCTCCCAAGCTGAGCTACAACAAGCCACGTCTGAAATCGACCTGAATGAGCCCACTGCCCTCGCATCAACAGGCAACATCGCCACTCGCCCGTCCATCACATTTTCCCGTGACGCACGCGCTGCATTCCCTCTCCCACCGCAGGACCGCCTGGGCGCCATATCGCGCATGACAGGCACCTCGACCCGCTTCTCCGGCGATGAGCCGCGTCCGTCCATGGGAAGCTACATGTCGACGGACTCGGGCAGCAGCGACGCGCATCCCTCCGGGCCTGGCAGCTACCTGGGCGCGGGCAAGCTGTTCATCGACGCGCACGCGCCCGCTGCAAATGGGCGACACGCAGGGCTGTCGAGGCGGGACGCGCGCAAGGCGGGTGCGCGCATGGGCGGGCACCTCATCGGGTGCGTCGCGAGCTGGACGCTCGCCCTGCCGTTCCTCGTGCACAAGATGGTGCACCCCGCGCGCGAGGCCCCGCTGTACGCCACGCTGCTCGTCGCGCTGGGCATTGCGCTGTCGGGCCCACTGCTCGCTGCGCAGACTGTGCTCGCCGACGGCCTCTGGTTCAAGCAGGACCTGCCACCTCTCATGGCGTCCTCGTCCGCTGTCGCATTCGAGCACCTCGAGTCGCGCGGAGGCACGCCCATGGGCATGCAGTACACGGGCCAGGCGCCTGCTTCAGTGCTGGCGAACGCCGCTGCTCCTGCACCAACACAAGGGCAGGGACAGGTACCAGGACAAGGGCCCGCTTCGCCGACCCTGCCCAACTCGGCCACGACGGCCACGACGAACATCACGAGCAACACCGATCACACGGCCGTGTCCCGCGCATCCACCTCGTCCATCTCGCTCTCGTCCCTCGCCGCCTTCTCAGCGCCGAGTCCGGGAACGTTTCGTCACTCGGAGGACACGCGCGAGGCGCCGTCGGGACTCGTAGCAAAAGCATTGTCTATGGCGGTGCCCCGTCCGAAGCTGCAGGTCCTCTCGAGGGGAAACTCTGGTAGCCATCTTGGCGGGTCGAGGGACCCATCGAGTGACGTGGAGAAGCAGGACGAGGTAGATGCGGACTGGGAGAAGCGCGAGGCGAGGAAGCTCAAATCATTCTCGTACGTCCCCTCGCATGCTGTCTGAAAGTATCAGCTCGCTGATGGCCGTGTCTACCTTGCTATGACGTCCGCAGGATGACGCGCGAACCTTTCAATAAGCGCAAGAGTGCCGCAGCCTCCGAGCTCGGCCTCTCCACCGACGCGCTGAAAGAAGGCGACAACCACGACAATACAACTAGACGTTCCGTTCTGGGCATGAAGGACGCGAATCTGGTGACTGCGCAGATCTTGTCCGGCAGCAAGAAGCGACGCACGCCCTCGCCAACGCCAACCATCGGCTCCGCGCGAAGTATCGTCTCGGAGCGACGCAAGTCGGCGCCCATGACGCCCGTGTCGAACAAGTTGCGGCACTCGGCTACCATCTCCGAGGATGGCGTCTGGGTCAAGCGCAAGAGTGAGCAGCCCATAGACGCAATGACGGCTGCGCTGCTCGAGAATCTCATCCCTGGGGTGAAGGTCGGGCGGAGCAGCTACCAGCGGCCGAAGCGGACCAGCCGGGTCGAGGGAGAGGCAGCAGAGCCGAGTGGCGTAGCACAGCAACAGGCCGCGGCTGTCCGCGTGCTCGGATCCACCACGCCTGCATCGAGCAGGTCCGCCTCATCGGCTTCTTCATCGTCAAACAGGAAACACCGGAACAGACAGAATCTCAGCCTCGACATCTCGCGCAACAACTCGCACTTCTCGAAAGTCGACGACCGGGAGCGCGTCCTTGCTGAAGCATACGACACGATCGTTGGCTCTGCTAGCGCGAGTGGGAGCGAGGCCAGCGTTCTCACTGCGCCTGTCAAGTCCGAAGATGCTGCAGCGGCCACACAGAGCCAGCGGCACCTGCGCAGGCGGTCTTGGAAGAGCGTCTCGGGCGCCATCTTTCCACTGCAGGATCAGGGCGAGAACATGGCTGTCCCTCCGCACGACGGAAATGTCACCAGGAGGAAGGTAACGCCCAAGCTCTCACCGCCGAAGGAGGTCGCGGAGGAGCGGGATCTGGACGAGCTCGAAGTACCACAGCCTTCTGCACCGCGTCCATCGCTGGACGAGGACCCGAGCGAGTCGATGGTGTTTGTCGAGCAGGACAATGTCGAGGTACGCTTCTCCCCTCGGGCCGTCAGTACTGTGTCGGGAGACTGACCTTGTATCTGTGCACAGGTCTTGTCCGACACAACGTCCCCTGGTCTCCTCTCACCCACTTCGCCATTTGTGATGCCAGACTCGCCATACATTGACACCCTAGAGCAGGAACAGTCGGGCGAGCGCCCGAGTATCATCCTGCGGACACGGCCGAGCTCAAATATTCTCGGTGACAGGAGCATCGCGGCAGGTACACAAAGAGAGGACGACGATGAGGTCGGGACCGTCTCGACAGCAACGCGCGTCTCTCGACAGCTCTCGCGGCGCGGATCCTTCAGCAGCGAGATCATGCTTCGACCAGGCTCGAGCCTTTCAAACTACTCTGCAATGTCGGCTTCAGCAGCTGCGGGACCACCGCACACCCACTCGCACACACGCAGTGCATCGTCAGTCAGCAGCGTTGGGTTCCTCAATATGCTCGCGAGTAACCGGAACAGCTGGACTGCGTCGGAAGTCGGCAACGAGAGCAGCATGGTCCTGCCCGAGTCGCTGCGCAATTGCGAGCAGTCGTCAACGGTGATGCAGAGCGCGAATCGCTCACAGGAGAGAGCGGATGTGCCATTAGGTCCCATACTTGCAGGGCAGGTCCCGCTGGGAGCCAGAGACACGAACCGGACCGAGGAGAGTAAGGGTGCAGTAGCCGGCGAAACAGAGAAAGTCAAGAACAAGCAGGACAAATCGGAGACGGACCAGCACGAGCTACTACCTCTTACGCCGGCTATCGTGTACACGCCGCCTGCTGCTGGCCGCACGTCGCAGGACGGCATCGGTCGGACCGCAATTGCTCGGGGGAGGCCGCAGTCGCTGCTCCAGGACGAGAGCGCGGCGCCAGCTAGTCCGACCACGGGGAGAGGACATGCTGGCGTGATTGGAGGGAGATACAGCACGGTGGGAGCAAGCACGCGGACGCAGGGGATGGGCAATCTGCAGCTGGGTCTGCGCACGTCTAGAAGCGTCCTGAGCATGCGATAATTCGGGGGTTTACGGTACAGAGCCTGGCGCTCGTCGTATAATACTGTCGCTATAGTCGAGGCCCTTGATGGTATTCGTTTATCTGGTCCAACTTCGCGGCAGCAGGTTGCCTCCGGGTCTCCGTGCGACTGATTGACCCCCTAACCCCTATCATCTTCAGGTGCGGGGAGTTCCAGTCCGACACGCGTAAGGAGCTGTGGAGTGGTCCGACAAGAAGCGGCAAAAAGGAGGGTCAAGCGCTGAAGGGCAACGTCGCACTTAACTTCGTTTTCACCCTCACTAGCACTTTGAGACCGTTTCCGACATGCCCCAGCTCACTCCGCTCTCGCTCCTGCTCTTCCTTTGCCTGGCCTCCACTTGCCTCTTTGGGACCGCCAGCGCACAAGATGCGGCCAGCACGCCTACCGTGCCAGACAATGACAGCGCTGCTGGATACTCTAGCTACGTGAGCGCCATGAAGCTCAACGATCTCAAGGAGACGGCCACCTTTTCCTGGGCGAGTGTCGCCTCGAGCGGGGCTCCAAGGCAGCAGGCGGCGGAGGTGTCGAATGCGGGGAGCGCCGCAGCGGCCTCGAGCAGCAGTGTCAGTCAGCCCTGCAGGCTTACTGGATGCGATGTCACCCGTATCGTACCACGCTGACACTCTGCCTCCCGTTGATCCGCTATCACGCAGTCGAGCGATGACGACCTTGCCGCTATCACCGATCTGGCGGCAGAGGTGCAGGCCAGCCCGTCCGCAACGCCCGGCACTACATCCAGCAATGCGGAGACAGCTACCCCGAGCACAGACAAGAGCATGATGATGGGCGTTGGGATCGGCATTGCGTTCGGCGTGCTCGCTCTCATCATCGGACTGGTGAGTGCAGGTCCCACAATGCTCGCTTAACGCGTTTGTAATACATGCTCATACTGATACGGCTTCGATGCTCATCGCACAGGTCACGTCAATGATCATCTACAATAGGCGCAAGGCCAGGAAGGCGTTCGCCGAAAGAACTCGAGGCCTGCAGCAAAGAATGACGTACGCTCTCCGATCTTGCTGGCCAGCGTGCACCCTCAGCGGACACTGACCCGCCTTTCGCTTGACGTATCTACTCTTAGCGAGACCGACGTCTAATGCGCAAGGCCTTGCAGAACTGCGAGCCAAGCTAGGCGTCAGCGGAAAGACACACACGGATCCGGCTGGACAGCATACACGGGCAACGAGCCATCGTAGATCTGGCTCAATTGGAATTATCAGACCGATCAGATATTACAAGATAGCAAGAGAAGCAAGAGAAGCATATGTGTACCATTTGGGTTGAGAAGTCGCAGTCGGGGCAGAAGAGACCGATACTCATAGCTTTGAAGAGCAGACCAGCTGTATTTCATTCTCCTTTCTCCCGATCTATATCGTCAACGTATCATATTTCTCTATCGTGACAAGCCTCTTTGAATGTCGAATGACGGGCCCGCGCTGCGGATGCCCTTTGCGAGGCGTCTAGCGCTCTCGATTCTCCCGTTATGGTACATGGATAATTGCGGTTGCCCAGATGTTTGTCTAGAATTCCGGGACCTCGAAGCAGCCCTCGTCGAGTCCGACGGTGCAGTCCTCCCAGTCGTCTGAGAGCATGACGACCCTGCTGTAGTCGTGCTTCTTCTCCGGAACCTCGAAGAAGGCAATGACGTTTCGCTTCGTCTTTGTCACGCTCGAGGCATCAATCGCGACGTCCACGTCAACGTCGACGTTGATCTCGACCGTGTTCTTGCCGCACTGCAGCGTAACCGTCGAGTTGCCGGAGGTGGTCGCGTTGAGCGGAAGGGAGCAGTCTGCGCCGTCGGCAGGCGGGGAGACAGGCACGTAGGCGGCGTCCGTCGCATTAGGGAGGAGAGTAGGCACGAGGGTGACTGTTGCCGTATGCGAGGAGAATTCGGGCGCCGTGAATGTCAGAGTGCGCGTGACGGTGGGAAGCGTGTTGTTCTGGATGATCTTGACGACCTTGGACGTTTCTGCAACTTTCTCGGTGGTACTGTCCGTGCGCGTGGCGTTGATGAGGGTGAAAGCGCTCTTCTGCTCGCCGCCAACGACGTTGATTTTGATGGTGCCGGTCGGCGCGCCCGGGTGAGGGACCATGCGCTTGCGGAGGAGGGCGAGGGTAGGCGTGGGGGCGACAGCAGATGGGAGGACGACATTGGCAGCGGCAACCCAAGTGGATGAGGTAGGTGTTGCTGCAGCGCCGGCAGCCTGCTGCCAGAGCGAGAACTCGTGTCCGATGGCTGCGGCCTTGACTGCGTCCCTGTCGCGCTGTCGCAAGAACGCTTTGGGGTTGTTATTGTTTAGAGGAGCAGGAATGACCGTGGGCAGGAAGGTCGCGGCAGAAACGGTGAATGCTTCAGACTTGGCAGGAGTGCTGCGAAAATGAAAAGGGTCAGCCAGTGATCTGCAGAGTGCGTCGTGCAAAGGGTCCTTGACTCACGCAGACAGAGCGGCGACGATGTTGGCGTCTTCTGCAGCGCGACGGCCGAGAGCAGCGACGTAGCTCGCAATGTTGGCTGCGCGCTTCTGGTTGGCGTTCTTGGTCTTGGGCTGCTCGGAGTGGGCGGCCTTGGCCCGGTTGGCGAGCTGGGAAGGGCCTGCTTCCTGGCGCTTTGCGAGTCTCTGAGAGGGTCCAGCCCGCTTTGCGAGATTGGCAGGCTGCGCAACCTGCGTCTGAGCCCGCTTGGATGCCTGCGCACGGCGCTGGAGCGAGGCCATGCTGCCTCGGGTTGGAAGTGCCGTGACCGTTGCAGCCTGCTGCAGGGCGAGGAGGGTGAGGCAGAGAGTGACGAGGAGCTTGGAGAGCATGTTGGAAGGTTCAGAGGTTTGTCTGCGGGGGAGAGAGTCTTGCCTGAAGAGCTCTTGAGACGGGTATGAGGATGGATGGGAAGATCAGAAAGCAAACCGGCACTGTCCGACATCGGGACAGTATTTGTACCATCTCGAAGTACATCTCTTTCGATGGAGCGCCATCTCGTCCATGTTCGTGACCCTTGCCTGTTGGAGTGGAGGTCGCCAGCCCTGTGCCTGACGAGGCAAGACCCGGAGGTGGCGGGTCGAAAAAGGCCCAGGAGGGGAAGCAGAGGCAGGCGGATGCGACACAACAGGAGAAGCGGAAGGCGACGCAGCTTGGTGCCGTTCAGATCTGCTGTACACCTCTGCGAAGACTTGCTCGCCTGCCTCTCTACGCCTGCCTCCAGCGTTGTCCGGCCGCCGGTGGGCCAGCTCAAGGGGCAGCCTGACGGCCTGCGCGCCGTCCGCGAGCGTCGAGCCAACACTTCAGACTGTAAGTCAAGGCGGCCTTGGAGTCCTAGCACTCACAAGAGGTGCCGCCATGGGCTCGCCGATCCTCCCTTTGCAGCTGCTTCGATGCAGGCTGGCGTCCGTATGCTTAGGTGCACGATGACAAATCCTACATGTACTGTATTTCTGGCGGCCACCGCCCCCGCACGTGCTCGGAAATAGAGCCACGTCGGTCCAGCGAGACGCACACGTACAGAGAGGTTCTCCTCCTTCCATCAGCTACGTACGGTACAGCGGCAAGCGATGAGGAACGCACTGGTCTTCTTCTGCCTTGGCATCGTGATCTATAGCCTGTGGCCTGCAGGCCCGAAAGACTACCTGCTCAACACCCTCGAGCTCTTCCACGACTTCCTCGAGCAGCCTGCGGTCGACCTTAATGGGCGCATCGCAACTAACTTCAAAGCCCAGAGCTTGTCCTATACCTTGAGGGCATCGTGTGAGCTGTTCCGATTGCTTCAGAACCTGCCAGGATGCTTACTCCTTGTTTCAAGCCGGGCCTGCCAATCTGGTACGCCTAAGACATATCGATGTCGAGCGATACCCTATAGTCGAAAAGCCGTTCCACCTCTTCGTAGCTTTCGACAACGTCGAGAATATCGTGAGCACGAGACTTCTCCGGAGAGCTGGCCGAGCGAGAAAAGCTGAGCGGTAAGAGCACGCGGGCTCGCTTCTGCAGGACAACATCCAAGCGGATGTGACGGTATCTCTGGGCAAGACCGAGGTGGTGAAGCGGACCTTTGACGTGTGCAGTCAAGCGTGCGTGACCAACCCACCCTCCCCGCTCGTACTATGCTGAATTGCTGTGACACCTCTGCCGCGCAGATTGGGCGTTTACACGAACGAGACATGCCCGTTTCCAGCAGGCTCGCACAACGTGACAGCCTCTGTGATACTGCCACCTACGATACCCAGAGGCGAGTCGCGTTCGGACGTCACCAAGCAGTGCGCAACCTAACCTTGCTCGCTTGTTCAGCGCGCTACACCATCGATGTCGTCCTGCGCTCGCTTGGCAGCGAGAAAGAGAATCGGTTTCGCATTGACGCGAACTTTCTCTTCCATGGCACCTGGCTGGCAGCGTACGAGCATACGCGCGAGACTCTCAAGGCGTACATTGGCCGTATCGCGGGCATCGCGTCCAACGGGGTGGTTGGGCGAAAGAATGCACCGGTGCTGAAGAAGCGGGTCCGGCAGCACGGCAACGGGGGACTCCCGCACGAGCGAGTCGAGCTCTGATGGACATGATTGATGGACACTGTAGAGCTCTAGCCTGCTTGCTGCTTTGAATGTGCCTGATTTACGGTCCTCGTTACTGTACAGAAGGAACGAGCGAGGCGAGCAGTTCAGTTCGTAGACCTCTGCACTGGCAGCTGCCGAACTTCGGCAGGGACCGTCGGCATTTAGGAATTTCCAAGATGCCGTCACGGACATCCTCCGTGTCCTCCGTGGTGCCATCCGCGCGTGGTTCCGTGAGATCTGATGACTTGACCCAGAAGATCCTCAAATTCCTTTCTCTGCTTCTGACTCACTGATATTCTTCACTACCGTCGCGTCTGATTGCCTTGCACTTGTCGTCGCTGGCAGCCTCGAGCTCCCGCTTGCTGCGCACGCCTGCCCCTTATCGCCACTCCCTACGCCCCCATCGCGCTTTCAAACAGCTTTCCCACGCTGTCGCATGGACCAGCCTGCACCTGGCCTCTTCCAGAGCAAGACGACGAGCAGCACCAAGGACGATGAAGGCGGCGATGCCGACCCGCAGAGTAGTGCCGGCGTCGCCGCAGCTCCCATCGCGCTGTCCACGGCCGGCGAGAAGCCAAAACCGGCGCTGCCGCCGTTCAAGCGAATGATCTCCATCGAGGACCAGGACAGCTCGGGCAATTTGTCGCATACAAAGATGCTCATCGTCTTCGGCTCCCTCTCGCTCACCATCTTCCTCAGCTTTGCGGACCAAGTCAGGTGAGTTGCATGCAGCGCAAGAGGCGCAGGTTGGTCATGAGCGAAAGCTGATCTACTGCTTCTACCACTCTAAGCGTGGCTACCGCTACGCCAATCATCGCTGCCGACCTCGACGCTGGAGAATCCATCAGTTGGGTCGGTACCAGCTATCTGTGCGTTGCAGGCTTTCCCGCCGTCCTCCCGGCTTCCCTCCGCTGAATGCCCTGCGCGCCCCCAGGATCGCCAACACCTCGGCACAGCTGCTCTACGGCCGCTTTTCCGATATCTGTGCGCGACTTGTCCCAGTTCTGAGAGCGACCGCTCATGTACTGACGCGTCGATATGCCTCGCAGTCGGCCGGAAAAGCTGCCTCCTCTTTGCATTCGCCCTGTTCTGCTTTGGCGACCTGCTATGCGGCTTCAGCAAGACGCCCGCACAGCTTTATGTCTTTCGTGCCTTTGCAGGTATAGGAGGCGGAGGGCTCACCAACATGAGCATGATCGTCGTGTCGGATGTGACAACGCTCGAGACGAGAGGCAAGTGGCAAGGGATTCTGAGCGTCGGTGTAGCGCTCGGTGGTGCAGTGGTGGGTGTCTTTATGCATCTCTGTGTTATCCAAGCAAGCTAACTCTGGGATGTTTCAGGGCCCATTCATCGGCGCCTTGCTGTCCGAGCGCGTGTCCTGGCGGTGGTGCTTCTGGGTCATGGTCCCTCCAGGCGCAGCTGCAGCCCTAGGCATCTACCTCTTCCTGCCGCTGCGGGGTGTCAAGAGCAACGCAAAGGAGAAGCTCAAGAAGATCGACTACTACGGCGCTATCCTCAGCCTGGCTGCGACCATCTTCATCCTCATCCCGCTCTCATCGGGCGGAACCATCTTTGCATGGAATTCTGCCATCGTCATTACGCTCCTTGTGCTGGGCGCAGTGCTCGTTGCTGCCTTCCTGCTAGTGGAGTGGAAGGTAGCTCCGCTGCCGGTCATGCCTCGTGAGCGCCCTTGGCCCACCGCTTCTGCCACATATTCAGTGCAAGCTGACACGCCTCTTTTTTGCGACAGTCCGCCTATGGACATACCGCACGACTGCCATCGCCATCGGGACCACCTTCCTCTGGGGAATGGTCCACTTCACCAACACCTTCATGCTGCCGCTGTACCTGCAAGCGCTCCGCGGAATGACACCCGTACAATCGGCAGCATACCTGCTCGCCCTTCTATTGATAGCGACGTTCAGCTCACTCGGCGCCGGCCTTCTCACCACGCGCACAAAGACGGTTCTCCCGCAGATCCGGATAGGTTTCGCCATCTGGCTCATTGGCACCGGGCTGGAGACGACGTTCGATCGCACTATACCAACAGCCAGGATCGTTGGGTACCTTCTCATTCAGGGATTCGGCGTTGGCCTGGTTCTCCAGACGAGTGAGTGCGCATCCACCGCAGTGTCTGGTCAAGGCCAACGCTGATGGTTCTCTTTGCTGTCGCACAGCTCTGGTAGCTGCGCAAGCAGGCGCACCCGCCGCAGATCGCGCCGTAGTGACAGGGTTGCGCAACTGCCTGCGCTCCATGGGCGGCGCATTCGGGCTAGCAATGTCGAATGCAATACTGAATAACGTCGTAGCCGCGCGCATACCGAGCTCAGTCCCGCCCGCCGTTCGCGAGAAGGTGATCCGGCAGATCTCGCCGACTCTTCCGGCTGGGCTGGACGCGGCCAGCATCGAGGGCATCCACGCTGCTTATGAAGCAGCCCTACGCTTTATCTTTATCAGTATAACGCCCATCATTGGAGTCTGCTTCGTGAGTGCGCAGTAACGAGAGTGGAGGCTATTCACCCTTGCTGATGTATCGCATACCGTGATGCAGCTGCTCTCGCTCCTAATGGTCGAAAACCCGCTCTCGCGGACGCCCAAAGAGGCAGCGAAGGAAGAGGTCGAGTCGGCACCTGTATCCGCTTCATCCACGATAGAGAGCGAATCACCAAAGAAAGAAGGGGTTAGCGCTTAGGCCCTGGGCCCACAGTAGGGTATTCCGCGTTTGGCGAGCAGCAGCAGTCCTGTGTTGTAGTTCACACATCCAGCAGCAGTCTGTAGGCCTGTAGCTCTTCGTGCTTCGCAATGGCAGTCATCGGACGCATCATATTCGACTTTCAAAGCTTCGGAGGCGGATGCGGCGTAATACACCAGTCAGTGCGAGAGGCGGCGAGCGCGTCACATGCAGTACGCAATGACTGTCAGTCCCGCGCGGCCTGGACTGAACAAGTCCCTGGGATCGACCACCAATCCATCCATTACACGGCTGTCTCGACAACCCGGGCGAAAGACGGCGATGACAACGAAAGTGCTCGGGAGAAAGGACGACGACCCGCTTAGAAGACGAGAGCGGCACCCTTCGTCTTCTTGTCACCACTGTGTGCGAGAAGACAAATAAGGGCAGGTCAGCACTGATCACGTAGGGGCGAAGGGAGCGGAAGGTAGGGACGCACCCGAGCTCGAAGTGCTTGGTGCGCTTGAGAGTGAGCTGCGCCTTGTACTTGCATGCCGTGCATTCCAGGCGGATGACGACCTTCTTTGTCGTCTTTGCCTTCTTGTGGAAGACTGGCTTTGTCTGTCCTCCGTATCCGGACTGTGTGTCGGCGCGGGAGCAGCATGCGGGAGCAGCATGTCAGCTCTGAGACGAGGAGCAGTACAGTCCGGATAGCATCGAGAGCGCACCTGCTTCCTGTCGTAACGGCGCTTTCCCTGTGCGAAGAGGGAGGCCTTGCCCGCCTTGTACTGGGTGACCTTGTGGGGAGTGTGCTTTCTGCAATGGCGGCGCAGGTAGGGACGGACAGTACGTGCTCGTCAGCACATTGTGTCCTGCATCTGTCTGTCTGTGCTCTCGTGGTGCTTTTGCCGGGCCCGACTCTTTCCCCCTGCTCATGCCGCTCTGCCCATGCTACCGACCCCGCAGGGCCCGAGCAGCCTGCTAGCAAGGCCGGCGCGAGGAGATTTGACATCCACGACATGCTGCGATGGCTTCTGCGCTGGCAAGCTGTGGCTGTTCCAGATGTCGACCTGCTGGAGCGAGCGCGCGCTTGCTCGAGCCAGGCCATGCAGCCTGCTCGGCCGGTACGTGCTGGAGAGCCTCCTCCACCAGCAAGCAGCCCAAGCCCGCTGGAACAGCGCGGCATAGCGTCTCGAGCAAGCCGTGCCGTGCCGATGCTCTGGCTCTACGCTCGCTGCGCCATCGCGCTCCTCTGGCTTGCTGGGTCGTGTTCATCATCCTGCTCCTTCCTGAATGCTCCTGCTCCTGCAGAGCCTGGCGTCGCCTCATCCCGTCGCCGGCAGCAACTAACCTGCACTTCTTTCCCTTGCAGTATGTGTTCCGGACCTTTGGCACGTTGACCATCTTGACGGACTGGCTGGAGTGAGTCGATGAACGGTTGGCGTCGAGGCGTACAGCAGCAGCGGTAGCGGCAAGCAGCAGAGGCGGCGTGTGGCAGCAATCGAGGGTCGGGTCGAAGGAAGAGAGGAAGCGATACTGGATCAGCAAGCGGTCTATGTTTGACAGCGAGGCCCTCCAATTGTAGCACCCCTGCACACACCTTTTCTTGATGGCTGGTCCAGAGGTGCTGCCCTGCCCGCTCGTCCCTGGTCGTCTCGACTCCCCCTCCCTCGCTCCCCCTCCTCCAAAATCTTCCAAGATGATCGGCTACAGTGGCGGCAATCCCCCGGTCTTTCGACCTGCCAACGACAACCAGTTCGACAGACCTGCCAATGGAGATGGGAGTGAGCCTAGTGACGGTGCACTCTCGTTGCTCTTGTGTCCCGGATTGCGTTGCTGGCTCCCTACCGCGGGCGGGCGGGCACGCGCGGTGTCTACTTGGCCTTGCACAACCTGACGCGCCTCTTTGCACGATTCCTCGGATTGCACACAAACTGATGGCACAACAACAAATCCCAAGCTACCACTCTCCAGTCCCTATTGCCCGCCCTGGCTGCTCGACTGACTCGCCTGGCTATTCTGCCGCGCCCGCAAGAACTGCATGAGCTGCTGCTGCTGTTCCGGAGTCATCCCCGGCGGAATTTGCAGCTGTTGCCCCATGGCCTGCTGCTGCTGTTGCTGCATGCTATTCAGCTGCTGCTGCGGAGACGGCTGCTGCATGTTGAGCTGCTGCTGGTGGTGCTGTTGCGGAAGCGCATGCTGCGGCGAGAGTTGCTGCATGGGCGAGCCAGATCGACCGGCAATCGCCAGTTGCGCTAGGAATGCCTGCTGTTGAGCAGGCGACATCTGCTGCCCACCTGGCAGAGTAGGCATCTGCATCGGCTGCGGTGGCGAGAGCTGAGCGAGCTGCTGCTGCTGCTGTTGCTGCATGGGGATGCCCGGGGATGTTGCGCTGCGCTGCTGCTGTTGCTGCTGCTGCTGGGGCAGCATGTTCATCCCGGGCGGCAGGTTCGGATGCTGCAGCAAGGGAGACGACTGATGCGCCTGCCCGTTCGGCATGCCCGCCTGCTGCTGTTGCGGTCCGGACCCCTGTGCACTGATCGGCCGCTGACCCTGCGGGGCGGGCGACCCCTGCTGCGACTGTTGGGCTTGCTGTTGCTGGCCCAGCGGGCGAGGCTGATTCTGCTGCATTGTCCCTGCGAACTGGGGAAGCGGCATCTGACCAGCTTGCAGTGCTGCTCGTTGGCTCTGCAGGAGCGCAGCCTGGGTGGCCTGCAGGTTTTGCGGGAGGGCGTTGACGCCCTGTGGCATGCGTTGCATGTTGGCCTGCTGTGCGATCACAGTATTCAGGAATCGATTAGCAGCGTCCTCGCTATTACCGCAAGGAACCTTCATGCTCGGTTGCGTACCCCTTGCATGTTCATTGGCATCTGAAGTGGCATCCCACCACGCCCGGCAGCTTGCTGCTGCTGCTGCACCATGGCGGCAGCCTGCGCCTGCTGGTACATCCGCTGCTGGTCGCGCTTACGCGCCTCCTCCATTTGCACACGCTCGCGCTCCATGCGGATGCGCGAAAGGTCTAGGGCCGTGAGAGAAGCGTGGATTGGCTGATTGTGCGTCTCGTGGGCGGTCAGGTTGACTTTGCGGATGGCGGGCGGCAGGTCTGCAGGACACGAATCAGCTTCGGTAACTGTATCGGGAGCTGCCACGGAACTCACTCTGCTTCTGCTGGATCTCGCGCCGCTTCTGCACCTTCTTTGTCGCCTCCACGATCGACAGGTGTCGGATGTAGGCTTTCGACAGCTCTGGCTTTCTGGCCGTACCTGGCGGGGCCGGCGATCCGGCTGCCGGCGTAGCGGGGGCGCCCGAGTTGGCAAAGACGCCAGCTCCTTGTCCAGGACCTGCATATGCAGTGCTGGAGGCCCGCCGATCCTTCTTGTTGGTCGACTGCGACAGCGGCGTTGCTGCGCCGCTTTGTGCAGCAGCAGCTTGAGCGGCGACACCGTTTGGCAGCTGCGTGTGAGCGGCTTGACTTGGCGTAGGAGACGCGAACTTCTTGTGCCAACGGTCGAAGCAGTCCCACGGAAGGCGCTCGTCGCCTTGCGGCCGCCGCGTCGAGCTCGTAAAGACCGACGCGACCAGATCCCAGTTGTAGCTGTACTGGCGGGCGATTGTGAGCAGCTGCTGATCGTCCTCTGAGGACCAGTCCTGTGCTGCAGCGCGGGCTTCGGCGTTCGGAGGTGGGTTTGGCTGGTACCGCTTGCTGCTCGTATCCTTAGGCGGGATACCTCCGTAATCTGTTGAACAGTGTGCGCGATCGCCCGGCATCAGTGCCTGTACCACTGTGGTCCCAAAAGTCCAGGCATGAAATGTGCCCAAGCTTACCCGCTTGCGGGCCAAACATCTCCGATAGGACGTCACGTCCAACGTCACCCGCCACGTCTCTGAGGTCATCCCATTCGCCGTCCCCGCGCTTCCGCTTCTTGGCCGGGTGCAGTGTGCTGACAAGGAGAGGTTTGCTCTCCAACAGGGCGCTGGCGTTGGTGATCAGGCTGTAGGACGGGCTAGCCTCGTCGATGCGCCTGTGCAGCACGCTCGACTGCGCATCGGAGGGTTCGGGAGGGGGCGCGTAGCACATGAGGTCCTGGAAGAGCTCATTCACAACGTTGGCTGTCGATACGCCGCGGTACGAAGATGGTAGATCGGAGTCGGACAGGGTGTACGTAGTGCTCGTGAGCGGGAGGTCAAAGATGGGAGCTCGGGGATGGATGAGCTGCCTTTGGTGAGGTTGTGAGCGGGTTGTGACGCCAGCAGGCGCAGGCGTGCTCGAAGGAAGACCGGTGGTGGAAGGTGGCAAGGCATCAGCCGGTGCCCGGGGAACAGGCGGCGCGGTCTGCGAGGATGCCATGGCATCTGAGTTGGATGGCGCGCTCGTTGCGGACGCTGACTCCGACGCGTCTTTCACCGCGTCCCCTTCTTGCGAGTCCGGAACGACCTGCATTGACACGTCCTGCTGGCTGTCCTGGCTCGAATGCAGTGGGGCCGGCAGCAAGACAGGCTGGCGGGTCCTGACTTGCAAAGCAGCCTTCTCTTCCGACGACGATGCAGAATGCCACGCCCGAACGGCGCGCGAAACCTCATGCGCAGAAGCCATCTTCCACCTCGTCTCCTGCTTGAAGTCGACGGCCATCCAGCGCATCTCGTCGAGAAGGTAGTCCCAGTGCGCTTTCTGCGTCCCGGGGAGCCGCTGCTTCTTGATCTGACGCAGTGCCCACGTTCGCTCGGCCTTCAGGTGCTCTATACGCTCGAGTGCGCGCTGCGCCTGCAGCTCCGCAATGGCCACATTCCAGTCAGATGTGAGGAGGACCTTGCTGCCTGTGCGCGTCTTGCCCGGCTGCGGTGCCCCCGCTCCCATCAGGCTGCGCACGGGGAAGTGGTGCGCTTTCGAAATGCCCAGCTTGTACAGGTCTGACGAGGTCGAGACCGTATTGGCGAGTGTGGGATTCTGCTCGACTGAGAGACGCTCTTTTGCCTTTTGTGCGGCGAGGCCTCCGACGCTGATGCGGTTCTTGAGAAGGTTCGGTGGAAGATCAGGTAGCGAAGGTGGGTACGGTTGAGCGTAGCCGCGGAGTCGAGGGAAAGGAACATCCTCCTTCTTAGGTCGGCCGGACTCGGCGCTAGCCTGTGAGCCATCTTTTGGCTGGAGTTGGAGCTGAGAGGGATCGATAGACTCGGGGAATGGCGTCTGGGGTGTTCTTGTCGAGGCCGGCGGCGCGGTAGTCTGGCCAGACAAGAAGGATGGAGACCGGTATGTGACTGGGAATGGCGAGGGTGCCGCCGCGCTGAGTACACCATTCGGCCCGGAAACGCGCATGGGTGACACAGAGCCATCGTCTGCCTCTTTCTTGGTCGTCGCCGCTATACTAGTGTTACTACTTTGTGCGGGTTCACCAGCGGGCGCAGTCGGAACATCGTCTGGCGCAGGCTTTCCGTCAAGCGATGCTGGGCCTGCGGAGGTTGACGCAGGCCCTGATGAGAGCGCAGAGCGACGATACTCTGGCTTGATGAGCTCACGCTCGAGAGCGGCAACCTCTTCGGACATTTCCGCGGCGGCATGGCTGTCGCGTCGGATCGGTGCTGGAGGGGCCGCGGGCTCGAGCGGCTGGAGTTCGAGCGATATTTCAGGTGCGATGCTGCGGTCAGAAACGGACAGAATGGAGGATCAGTCCATTGATACCGTAAAGACGTGTCTATATGGACATCCTCCGAGGCTTGGAGGCCTCGGAGACTGAGCCCGCCTGGAGCGTCGAGCGAGGACCCACTTTGGATTGCGGATCCAGCGCTCAGTGAACTCTGCGAGATTCCTGTCGAGCTCTATATCCTGTATGAGGACGAGCGGCTTTGCAGGGTCCCCCGAGGGTCCAGTGCGGGCAGGCGGGTGGAGGCCAGCCCCGAACCTGGCCGGGTCGCTCCTGCCTTGGAGCAGGTGGAAGAGCTCGGCCAGGCGGGCACCGCGCGCAGGGAGGATGGCGCTGAGAGCATCCTTGCGCGTCCGTATGGCATCCTGCCGCAGCTGCGACAGCGTCTTGGTCGTCGTCCCCGGCTCTCCCATCTCTTGTGCTGCCGTTGCTGCTCCTCCTCCTCCTCCTCCTGCTCCTGCACCGGGCGCTCCCTTCTTTCGCCCGACAGAAGCAGCCTCGCCGCCTGCTATGGTCGTGCCAGATCTGGCTGTGGATGACGACGGCAAGGATGATCCTGCACTGCTACTGGCAGGACGGGCCATATCCTGATCCTCGACGAGGCGCGACCATGCAGCAGGCCGTTCGTTTCGTTCGCTCGCGGGCAGGCGAGAGCGAAGGCGTCGGAGCACGGTCGTCTATCGGGCCATAGCGATGCAAGGGCGAATCAACATATGGGAATGCACATCATGCTACGGGCCCGACTGCTCATTGCGTGACACTATGCCGTCCTCACTGCTCTCGTTGTCCGCTCGCAGTCTCAGGCGCCGACGTCCATCCCGACTCTGACGAGATATCCCAATCCAATCCAATCCAATCCAGCCCTGCATCCCTTCACTCCAGGTCTGATGTCACTTCATGGCTGGCACCCGGTCGCGCCAGCAGTCCATCGACGTTCGTGCCCTACAACCCAAGCTTTGAGCCGCCGCCATTCCACTTCATGCCGCCCACCCTCCCGCATTTAGACCCAGATGCCTCCACACATACACAGCCTCGACACTTCGTCAGGACGTTAGAGGTCAGCTGGAGCATGCAGAATCATCAGGTGATGCCGTGTCGGGCCTGGATTCTGACCTCTCCGTTGACACTTCGCCACTTTACCCACGGTACAGCCTCGA
Organism: Symmetrospora coprosmae; assembly: GCA_008802785.1. NCBI lineage: Eukaryota > Fungi > Basidiomycota > Cystobasidiomycetes > Symmetrosporaceae > Symmetrospora > Symmetrospora coprosmae. The sequence goes on along the minus strand of VUYT01000011.1, from coordinate 486,519 downwards.
CACCCCAAATCCCCAAAATATCGTGTTGTTCGCCAATGCCAATAGGGTGCGGTCTGACGACTGGCTGCCTTTGCTTCTGCTCGTATCAACCATCAACCGCGAGTCCTGATCGGCTTCTAAGGCAGTCCGACTCAGATCTAGATAGCGCCGCAATGTTGCCTGCGAAACGCTCCCGTTCTTCTCGCTCGACATCTCCAAACAGAGGCGGCTCTCCACCTCTCGCGAAGAGGCCTGCCGGCGCGAACAGTTGCAAATCTCCATACCGCGCAGGGAGTCCTGTGGTTCCTGGATCATCCCAGTCGCAATCAGGAGGAACGCCTGGCTCGCAAGTCGCTAGACCAAAAGGTCCAGGGTCCGACTCTCCCGCACTCAAACCCACTCTGGAGTCTTCCAGTGCTCTTGTGCGGGTCTCGAAAAGCCCGTCACCCGGCCCATTACAGCCGTCTTCCAACACACGGAAAGTATCGCCATCCGCGGCCCCTGCCAATGATGAGAGGCATCGCCTGCTGGCCCGGCCCGTGTATGATCCGCAACCGCCCGGTATACCACCTGGCGAGGCTCCAGACAGAGGTGTCGGTCGTGACAGCGGCGTGTCAGGCTTCTCGTGGCACATGGTCAGCAGACAGGAACCGTCAAATGTGCCTTTGATGCATGCGCTGACGACAAGTCTTTCTCCCAGATCAACGTCTCCTTCGTTGTCAAGGAGGATGGCTTGGAGTATGCGACACTGTCTTTCACCGGGAATACCACTTTACGAGGTCTGCGCCTTGAATGGCCGCCAGACAGCCGCCTCAAGATCGAAAGCGAGCTCAACAAGCAGCGCAGATCGGGAATTGGGAGCGCGAAGCCGAGCTCGCGAATGGCATACGAAGTCCGTGTCGCGAACTCCAAACCTCGCTATGTCGACCAGCTTCGCTACTGGCGGGGCGATCGATGGGTTATGGTGCCCAGCTCTCCCATCCCCCGAGTAACCGCTGCAAGCCTAGAGCCCAGCCGAGACTCTTCAATACGCCGTCCCTCCCCTACTAGGCTTCATCGCGGACCGTTGGTTTCCGGTGATGCATCTGCATCCGGAGCCGACTTCTGGGCCGAGGTCACTGTGAGGCGTGGTGTGAAACCGGACAATCAACAATACATCCAGGCAGAGTATCCGCAGTCGATGCTCGAGGCAATTCGAAAGGGCCAGATCATCAATCTGGAAGGCATAAAAGCTGCCATGAAGCCTCAAATTGAAGACAGATTTAAGAAGGGATCATTCCAGTTCCCTCTCTGGCTGCACGTCAACGGCAATATCACACATGTGTCGCGTTTTCAGTTTGATCCACCATCTGGAAGAAGTGTCACGCCCCCGTCGAGAGCGCCACAGGCTGTCAAATTGCGCAAAGGCGAGAAATTCTGGGTGCAGGTGCGCTTGGGAGTCTCGCCTGGTAGACACGAGTTCTAAAATTGGTCGAGCTGAACCCTTCCTGGTCCGACAAATCACATCGTGCTGTCCTCTCGCAGGGTGCTTGGAAGAAGGATCCTGCTTCGCAGTCACTTATGTTGGCTATCGGCGAAAGCGCTCTGAGAACGGCCATCGCAAACGGGACGCTTCAGAACTGGCCGGATCTTCAGCGCAGTATGCAGACTGAAGCCAAGGCCCGACTCGATCAGCCCGGGACGGAGGCAGTCTTGAATGTCTGGATTGGCGTCAACAGTGAGCGCACCTACGCCGCGTCTTACTCTTTCTATAACGCGCACAAGATGAATGAGGATGAGTTGCGAGCCAGTGACGGCAAATGGCTGAAAGTAGGTTCTTGTAGGCCCTGCACCTGCTATATCGTCGCGACGTGACCGCTGATGGTGCTTCACGCCACGAACAGTGGACCCTGGAGAGGGTGAAGGCGAAGCGCGGCTCGACTTTTCGCAATACCTTCGCCAAAACCACGACGGATGGGTGGGTCGCCCACGTCGAGGATTATGTGGGGAATTTCCCCACTCCGATTCGCAAATCGATGGTAGACGCGATTACCAAACAGCATGGCACAACAACTGCATATTCGGCGGACGTCTGGCTCCTCGTGAAGGAGAGAGAGCAAGGCAAGCCGGATGTAACGTGGTGGTCGCATCGAGACCCCAAGACTCGGTTTCCCAAGGCCAACATTAAGTGGTTTGAGCCTAAACTTGTGCGTAGTTTTCGCTGAACATGGATGATCGTCCGGTATTGTTCCGTCGCCACAGCACTCCTTTGTCCTCACTACTGCGCAACCTGAACTGCACCGCAAAGAGGAACTGCCTCGACAGCCGATCAGCTGTCAGCTGCCTCATGGCATACGCTGCATTCCCATTGATGCTCAGTCTTGCTCGGGACACAGCCTTCCTGCCCTTGATTGGGATGACCAGCATAGCTGTCTATGAGACCAGAATCTCCATACATGACGGCCCTTGCCTCTGCTTGCTGCAGATCATTCCAGCAGCACCAAAGACCTCCTCTGCCAAAGTCATCTCGCTCACCTGACGACGCTGAAACGACGCGCAACCATCATGTCGAAGCGTCCGCGTTCTTCCGGTTCGGCATCGCCGCCTCCTGACGCAGGAACACAAGGAGTACAGATACCACCGCCGCCACCGATCCACAGAACTCCGGGGCTTCCTGATACTACCCTCGAGGTGCGTAAGACCGGCGGTCCGGGAATGAGTACCTACCTAACGTGATTGCCCTCGTGGTCAGATGCGATTTGTACAGCGACCAGATCGCACCTACGACTATTCTTTCACACCACCCCTAGCCTTCAAGATACCAGACAGCCTCCTGCGCGCAGCAGCCACAAAGCTACAGCGCGACGGGCCAGCAGGGGCTGCCGTCGGCACAGTTGTTCATCAGCTCAGGCAAGATCGCAGAGTGGATGTCCAGAGCAATGGACTGATGATGTGTACCTTCTGGCCAACGTGGCCTCCTGTTGGACCCGGAACCAGGCTGGTCATGCGCGTGCCGCTCCCGAAAGTCCGAGCAGCCGAGGCCCACGCTGCTACTCCATCGCCTGTCCCTTCGAGAGGAGTCACCCCTGCCCTTTCTCGAGGTGGCACCCCCGCTCCGCGCCAGAAATCACCGCTGCTTCAGAGCCAAGCACTTGGAGCGCCGCCGCGAGGCCGGAGTAGCTCGCCTGCCCAACCGCGCGGTTCCTCCCAGGGCTTCTGCGTGATGCCCCAGCCGCCCCCACTACATCGAGGCGAGTCTCCGTACACGGACAGAGGCGCGGATCCAAGCAAGAAGGGGCGGAAGACCGGATGGCACTTTGTGAGTATGCGCTGCTTGCGCTCTGACCTGCCAAGCCGGCTGAGCGATCTCTCGGAATATAGATTGAAGTTCGCTTCGCAACTGAGGAGCGCGCGGCACTGCTGCAGATGTCGCTCCAGGACAACAACACGATCCGAGGGCAGATGCTCGTGTGGCTTCCTCATGTCTGGGATGCCCTCCAAACCACTCTCCTCAAGCGACGCCAAACGATCATGCCCGCCGACGAAACGAGACCGCTGCTGTACCAGATCAGGGTCGAGGAGGGCGAGAACAGGCGAGTGGATTGGACGAGATACCAGTTCGGCCCCGGAAGCCAGTGGAAGACTGCACCGTCGCAGGTCATTTCCCTGACGCCGCCTGTAGCGCGAGGGCCAGTCAGCGCCAGTCCAGCTCGCGGACCTGCCTCGTCTCCGGCAATTATACAGGTCCAGGATAAGGGAAAGCAGAAAGTCGCCTCGGTCCCTCACAGCCCAGATTCTCGCTCCGCGCGCGCAAGTCCTGCTCTGGCACCTTCGCCAGCTCCAGCCATAAGTTTCTGGGCCCAAGGGGCCATGTCGTCCAACCTGGCTACGGGCCACATCACCGTCACTTGGTCTAGACCAGCCGTGGCGGAGGCTGTACGACTGAAAAAGATCTGGAACTACCCGGCTCAAGCGAAGATTATGACGAACCACATGGCGAGACTTGCGGTATTCAAACAAGCAACGACTGATGTCCCCGTGTATCTGCGCTTGGACTCGGCCCTTACGCAGGCAACCAGTGTGCAGTTCACCAAGCCGACCTCGCCGGGTGTTTCGCCTCGTCAGTCGGCATCCCCTGCACCGCCTCCTGCCAGTGCCAGTGAAGCGTTCTGGATTCAGGTGAGAGACGCCGGAGCGCCCCCAGCGGTAGCCGCCGGGGGTGATATAGGAGGCCGTGGCTAACGCGGACATTGCGGCCACGTAGGGCGCTATCCGCAGAGAGGTAAAGGTAGCCGCCTACGATAAGAGCAGAACCACAACTAGCTGGTCTTACATACTCGCCGACGGCGCGCTCGTTGAGAATCAATATGCGCTCACTGACTCGGTGAAGGTGACAGTCACCAACCGAATCAGATACAATGCCCGCGGGATATTCCAGCCAACGTACGATGCTTGGTACAAAGTGCAGGGGGCGGAAGTGCTTTACATCGCGATGCGGGATCCAGCCCATTCGGATCCAGCAGCTCGAGCGGCCCCGAGACAAGCCGGACAGTCGATCGGTAGCTCTTCTGGCAGTCAGGATGATTATTGGCTAAAGGTGCGATTCATCTGATGATACGGCTAGGCTCATCCGCTGACCGTACTCTCACGCCTTTCTCCCTACCAGGTGGACATGTCCAAATATGCCATTCCCTCAAAAGGAAGACCGCAGTACCGTTACGCGATCAAGCAAGCTGACGGCACGTCAATAGAAGACAAGACATATAAACTGAAGCTCGCGCCAAAGGTGAAGGACAAGGTCGTGAAGGCGTATTGGGACAGGGATCAAAAGGACGCGCAGGCATCGCGGCCCGCGTGGTGCCTAGTAGACCAGCGGACTTCAGTGATCACGCAAATGCGCCTGGAGAAACCCATAGCAGCTCTGGATGGAGCGCTCGACATCTGCGCCGCTCCGAAGTCATGGCATTCAGGCGCGCCCGAAGCTCAAAACGAACTGGGACATTTCCAAACATGATACCATGCAGGCCTTTGTAGACGTGTTGCACAATGCACTGCAAATACATCGCATTAGATCTCGCCCACAATCTTCTTTGCTGCTTTGGCCAGTCCGTCCTCGAACACGTCTGGCTTTCCGTAGATCTCCTCGCATGGGTAGATCTCCTCAAAGTCGACGTAGGCGGTCTTGAAGCCGGCATTGCGGGCGGGAAGCAGGTCCCAAGAGTGCGCTGCGATGAACCAGCACTCGTCCCCTTGCCTTGGATCTGCTCCCGCTCGTTCTAGCGTGCGTGCGTACTGTGTGCACAGGCGGGTCAGCTGGCAAGCCCAGGTCGCGAGTGCAGACTCGCAAAAGCTCACAATCTCCGGACTCGGCTTTGCCTTTTGCACCTCGTCGCAGCTGACAATGTACTTGTCGAACTCGCCGTTGACGAACACGTCCTTCCTGTTGCTGTTGCTGTCGTCGAGCGTGGCGAGTAGCGCCTTTGTCCCCTCCTTTGCGCCGTTGGAGACTGCGTAGATCTCGAAGCCTGCGTCCCAGAGCGTCGAAAAGGCATCGACGAGTCCCGGGCGTCCCTTGAGCTGCTTGAGCTCGGCGAGGACGCGGTCCATCTTGTCTTTGGGGAAGGAGCGGACGCGCGAGACGGAGGGATAGTCTGGTGCCGGATCGAGGGCGATGGCAAGGGCGCGTGGCAGGGTCGCGGCAAACACTTTGGGCATGGCCGTGTAGCTGCCGCTGATGCTGAGGTAGGTGAAGTCGCGCTGAGTCGCGTAGAACCTGCGGGGCCATTCACACGGATGCGATGGGTGAGTTCGCAATCGCCTCTCCACCCAAGCTCCTGGATGGAAAGACCCACCAGCTCATCATTACGTGCGCAGGAGTAGTTCCAGCTTCCTTGATCTCGGCACCAAATTCTTTCTCGATGACCTCGATGACATTGCTGAAGCCTGCAAGCAAGCGAGCCATCGTGGAGATTCATTAGCGCCGGGACGCCAATGCGCGCCGGGCCGGGCCAGCCACGCGCGCACCGAAGCAGGTGCCAAAGATGTCGAATGCTGCAATCTTCTTGACCATGGTGAGGGGATGCTGGCGGTGTGCGGGCGTCTGGCAGAGAAGGAGAGAGCGCGGCTCGCCTGCCTGGCGACAGGCACGTCACTCGAGCTCAAGGATAGGATAGGGGGTGGCAAGACAGCGGCAGTATGTTGATGCGACGAGAACGCCAGAAGGTAAATGGGCAGGCGAGTGCGAGCAGGCATAGCTGTTCAGTACATGGGCAATCTCGACTATGACGGTCTTCGCGGGGCGCTGGCTGCAGCTCTCGCAGCTTCTCGGGCAGGAGTGACACCGACTCGATCAGGGCGCGCGACTGCAGCAGGATGAACGGCGTCACTACTTCCGCCAGAGCATCTCCTGCTCTCGCTCTCTCACCACAAAACAGTATAGCAGCACCATATACGACATGTCCCGACGCACAGGCAATGCATCCGCTTCTGCAGGAGGGCGCGGCATCCCGGACCTCAAGAGCGCAACGCGGACAATCAAGGAGAGCGTCGCCCAGCCCTTTGCATTGCCCAGAAAGCGTGCGTCTGCTGCACTGCACGAGCACAGAGAGCAATAGCTAACAGGCCAATTGTCCTCTCCAGCTAAGAGCGACGCCGAAGCGCAGCGCCTGTACTACCACATCCGGACCATCTGCTTCTGGCTCGACGCGGCGTCCGACATGATCCGGATCCCAGGACTGTCCGAGAAGCTGCCATTCAGCTTTGGTATTGACGCCGTTATCGGCACTCTCATCCCTATCGCAGGTGGGCGCCTTCGCAACGATCTACCGGACCTAGGCGGGCTATATAGCTGACAATGTATTGCCACGCTCCCAGGCGACCTCGTCGGGTTTGTCCTGGGTCTCTACGTGGTCCTGCTATGCATGCAGTTCGGGCTGCCTGCCTCCTCGCTCTGGAAGATGCTCGTGAATGTCATCATTGACGTGGTCGTGTGCGTCTGCCTGCCACACCCGCTAGTGAGAGCATGCAAGCTGAACCATGCTCGCTCGTGTGCAGCGGAATCATCCCCATCGTGGGCGATCTCGTCGATCTGGCATTCAAGAGCAATCTGCGCAATCTGGCCATCCTCGAGGACCATCTCTTGAGCAACACCCCGCCAGCACCGCAGGCGTCCGCCTCCGGCCTCACAGCGCCCGCCACGCACTATGCCGTCCGGATCCCGCCCTCCGGCGCTTTCTGGCCCAAAGACGCCGCGCCTTCTGCCGATTCCTTCTACAGCTCGTCGGGCACCTCGCACACGAGCTCGTCCTTCTTCAGCAACATCTTTGGCAGCCCCTCCGGCGTCGGCTCCGATACGCGCGGATGGAAGCTCGGAGGCGCAAAGCGCGTGGAGATCGAGCAGGTCGGAGGATGGTCGGGCGAGTCGGCACAGATGCTCTGGAGGTGGATCATCGCATGCCTGGCACGCGTTGCAGGCAAGACGCAGCAAGCGGCAGGGGCGGCCAGCGCGAGCGCGAAGAACAGCAGGAAGAAGGCGTACTAGGATGATGACCTAGCTGCATGCTGCAGCGCTGATGAGGAGTTTGTAGATGATGCGGGCTGATCCAGGAGCATACACGGCAAGCTCCGGATACCACAGATCCCCTTTGACTCGCTCAGAGCACCGGTCAGATATCTGGCGCCGAGCAACTGACGTACTCACACGAGTCACGCGGAAAGTCTGAACACCTGCAAGACTGCCAGCGGCTGCTCCGTGTCTGCCAGCGCACGGGGACCATTGAATAAGACACTCGAAGATCGCCTTTCACAGTCGAAGCTTTCCCACTCAGACCTCCGCGTCCGAGCACCGCTCGCCATGTCCTCCGGGGCATTCTCCTCTTGACTCTGCTACCATCGGCACCAAGCTTACCATCCCACTTGCACCACCACCACGTCTTGCCCCAACTCCAGCGGACCTCAAGAGTGGCTCCCATCGTAGTCCATCTGTAATGGCTCAAAAGCGAAAGACCACTCCTCCAACATCTGATCGTCGCCCAGGTCCCCCGGAGCGGCTGCCTACCGATGACGTCGTTCGAGGCGGGCAACGGCCCCTTTACAACGCTGTCGTAGGTCCGCCTATGCAGCAGCTAGTCAGCGAACTCATTGATCATATACCACTCTTCCGCATCAGTTCCAATGTAAACGCGACCCCGAATATGACTTCCGGCCACTACTTGTCGAACAAATCGGCGGACCGGACGCCTTCCACCACATATCGAGACATATGGACGAACTCGGTCTGGTCCTCAAGAATAAAATGAAAGATTGGGACAAGTTCGGTCCCAGCGTATGGACGGCGATCTTGAAGATCCCAGTATACCAGAATGGGTCCTTGCACATAGAGCCAGTCGGCGCACTTATCGCGGAACTTACGCCAAAGGGTCGCTATCCCACTAAGTATGTGAGGTGGCTACAAATACGACCACCGGGCCCGGGAATCTCCTGGTCTTGGATCAACAAGCCTCCCTCGGGGACAGTATCACGACCGGTCCCAGTATCACGTCCCCCATCCCACCGTTCAAGCTCACAGGGATCCTCACACTCGTCGACCTCCCACGAGTACCACGGCTCGAGCTCTGGACAATTGCGAAGAGCGGTATCCGAGGCATCACTAGTCCTTGCTAAGCAACGTACCCCTCTCAAAGAATCTCCGGCCTTTACTAGATATCCTCAACTGCCGCCCACAAGAGCTGGCGAGCCACCATGTGACCCTGTGGCGGGTGGCACACGCGCATACAATCGCACAACAAGATGGCACAATGTAAGCAAGCGGCCTTGCAGAGCTTGAAGGGGACATTCTCTGAATTTGACTCCCTTCCGGCTAGGTGGATGTCCGATTCGCGAAGGATGCCAACCAGAGGCAGATAGTGGAGATGTCCCTCACGCGAACGACCACTCTTCATGGAGTAAAGCTGAATTGGACGTTCGCGCGTGCGGAGCCAAATGTCGACGTGTACGCGATTCTGGAAAAGCACCTCCTGAAGCAGTCCGGCTCTCGTCAGACTACCGGCTCTGCCGTGGCATACCAGATCCGTGTGGACAACCATTGCCAGGCCGATTGGCTTCGATGGAAGGATGACAGCCAGACTGCGCCACGAAAGCAAATCGGCGGCCAGTCTTCTGCATGGAATCAAGTTCCCTCGCGTTTCATCGACCCAGCCAGGGCTGGAGGGTCCAAGCACAATGCTGGCAAAAGCGTCCCTCCCCCGAACCGTAATGTGGCCGGCGCGGCTTCTCAAGGATTATCGACAGCTGCTCACAATGCAGGACCCTCGCAGCAAGGGACGGTTCCGCGGCAGGACAGGTCATCTCCTCTCAGCGTCGTTCGGAGACAATCTTCGGCGGAGTGCAGAACGTCCTTGTTTTACAAGTACCCTCAGCCGCCATCCCTCGAGTCGCATCAACGTCCCTGGTTAGGATTCAACGATAATGGTCAACCGAGCACACCACACCGAGATAGTCGGACGCAATTCGCTAGCTGGCATCCAGTAAATCACAGGCAATATGTGCTTGCCCTTATATGCCTGCTGACGTCTTGAGCCCGCAGGTCGAGCTTCGCTTCGTCAAAAATTCATTGAGCCGTTCCGTCTTTACGGTCATGTCTCTGACCAAGAGCGACAGTGTACGAGGCGTCAAGCTCGAGTGGTCCGTACAGCTTTGGTCAGAGCTCGATGCTTCAGTCCTGAAACGGTATCAAGCAGGAGAGCTTCCGCCGGGTACGCAATACGACATTCTCGTTGAAGCGACTTTATTTGGTCAGCGGGCGCGAGTCATGGCCGTGCGATATGGCACAAATCGGTCGTCTATGGTGTCAACGCAAGAGCGCTCTTTCAGATGGGGGACCGGCATGACACACGCGCGAGAGCCCGAGTCCAATGCAATCTGGCAAGAAGCTCCGGGTATCGTTCCAGCAGCACCCGCTGTGGCTGCTCCTGCTGTGCCAACGACAAACCAGGCCGCTGCCCGCACACGCAGCTCAAGATCGCCGCAGGGACCACAGCAGCCGCCACCCGCAACTCGGAAAGGAAAGAAGCCAATGCGAGACCCTGATAGAGCTCGTTGATGTACGATTCCCATGTCCGTACTTCCCCCAAACCTAGGATTGGGACCCCGTTTCGTGGCCGTCCTGCTTGGATCGGACTTGAATGTGACTGATTTGCGTTTGGCGCGTCTCGAATCTTTGCAGCGTCTGCCAGTACTTGTTTGACACGTCGTACACCGGTTCAACGCATGGCGAGGCCTCTGCTGTCAGCCCGTGTTTCAGACCGCTAGATTCCTCTCACCTTCTACACTCGGCACACGTGCAGATCCTCTGCAAGACACGAAGCAGCTGACTCCCGTCCTGCAGACTTCAGGCAACCTCGACCAGTCCGGCCAGGATTCCACCTTTGACCCGGGCAGAATTGCCATGATGCGCTCTGCCCCCTTGCACTGCCTCAATATGGGCAATCTACAGTATAAAAGTATAAAAGCGGCGGTTCGGGACAAGCTCTCTGTTGCTTCCGCACCTCACTTCCAATATCAGGAATCACCGCATACCAGCTTAGCGGGCGACTCACGTATAACTTTCGACACCGCTGCTGAACTTTCGCATCAACGAGAGCCCCCAGCACGCCAGCGCTCGGCGATAAGACTTCCAACTCAACCTCCAGCCAGGAGCGACATGGCGAGCCCATCCAGACCCGGGCGGGGACCGCCCCAACGGCCTGCAATCGTCTCTCTCCTTCGCAAGCGACCGTCAGCCCCGGCTAGCCCACCACGTCCTCAGCCAGCTGCATCCAAGCCCAGACCACCCCCGCCGCTTGTCGAGATGATTAAAGGGGCTCCGGTGATCTACAAGCCAAGGGGAAGGAAGAACGGGTCCGCCTCCGGGTACACAGCGAGAACTTCGCCGATCGACTTCGAGCTTAAACCCGTACCCAAGCTCGAAGATGTGCGGGCGCCTCAGCTGAGTGCGATAACCCAGCAGCGAGAACTCGAGCGCCGAGCTGCACTTCAGCGATCTGGGCGCTCCTTCACGGCTCCTATCTATGTCGACTCGCAGGCTGCCAAATACGATCTATATGCAGGCGCCCCTTCCGGCTCAGCTCGAGAACGATCGAGGAATACCTCGTCAGCTGCTAGAGGGTCACGATGCGATTCGCCATCCGTGCCCGGGGACAGTAGCTACCCGAGCGGGCGTGAGAACAAGTCTTTCTCCCTCAAAGACATCCTGCGACAGGCGAACAGCGTCCAACGCCAATCTCCTACTCCTCCTGTCAATCCGCCACATGGTCACCTAGGCCAGATCGACAAGCCTTGGTCTGAAGCTCTGGATCTTGAGGAGTACGCATACAAGAAGCGCGCAACTTTCTAGGCGGTCGGTGCAGCCGAGAAAGCGGGTCGGGCGCACTAGAGATCAGGCAGACCAGAAGCGACACAAAGACGATTACAAGCATACGTGACAGTGTAGATCCGCATGCGCCAACTCGAGGTGCCACGCCCGCACGCAGGAGAACGTCCTCTTCCCTACCCGTTAGATCACCCAGATTACCTGCAATAGCGATACACCTGTACATCTTGACAGGTGCACTCTTACGGGTACTACCTCCCACCAAGCCTCTGTTCCGCGGGATTCAGAGCTTGCTGCTCTTGGCGGGCCGAGCGAAGGTGGTCCCGTCCAGAAGGACGTTGGGGTAGTCGACGATCATGTTCTGCAGCTTGATAAGAGACTGCCATATGTTCCGAGCATCAGCTTGATTGCATTCAAGAAAAGATGAATATCATCGGGTACACGCACGTCTCCTCCGTCAACGACAAGCTGCGTGCCAGTGACCTGTTGCGATACCGGAGGCTCGCGAATCAGCCGGAGTAGTGCACGTCAGGCAAAGGGTGCACCACCCACGTAAGCTCCTGCCGGGGAAAAGAGGTACACTGTGCTGTTTGCGATATCGTCCTTTGTGCCCATGCGCTGCGCGGGAAGCTTGTTGACGGTCTTGCCCTTCTGCTCGGGCGGGACGAGGCGGTCGATGCCCTCGGTATCGGCGATCGGCCCCGCTGCATGCACGTTGTCCATATCAGATTGTAATCTGGCAGTATTCTGGTAGAGAGGTCGGGAGTAGACTCACGCGCAATCGTGTTGGCTCGCACGCCGAATGGCCCGTACTCGAGCGCGACGTGCCGGATGAGCGTGTCGACACCGGCTTTGGCGCTCGCGGCGTGCGCTTGGAGGACCGTCGCGCCCTGCTGCAGGACGGCCGAGACTGCAATGACGGAGCCGTGCGTCTTCTTGAGCTCGGGCAAAGTCGCCTTGATCGTGTTGAAGGTGCCGAGCTACATTATGCGGAACGGAGCGGGCTGTCAGCTCGGAGCGGACACGGGTGGACTGACAGGGATCAACACCGCACCAGATCAATCTCGATGACTGTCCGGAACGCGTTTGGCGACGCTGCTTCTATCTGTGTACCATACCGGGGCAAGCGCAAGCCAGTCAGCGAGATCAGGCCAGCTTCACTGGCCAGCAAGGTCGTGCCCGCACTCACGGGGCTGAGGAAGTTACCGGCAGCACCGGCAATGACGAAGTCGATCCTCCCAAACTGCCTGACCGTCTCCTGCACCGCGTCGAGTATGCTCTGGTGGTTGCGCACGTCGCCGCTCAAGCCGAGGCACTTGCTGCCAGTGGCGGCTTCGAGCTCGGCGGCGCTCTTCTTGCTCAGCTCGCCGCGACGCCCAAAGATGGCAGCGCGGCAGCCGTGCGCCATCATTGCCTTTGTCTGCGCATAGCAGATGCCTGACGCGCCGCCCGTGCAGAAGAGGACCTTGCCCGCGAAGATGTCATCCTTGAAGATGGACGTCGAGGGTGCCGAGGCGTGGAAGGGCGGGGCCGCCTTGGAGCTGGACATACTGCTGCACGACTGTGTTGCGATTCGATGCGATGCGGTTGCGATGCGACGACGTATAGAGTGCCTGGCTGCTCCTCTTTGCTATCGTGCAGAAGGCAAGCTGCGACGGGTAGGGCGTGCACCAACACACACATGTGACCCACACCCATCTATCCCAGGCTGTCGCATGCCGTCGTTCATCCGCCATAATCCTCGTAGCTACGAGACAGTGCTCTCTATGAAATAATGTCATGCTACAGGCGTCACTGCGTATCGTCGTGTCCTGTCATATCCCGTCTACTGCCTGCGACTGCGACTGCGACTGCTCCCTCTCCACTTCCTCCTGCACGCGCCCCGGCCTCACAGCACATCCCTGAGCGACGTGACGGCATTAATGCTCCACCCATCCTCGTCCCTGCGCTCACTGAGCAGCCTGTACCCGCTCTTGCACTGCAGAGTAGGGTCCACGTCGACCGTGCTGGGCGCTGTCTTGCTTCCGCATCGCTTGAGCAGACTCGGGCGTGCCGTGGGCGGCAACCGAGCGTTGATTCCTTCCTGCCGCTGCTTCTTGTCACTGCTCGTCGATGCACGCGCACCTCCGTCTGACGGACGACGCGAAAGCGGTGACGTGGAACTCCGTCGTTGTTGCGTCAGAAAGGCGGGGAGGAAGTAGGACGTCTGACTGCGACCCCGTTTCAGATTCGGGCGTGCTGCTGCGGCAGTTGACGGTGCGGGCGGGGCGGTCTTTGAGGGTGGCTGATGAGCTGGGTGGACGGGTGAGGTGCGGCTGGAGGAAGAGGGTGCTACGAGCTTGCTGGTGCTTGCTCTGTCGTCGCTGCTGCTGCTGTCGTCGTTGTTGGTGCTGGTCGAAGCGAGAGAGCTCGATCGGCTCGGGGCGGGCTCGACCTGCAGGACGGCACGCATTGGCACAGGCCTCGCAGCAAATACAGGACTGCAAGCAGCTCACCACTGCAATCATCCTCCTCTTGCCTTTGCCCTTGGAATCGCGGACACCATTGCTCTGCTGCTGCTGTTGCTGCACTGGAGACTCCTCCGGGGCGGGCACGCCGAGTGTGGCGAATGACTGATAGGACGCGCTGGACCTGGATGCGGCTGTGGTGGTGGATGTGGATGAGGATGAGGATGAGGACGAGGCAGCAGAGGACGACATCCTGCTATGGCTGTAGTGGTGTATGTTGGTGTGACGAAGCAGAGGAAGCAGAGCAGAGCAGAGCAGGAAGCCAGCCAGCCAGCCGGCTTCAATGGACCCGTTTGAGTCCACCCGTGTCACCTGAATTTCCAAGCGGGGGATCCGGACCGCGCTGGGCTGGGCTGGACGCATGCGCAGGATGGGACCGGCTCGAGCGGTTACAGCGCGCACAACGCACAGACAACCGATCACACTGCACGTCGGCACGCTTTGGCCATGTCTGTGACCCAACGCAATGCCTCTCTCAAAGGGGGAGCTCTGTGCTCCCTATCACCCAGAGCTGCATATGCACGTTCCGCTTCGTGGTCGGACACGTCCCGCAGACTGCGAAGCAGCGAGAAGCACATCGGACAGTCACCGGCAGGGAAAAGCTCAAAGGGTGCTGCGGTCACACCGGCTCGTACTCGAGTATGTAGATGTTGGTGATTGCGAGCAAGCGGGTCGTTCATCGGGCGTTGAGCTCCGAGCTGGCCCATGTGCAGGCGAACAGGCAGCGTCGCGGACAGAGGCAAGCCTTACGCGTCGAGATCGCCCAGGAGAGACTGGGACCTTTGCATTATTCGCAAGGACACCGCTCGACCTCGGCGCACAAACTAGCTATGACAGCCAGTCGAGGAAGTCGGGCGTAAAGTACGTCAAAACCAGCGTGCAGCCTGCCGGATTCGCCGAAAAGACAAAGTAGAATCAGCCGATGCCCACAAGCGTGTAGGACGACGGTGGAATACGCACCGGCCCGCAACAAGCAGTCCATGCTCTCGAACGCCATCGTCTTGAGGTCGTACACGCCCGCGCGGGCGCCAGCTACAATCATCGCATACTCGCCCGAGACCTGCGGATTGCAGCTTCATCAGCTCTGCCTGCGTCTCTCCCCTCGCCCCCGCTGATTGTGGTCGAACGCAGCATGACCGCACCTGGTACGCCGCCAGCGGGTGATTTGGGCACAGCGCCCGCGCCTCTGCGATGATGTCCGTGTACGGCATGGCCGGCTTGACCATGAGGATGTCGGCTCCTTCACTCGCGTCGCGGAGGAGAGCGCGTTTCGCGAGCCCCCGCGCGTTCGGTGGGAATTGGTAGCACTTCCTGTTCCCGAACGACGGGGCCGACCCCGCTGCTTCCCGGAACGGGCCGTACAGGGAGGTTGCGAATTTGGCGCTGTAGGCCATCAGGTTGACCCGGTTGCCGTAGCCGTTCGCAATGAGCGCTTCTTTGATGGCTTTGACTGCAGAGGGCGATTGATGTCAGCTTTGGGAATTTGTTGCGTGGAAGACACCCCTCTAGGCGAAAGGACAGCAGCTTACTTCGGCCGTCCATCATGTCTGATGGCGCGACGCATTGGGCCCCAGCCTGCCATTGAAACATCAGAATCAGCAGCAGCTTCTGGTTGATCACAGGTCGCACAGAGTGACGGTGTTCCGACCCCTGCGCACCTTGGCATAGTTGAGCGCGACCTCTGCAATCCGCTTGACACTGGGCGCAGTGTGGATCGTCCCGTCCTCATTTAGGAACCCACAGTGCCCGTGATCCGTGTACTCGCACAGGCAGACATCGCACGCGACGAGGAGGTCGGGGAACTCTTTTCGCAGGAGCTTGATTGCGAGGATGACGGGTCCGTTTGGGTCATCGGCGAGCGTGCCGCAGTAGTCCTGCAGGTTCCGTCGGACATACGCGTCGGCGAGGAAGACCTAGTTAGCGAGAGGGCCTCGCATGGCGAGTTGCGACTTTCAGACCGACCTTTGGAGACGCGAGGGGAACGCCGAACAGGATGACGGAGCGCAGCCCTTTTGCCACCAAGGGCGCGATGAAGCCCTTGAGCTTGTTGATGCCCCACCTGTGTGTGGAAGGTAGAGCGAAAGCCAGCGAGTCAGTTACCGGCAAGCTTGGCTGTAAGCGTTCCTGGGCTGTCCTGTAGTTGCGCATATCGGGATGCACCTCTTTTGCCCGGGCAAGCTCTTGATCTCGACCTCAGCTTCCGGGTCGTCGGTGATGAAGATGGGGTACATGAGCATGCTCCTGGTGCAATGGACATTGGAGACGAGCGATAGTCAGTCTTAGTTCTGCTATTCTGTCGATCTGGCTGCTGCCCGCACTTTGTGAGCTGGCGCTCTGCCTGGAGCTCCCTTGTGAGCGGGTGCGCATAGCCGCCCTGGAGGACGCTCGAGACGGAGAGCTGTGAATCCATGATGGCGTGTATGTATATAAGTGTGGCCCTGCTATGCTCTTACTGGGAGATGGCAAGAGACGAAGCTGAGGCTGGCTGCAGTGTCACATGCTCACTTCGCCGGCTCCTCGGTGGCTCTGGCTCCCCTCAATTGCACGGCAACCATCACTGACAATAGCAAAGCTGCAAGAGCATATCACTCACAATGAAGCGGAAGGTGTGCTTCGTCGTGCTCCGCCGCGTTGCAGGCCCGTCCGTATCCACAGGGGCGCTGCGGTGAGGCGGACCCTGGGCTTATCTGGACACACTGCTTCCCCACCCTACAGGTCCTCCTCATGGGCCGCTCCGGCTCGGGCAAGACATCCATGCGCTCCATCATATTCGACAACGTCGTGGCGAGTGACACGCGCCGACTGGGCGCGACCATCGACGTCGAGTCGTCCCAGGTCCGGTTCCTCGGAGACCTCCAGCTCGACCTCTGGGACTGCGGCGGTCAGGAGTGTGCGTGCCTCGTCACTCTGACCCTGACTCTGCCACCTGCACTTCCTCTGAGATTGACGCACATCATACCACATTCACCCCCGCCAGCCTTCATGGACCAGTACCTCGACTCGCGCCGCGAGACCATCTTCAAGCAGGTCCACACGCTCATCTACATCTTTGACATTGTCTCGACCTCACCCACGGACATGGTCTACTTTCTCGACATCCTGGGCGCCCTCCGTGCCGGCTCGGGACCTTCTGGCTCGGCCTCGTCTGGCGCCGGAGCTGGGCCAGACAGCCCTTCGGACAGCCTCGCCAGTCCAGCGACGCCCGTCACTCCGCTGAGCGCGACGTCCACCAGCAGCACCTCCACAAGTAACTATGGGAGCGGGCACGGGACCGGCAGTACCTCCTCTGGACCGATGGTGCATGTCCTCGTGAGTTCTCGTCACGCGGTTCTGAGTTGCCCCGCTTGGCCGGACTGACAATCTCCACCCGCTGCCACCATACAGATCCACAAGATGGACCTGATCAACGCCGACAAGCGCCAATCGACGTTCGAGCAGTTCGCATCCGAGATCCGCTCAAAGTGCGCATCGGCAGGGTGGCACGACAATGTCCGGATCTTCGGGACGAGCATCTGGGACGAGACGCTCTACTCTGCGTGGTCGGACATTGTGGCCACGCTCAACCCGCACGTCACCGCGCTCGCCACGTACCTCACCCGCTTTGCGCACGTCTGCAGCGCCGTAGAAGTCGTTCTGTTTGAGCGGACCACGATGCTGGTCATCTCGCAGAGCTCGGCGCCGCACGCACAGCCAAAGGACGGCGAGCTCGTCGGACAGCCAGACTGGCCCGAGGACAGATTTGCGAAAATCTCGCAGGCCATCAAGCTCTTCCGGCTGGGGTGCAAGTGCGTGTCTTGTACTGTTCCTGCGGAAGGCCTAGGCTATGCATAAGGGCTGACTCACAGGTCTCGATGTTGGGTGACACCAGACGCCTCAAGAGCGAATTCCAGACGATGGAGATCAAGCAGCACAGCTATACTGCCGTCTTTGACGCCTTCACGCCCAAAACTTACATCATGGTCATCTCGACAGATGAGGGGCTGGGTAAGTCGGACCGGCATCCTGACACGACAGCCGAGCGTTCCGTACTGACAGTCGCGGACATCAACTTTCAGTCGACACAATGGCCGTGAAGCAAGCCATTGAAAAAGCCAGGCCGGTCTTTGCGAATCTGCCGGGCGTCTCTTTGGGAAGTCGCTAGTTATGTCACTTTCGCCGCAGTACCTGTTGTTGTACACAATGCCCTCATAGAAGCAGTTCGCTCCAGAGAGCTGGGTGTCCAATGATGTTGCTCTGAGCGAGCGGATGGTGATGTGCTGAGACCCGAGAACCTCCGGAGGGCAACGGTTCCCAAAAACTCGCACAGCCACGGCCCGAGGCTCAGGGTTACTCTACAGGTGTGCGGTACACGCTGCTATTCTTGTCGCATTTCATCTGCTCACATGAGGCTAGCTCACACCTGCTCAGCGCGCGGAACAAGGGCCTGTCACCCGTCCCTCCCTAGTAGTCCCCGTCCTCCGGCTACCCCGCACGCGATCAGATCTAATCTCGACATCTAATCTGATGGATCAGATCCACACGCTCCACCACCGCCAGGCTGATGCCGAAAATGCGCAATGGCTCGACAGGTCCCGCACCACACTTGCAGCATGCAGATTCTGCTCGCTTGCGGTCGCCAGGAGCGCCTCGCTGGTCGAGCTCGAAGCGCATTCTTCTTTTCCCTCCTGTCCTCCTCGTCTGCACAGTTGCCTGGTTACATCGCTACGGTCATTCAAGAAGCCAGTCACGTCGCTTTCCAAGCTCTACAGACCTACACGACTCCTCAAAGACTCCCACAATGTCCGCTTCTGCTCCTCCTTGTACGTCTGCAGCTGGCCGCCCTTGGCCTCTCTTTCGAATGAAGGCATGAGCTTCCGAGGTGCATTGTCCGCCTCCCTGCGGCTGATTTCTACTATATTCGCCTCACATGTCCCGACTACACGCTCGACCCGGCCGCCGCTGCCTATGCAGCCACGTCTGCTCACGGAGCTACACGAACGGCCAAAATCTATCCGCCAGCGAGGACCGCCACGGCAGCGGAGAAGGCTGCCTTCAGACCACCGAACCGTCTCTGGCCGTACGCTTTCAATGCCCTGCTCGCTCTCGCCATCATCCTCTACACGCTAGTCCGGGCTCGCCTCATCTTCCGGGGCATAATCAACCACCGCATTACTCGAGGGTGGTACCTGCGCTTAAAGCCTGCCTCTTCAACCGGTACCACCAGCTCGACGGTTGCAGCCCTGCCAAAGACGGAGCAGTCACATCTCCGGCCCGCAAGGAGGACTCCCCGCTTCGAGGCCCGCCTCCGAGGCTGGTACAATGCCTACCTCCTGCCCACTATTCCGTTCTTGAGCCTCACTATTGGACAATGCGTCGTCCTGGTCGTCTACCTGGCGTGTGTCTTTGCCGCGACCTTTGCGCAGGCGAACGAGCAGGCCAAGAACCCGGTGCGCTCGGGAAGGATCGCGTGCGTCCTGCCCTATCTGAGAGGTGACGCGCGTCGAAGCTAATGCAGAGTTTGCCGCGCTGCGTTGATGACAGGGTAGCACAAATGCCCGTGCTTTTCCTGCTGGCGACCAAGAACAACCTGCTGTCGGCGATTGTCGGCAAGTCGTACGTGAAGCTCAACTTTCTGCACCGCTTCGCCGGACGGTGCATCACTGCCTGCAGCATCCTGCATTCCGGGCTGTATATCAAGCGTCAGTGCTATCACCGACATTAGCAGTATCTCCTCTGTGGCAGCCCGACGCTGACATCGATGCGCATCTCCGCAGGGTATACGGATCAACAGCGGCTCGCCCTGACGACTGCCCCTCTGCAGGTGACCGGGCTTGCAGCGCTCGTGGCATGCCTCGTCATTTTCTTCACGTCATTTCGGACGGTCCGGCAGCATGCGTACCGCCTTTTCCTCTTCTCGCACATTGCAGGCTGGATCGCGATGGTCGTCGCGACTTAGTGCGTTCCATACAGAGGTCGGCAATGCGCGGACGCGGGCACATGCTGACATGCCATCTGTGTCATCCCCGCAGCATGCACGTCGAATGGGCGCAGCCGTGGATCATCTCGTGTATCGCCATCTTTGCATTCGATTTCGTCTTCAGACTGGCCGGCACCCGTGTGCGCACCGCCACGGTCGTCCCGCGCGCCGGTGATATCACGCAGATCTCGATAGAAGGTCTTCAGTCCGGCTGGGGTGCCGGCCAGCATGTGTGGATCAGGCGATTGACGGCAAGGCACGTGTGGGAAGGTGGGTCTGCAGCATCGATGTGCCAGGAAATGCGGATGCTGACGGGTTCGTCGACGACATGTGACCAGTCCACCCCTTCACAATTGCCAATTCTGCCGACTTTATACCAGAGACTCAAGCGAATCGCGGCCTGACGCTGTACTCGAAGAAGTGTGGAGACTGGACTGCCAGTCTGTACGAGGCCGCCGGGTCCGACTCCTCTCGGTCGTCTCTTCAGCTCGTTGACGACAAGAACGGCTCACTAGCCAGCGGCTCGTCCACGCCTACGCTCCGAAACGAGCTCCAGCGGGCAGATGTCGAGGAGGTGCGGATCTCCGTCGCGGTCGACGGTCCTTACGGATCCTCCTGCCCATCCCTCGAAGATGCCGAGGTTGCCATGCTCGTCGCTGGCGGGAGCGGCGTCACCTGCGTACTCAATGCGCTCGAGGAGATCATCGCCAACAGTGCCGACGGTCGATGCGCTCTCTCACGCGTGCGCGTGGTCTACGTGCTGCGCGGACTCGAACGCAATCGGTACTTTGTCGACCTCTTGGGCGAGCTCGCTAGAACGGCTGCCAGCAAGACGCCATTGATGCTCGATGTGCTCGTCTACGATAGCTCATCCATCGTACCTGATGCAGGATGGACCTTTGGCGGAAAGGACGGGGCTCCGAGCACCTCGCTCAGCCTGCACGCCGGCAGACCTGATCTCCTGAGCCTCCTAGACCAGCTGCTAGCGGAACAGCAGGGAACTTCTCCAGGTTCAGGCATCGGAGGCGGCGCAGTCGTATTATCCTGCGGGCCAGCATCATTGGTCTCTGCCGTGAGCACCTCTCCGCATCCTTCATGCGCTTTGCGAACAGCATGCCCAAGACTGATGTCCGCGCTTTGTTTGGGGGGTTCCAAAGTCCCGGCATGCCGCTTCCAAGTGTCGACAGGATTTGGCCTATCAAGCGTGAGCGCGCTGTCCTGCGTATGTGAAACCAGTGCGTATGCTGACCACGCGTACTTGCAGTGGAGGCATCTCGGTCCACTCAGAGACGTTTGGCTGGTGAGGGCAGGCCTAAGGTCGTGCGGAGAGTGAGGGGATCTGCGATTGAAACGGTCAAGAGCAGCGTCGCGTGGATCCGGAGATTGCGCGCGCCACCATCAATGCGAGCATGACTGTACTCGAGTATTATACGAGCAGGTGCAGCACAGCTGGATGACGCCAATGACGGAGCTTCGTCGGGTGCCGAGCGAAGCGAGCTTTTGTGTCTATTATACTTCTGTCGGACGTGTCATGCATGATGTTTGGGCGGAGGAAGCGAGCATGCGTGCGTGCACTGTAAAGCTTGTCAGTGTCGTATTCATGTGTCTGCGACCTCTGCTCTACCCGTATAAGTATACGCTGTGTGCATCTGCGACAAGCATCAAGCAGATCCCCATCCCCCCTCGCCTCGGTGATTTCGCCACAAAAAGCGCGCATCCACTGCTACGAGTACTGCATCATGGCAGCACAATCACCGCGGCGACTGCGCTTGGATCCATACCATCACCCTCCTCGAGCACAGGCATCGCCTGCATCCTCCATCAGATACGGTCCACACCGCTGCAGCCATCACGACCACACCCAGCAGCACCATCCGCGACTGCTGACTCCAGCCATGCCCGGCGTCGACCCGTCCGGGCATCGGTCGACGGCATCTGAGGAGGGGCGTCAGTCGAGGTGAGCAGCAGCGCCTCATACAGCATTGCAGCATGCTCATCCTCAGGCTCATGGCTCTGTCCATTCATAGATCCATGCTCCTCCTCGCTGCCGGCAATGTCCTCTACGGCGTCGCGGCCCTGATGGCCGTCGGCAACCTCTTGACCGGGGACGACGAGGATCCGGATGAGGAGGACCACAATGACCTGCTGCAGATGGGCATCTACGCCTGCAGAATCTGGTTCATCGGGACAGTTGTCGTTGGCGCGCTCGCTGCCAGAGGCATCCTCCAGGTCAGCGTGTGCGCTTTGTGTGTGCAGTGCTGACATGGACCGAGCCTCGTCACGCACGCGCGCCCTGCCTGCCTGCCCGGACGGTCTTCAGCGGCGCACGCAACATGCTGACACTCTTCGCGCACTGCAACACAGAAACACCACCCTTCGCTCCGTCTCTTTGCGGTGCACTCGCTCATCGACGCAATCCTCACAACCCTCGTCGTCCTCTGCTTCGCCCTCGTCACGCTCTCGTCCCCTTCGCACCTGGGTCGCCGGGTGTGCGAGCACCTCTCCCGAGGCGATGCCCTGCTCGGAGGCGGAATCGTAGCCTCGCCCGGCTCTGGACTGGAGAGCTGCGAGGAGAAGTTTGCATTCGGCATCGCACCCGTGCTGTTCCTGCTGGGCGGGATCGCCGTCTATGTCCGCATCACCGCGAGCACCTTCATCTGGTCGTACTACCGCCGCGCCCATGCTGCAGAAGGGCGCATCTGCCTCGAATCGCCGACCAGCACGCCCAAATCGTCGTACGAATACCCAACAGCAGCAGGAGGAGGAGCGCGGCAACGCGCAGGAACGGCAGGATCCAGCCATCCTGCGAGCTCGCAGCCGCCACTGCCCGGGCGCCACTCGCGCTCCTCGTCCGCTTCGACCGTCCGCCCCAACCTCTCCTTCAAGAATCCCAGCCAGCCCGCGAGCCGCATCATGCTCCTGCCCTCCGGCTTCGACGCATCAGGGTATCGCTCGCCCCTCCCGCACCTGAACATCGTCCCACCCTCGCCCGTCCCGAGCTCAAACAGCTCGACCGACTCGTTCGAGACCATCAAAGGCCCAGCTCCGCCGTCTGTGCAGACGACGCGGCGGCGCTCCATGTCGCACGACAGCACAGACAGCGTCATCGTCTACGCGCCGATCCTGATGACAATCTCCGAGGCACAGTCATTAGGCGGGCGGGAAGCCGTCATCGCCTCATCAGCCACCGCATCGTCACGGCATCAACGGACCGGATCGAGCAGCCCGCGGCATCGCACAACGTCGCCGCCGGCCACCGCGCCCGCTGACAGAGCCGTGCCGGGCAGACAGAGCGCCCCGTTCGCGGCAGTCAAGGGGTTCCGCGACTCGACAGAGCTCGAAAGCTTCCAGTCCTCGGCCAAGTCGGCATGAAGTGACATGACATCGTTGCAGACTCCCTTCAACCACATCTGTATCATTCCAGCAGCTCGTCCTGCTCTGTCTTCGTTCTGGCCTAGCCCGCTCCGTATCTACATTCGTTAGCAAACTCCCCGATGTCCGAGTTGACTGTGTTCTAGCAATGAGGCCGCGAGACGACTCGCGCTTGTACTAGTATGCACATCCCAGCTTCTGTGTATCGGTCAATCTCGCTCGCCCGCCTTTCCGGAAATGCGGTGACTCCCCCTTGTGACTCGTGCTGACGTGCAATAATGTGCGGCGCCTAGAACAGGCGCTCGCTCAGGGCAGTCTCCCCTGCGGAAATCTGTGTCATCTCCTACGCCTGCGTATGAGAGCAGCAGCGGGAACAGCTCACGCGTGAACAAGTTGCCTCGAAGCTGGATGAGCGGCCCTCCGCGGGACTTGATGGCTTGCTCCAGTTGCGAGCGGGAGGCTGCACCCTTCTCGTAATGCTTGGACCATAGCAGGGATCCGCAATCTACTGAAAGGTATCTGAGATGCGGAAGCCAGGTGACGTCTTCCAGCGATTCGACAAGCTTGTTGAGCGCAATCGTAGAGGACTCGCTTCCAGGCGACGAGCCGATTGCGACCTCCAATATCTCTATGTCGGCGGGCAGCTGCGTGAGGAGACTGCTTGCGTTTCCGAATCCGCGGTTGTCACAAGGCTGTACGATAGTGACGTGCCTGAGCGTGGCAGCGGCCTTGAGTGCGGGAACGGGATTATTGTTAACCCTCGACCAATCGGCGGCTCGCAGACTGAGTCGTCGCAGGCCAAGCGGAAAGCACACGCTAGCAATGAGATCTACTGTAGTGATCCAGCTTGACAACTCGACGTAGTGCACGTCTGGCGCACGCGCAAGGAGACGGCTGGCGAGTGCGGCGAAAGGATGAGCCTCCGAGGCCAGGACCTCGTCGCCGTTGTTGATCTTGAGGATGTCGACATTATATCGCGGGACTGTGGCCGGGCCTTCGCCTGGTTTGTCGAATGGGTCGCGCGCAGTGGCGGCCAGCCTGACGCCAATGTCGAGCGTCCTCGCTGACGCTGGGAGGTGCGGCAGGGGTAACTCAAACCACCCGTCGTCCTCCACGCCCTTCTCAGCACTGTATGAAAAGCTTTCAAGCTTGTCCAGGCCGCGCAGGATCTGCTTGATGTGATCCAGCTCGCGTGTGACCTTCCCGATGACGCTGTTACTGATAGTGCAGCAGGACAGCTCGAGTGACTTGACGTTCGGGCAAGCCTTGAGAACAAGAGCGAGAACCCTGAGGAACTCGCCGACGTGCTGAGCCGAGCGTGAGAAGCGTTTGGCTTTCTTAACGCCATTTTTGGTCGGAATCTCTCCAGTCCGTGCGATGAAGGCAAGCTCCTCGTCGTCGAATTCGTCCCATGATGCGTCTTCATCGTAGGAGTCGTATTCGTCCTCCATGCACCGTTTGAGAAAGGGTGAAGAAGTGTCCAGGTCGATCGACAGTCTGCGTACGTAGGACCCGCATGTCGGGTCCTGGCCGGCTGCCTTTGTGCCAAAGCTCGCCTGAGGCTTCGCCCGCAAGTAACGGAGCGCCTTGGCAGCATCGACTGCACATTGCCCGGCCTGCTCCCTCCCTGCAAGAGCAGCAAAGTAGGTGGAGAACAGCTCCGGCATGGTCGCCTGTCGCAGGGCGCTGCAGGTAAGCGACAGCTGCTTAGCGTCTCCTTGTTCGAGGTTGGAGACGACCGGCTCGAGGACATCGAGGGGAAGTGTAGCGAGATTGAGCGCGGACATGCTGTTCCTTATCTATCGGTGTGTGCGTGCGTATGAGGTGAGGTGAGATGCAGTCGGTTCGTATTTGTGGTGTGGGTCGGAGCGAAGGAGAGAGCGGTTGTCAAGGGGATTCGTCGAATCGCGCGTCAGACGCCACCGCCGGGGACATTGCAGCCCATGCGCTGAACAAGTCGATGCTCCCACGGTTCTGTACATTTGCTTCGATTTACTAGCTTACAGCCTGTCGCAGGAGCGCAACTTCCATGCAACTTAGAAATCAAACGATTGACTGGGGCCCAAAGGCCAAGAGGAGAATGACAGGGCACCTAGGGATAGCAAAGAGCAAATGAATAAGGAATGTTGCAGGGGTCGGCGATGATGGGTAGAGAAGCTTCAATGACCGGGCTTTAAGCATCTCGACCAGGAAGCCGAGTACCGGAGACCGCCTAAGCCGACTTCTTGCCAAAGGAGAGCTTGATCTTGTGCGAAACGCCACCTGCGAGGCTCAGACCATTCTTCGGCAGCGTATCGCTACCCTCGAGCTTAACAGTAGGGGTCGAGGAAGGAGCGCCTGGGGTAGGCGAAGGTGATGTCTTCTTCTTTGCGGCGAGCAGATCGCTAGCCTCTTCTTCCTCCTCCTCAGCCCGCTTGCGCTTCTCCCGTATCCGAGCCAGCTCTTGGTCCGGATCTGTCTCGGTCTCGGGGGCTGGAGAAGGCAGCGGAACGGTCGAGACGGTCGGGGAAACTGAGCCGCCAGCTTCGCTCGCTGTCGACACAGCAGACGGCGCGGACACCACACGTCGACCAGAGTTGACAGGACTCGAGTCATCCAGCTTCTGCCGTTTGTTGCGGAGCAGCGGATCCGCGGATTCGGTGCCGAGATCGCTCGCAGCGGACTTTGCTGGCGTAAAGCGGGAGAGGAGCGTCGACGAGCCGGACCGCTTCAGGGACGACGAAGTGGAGAGCTGGCTTCCGAGCTCTTCCTCCGAGTCCGAGTCGTTCGCCTCTTCAGCATCAAAGTAGTTCTGTTCTTCCTTAGACAGTGAGCGATCCTCCGTCCTTACGCCCGAAATCCTGTCATTGAAGGGAAGTCAGCATCAAGCGTACATACAGAGTTCTTGTTCGTATGCGGGACTCACGGCGAAGACGAGCTATCGACTGCAGCAGCCGTCTCGGAGGACGTCTCTTGCAAGTCCTGGCTGTCCAGTACCTCTTTGGTCGTTGACGACGACACCGCTTCGGCATCGTTGTTCTGTGCCCATTTGAGCAAGAGCAATCGGAAAGTGCTGATCTTGTCTCGGACTTCATCAGACAGCGCCTGCAGTTCCGGCCCGAGCGAGTCGACAAGGTGGTTCAGCACAATCTTGACGTTCTGCACTCGGATGTACTCGAATATCTCGAGGCATGCCGATGAGAGCAGATTGTTGGCCACAATCTCAGAAACGGTGAGCCGAAAGATCGGGTGGAAGATGCTGTTCTTGACCATGTAGCGATTGTAGAAGTCGTCGTTTCGGCCAATGCAGGCACGGAAGAAGCGCAATGCAGCTGTCAAGCGGAAAGACAGATCATCAGCCCTGCGGCTCGCTTGTGTATGGGCGAGTGCACGTTACTCACCCAGCCTAACGTGCTTCGGCCGAGCCCGCAAGAGGAGGGCAACCTTGCTGCACACGTTGGTCGAGAGGATGAAAAACTTGCTCCTGAATGTATGCTGAGTGACGAAGAAGCACATGAGATCGCAGAGGTGTGCATAAAGGGCGATCTGGATTGGCGAAAGGTCGAGGAGCGCATCTTCCGTCGCCGGTGCTTGCAGGCCCTTCGTGAGTGGCTCGAGAAGCTCAGTGACGCAGCTATCGTAAAAGTACTGTAGAAACTTGTCGGCGTTAGGATCGTCTGACCGTGTTCGTGCTGCTGCGGTCTGCAGGGGGACCAGCGGATGCAACATCAGTCAAGAGGGCTCCGACGGGAGCCTAGCCGACTGCTGTATCAACGCTCACCTCCGTAGCCGACACTTCTCCAGGCGGAATGAGCAGCACGCGGATCGCTTCTGCCAGCTGTGCCTTGATGCCGATTTCTTGCTCTCGATGAAAGGCCTCGATGAGCGCACTCATCAAGGTGCCCTTCTTGCCCTTCTCATTCTCCTTGAGCACAAAATTGCGAATGCTGCTGGTGTCATGGTCGACGACAAGGACGAGAATCTCGACGGTTGCTACCCGGATCGGCTGATTGTCCTGCATCTTTGGGCTGCTCAACGCGTACGCAAGGATGCGCAGCAGACCGGCCTCCGATAACTTCCGGAATGATGTTGTGCGCATGCTCGGCTGGAGCTGCTTGGTCATCTGAGCGTATGACTGCAGGAAGGCGATGGCATCCTGCTGCTTCTGTGTCACCTCGTTGCCAATCGGAGCCGGACTGGCTGACGGATCTTTGCTGACTCCGGCATCGCCAATGTCCTCTGCCTTTGCCGCCTCTGTTGCCTTTCCAGGCTTCTTGCCTTTGCTTTCCGCGATGGGGAAAAAGCCAAACAGGTCCTCCCAGAACTTGTGGTTGGCAAAGAACCACTGAACGATGTCGACCTGGTGGAAGTAGAGGAACGAGTTGATGATGGAGAAGGCCGAGTCGTCGAGGACTCGAGGAAGGATGACGTCCTTCAGGTACTGCAGGCGGTAGATCTGGTGGATCTTTTCTTCAATGGACTCATTCCGGATGGGCACGACTTCGATGAAGATGCTCGGATCGGAGAGATGCGCACGATACGATGCTTTCATGGTGGGGAAGTCCGGATCGTCTGCCAGGTAGACCAGATGTCAGCAGGATCTCGATACCACGGACGAAGATGAGCGGAAGTGGCCTTACATTCGAGAATGCTGACAATATCGAAGAAGACCTCGTCGGCTAGGAGGAATTCCCATAGCGTCTGGTCATTCAGGTTGAAGATGTCATGCATGATGGTGCAGAGGAGATGCAGGTCGGGCAACGACTCTAGGTCTTCAGCCTCTCGGAAACTCTCGAAGAGGCGCTTGCAGAAGTCCTGGCAGATGACCATGTCAGCAATCGTCACTTGCAGTCGTCTCAGAAAGACGAGGCTGCGCTGCTCGGGCACTCACAGATTGCGTGACCAGATGGGCCAGCTTCTCGCGGCCGACGGCGGTGCGCGAGCCCAGCTTGAGGCGCTTCTCGCATTCTGCGAGGTTGCCTAGCTCCGGATTCGGCATCTGGTTGGCTTGCGACGCGGGCGTTCCAAGATTGGCTACGGCACCTACGCCTAGCCCGGCACCTGCGCCGTTGCCATTGCTGCCGGCTGCCCCTGCGCCTGACCCCGCAGCACCCGAACTGTTGGCAGTACTGGGCGATGCTGAGCTTGAGGATGCCGTCTTGCCCGTCGAGTGCTGTGCGAGAATCGCCTCGGCGAGCTTCTGCGTGCGCTCGATGTACGACGTCTCCCAGCGCTTGTGCACCTGCTTCAGGTACTCCCACACTTCTGCGCACCCGCTCGTCGCGGCGAAGGACAGGGCGAGCTCGATGTCCTCGTCCTCTTCCTCTTCGTCGTC
The DNA here is from genome assembly GCA_008802785.1 of Symmetrospora coprosmae. Taxonomy (NCBI): domain Eukaryota; kingdom Fungi; phylum Basidiomycota; class Cystobasidiomycetes; family Symmetrosporaceae; genus Symmetrospora; species Symmetrospora coprosmae. The sequence goes on along the minus strand of VUYT01000011.1, from coordinate 458,044 downwards.
TTCGTCGTCCAGCCCGGACCCGCTCTGGCCATTGCTCGTTGACGACGTCCGAGACGAGACAGTCGAGCTCTTCCAAACAATGAGCGTGTCCTGCTGCCGCCGGTACCGCCCAATCACCTCCTCGTTCTCGCCCTCTGACCCAGGCTGCGGCGAGAAGGAGCGCATGTCGTATCCCTGTTTCGCATTCGGGAAAGGCCGCTCTATGCGGGACGTCCACACCCGCTCGTACTCCTGGCCTTCGTCGATCTCGAGGTCATCCTCGTCATCACTTCCTTCTTCCCGATCATCCTCATCGATTGACGACCCATTCGCCCCTTTGCCCCGACTCGCCTTCTCCTGTTTCCGCCGCGCACGTTCAGCTTTCCGCTCCTCGAGCTCTTCCGCAGTTGGCGCCGCAGGGTCGGTTTTCCACCTGCCCTCCTTTAGCACTTCTATCCAGGCAGCTTCTTCCTCCTCGTTTTCCTCCAGCCCTTCCAGACCGAGCCCGTTGCTGAGGCCGCTAATGCTGGAGTTGCCTTCGAACTCCGAGTCATCCAGCTCCACGAACTGCACAATCTCCTCGTACTCTGCGTCGTCATCGTCCTCGAGCGCAGCTAACCGGGCCGCTTCGCGCTCCCGCGCTGCGCGGCCGGCAATCGATAGCCCGCCCTTGCTGCTATCCGGCGATGATGACGAGCCCGGGTCATCGTCTGGTTTCCCGATTTTCCGCCGCTTGCGGTGAGCTATCCCGCGGTGGTAGGTACAGCTCCCTGTTCCCAGATCTATCCAGTTCGAGTTGTACAGCGCATACACCTTGACGCGCCGTGGCGTTTGTGTCGGCTGCAGTTGGGGCGCCGCTACTTGCGTCACGGCTCGCTTCGTTGTACTATTGCTGCTTGAGCTAGAGCTAGAACCAGGTGCATCTTCAGAGGCCGTGGATGCAAGCGAAGCCGCAAGTATCTCCGGAGAGGGCGGACTACCGTTAGGCAGCGCGCCCTCCTTGAGCTGCGGTGACTGAGGTGTTGGAGGGCTACCTGACCCGCTGGCCTCGGGTTGCGGTCCAAGTTGGGGAGAACCAGGAGATGCTGAGCGTTCCGACTTGGGTGAAGCCCTGCCGCCGGGCGAGGTGGCAGTAGGTAATGGCGAGGCGGACAGCGAGGGCGAGGCTCTCGCTTTGCTTTGGCCTGGGCTGCCTGCGGACCCTGGCAAAAGGTTGGTGATGGCCTTCAATGGAGGCGAGCCAGCACTAAGTGTCGAAGGCGATGCGCTCCGCTTGGCGACTTTCGCCGGAGGTGGTGAGGAATACGAGCCTGCCCGGTGCTGGTGGACGGGGACGAGCAGCGGCGGAGAGGACGAGCGGCTCTTCCCGGCAACTCCCACTGGACTCTTCCGCGATGGTGGAGACCCTTCCCCATTCATAGCAGCCTGTAGCCGTGCTCCGCTCCCGCTGACTCCGGGCGAACCAGAGTTCTTTCGCTTTGTCGGGATGCGCGAGCCCTGCCCGCCCTCGTGCAGGTGGCCCGCATTGGAGGAGCCGGCAGCCCCATTCTGTGAGCTGCTGTATGGCCTTGCAGGCGGTGTCGGAGGAGGTGTCATCCTGCGCACGGGCATTGTGCGACCGGCATTGGACGAAGACGGTGACGAGCGGCGGCCGTTGGACGAGGTGGCAGCTGTCGAGATGGTCAGGCTGGCAGAGGGGAACCCGCGACTACCTGGAGAAGGCGATCTGTCATGGCTGGATGATGCACCAGCAGCCTGTGCAGCAGCAGCAGACGTTCCTGTCGATGTCGTTGGGACTGCGAGACTGCTCGCAGACTCTGAGGGTGTCCTGTCGGCGATGGCGGCTCCCTCCTCTGGCCTGGTATCCAGTGCAGGAGAATCACCGCCAGCAGCGATACCACGAGCAGCAGCATGAAGCTGAGACGATGCTGAGATTGACGGTGATGCCTCCGCTTCTTCCGGGCCCTTCCCTTCTTCCCTTCCTGGAGCAGCCGTGCTCTGGCCGTGCTCGACTGCCTCAGCTGCAGCTGCATTCCGCTGTTCCTCCATGTCGAGATCCTCTGCCTTCATGAATCCACCTGACTGCGCGTCTGCAGCGTTATGGCTGTCGCTGCCATCTATCTGCATCGTCCCGGATGCTGTATCTGCTGTGGATCCTGTCTGCATTGTTGACGTCGTCGCCGGCACCCCATCCTCCTCCATTTCCGACCACCCAGCAGCAGCCGAGCTCTGTATGCCCCCCGCTCGTGGCCCTGATGTATCTCCTACACGGCTGACAGCAACGCTCGGCACGTCGGTCTGCTCTCCTGCCTCTCTCGTCTGCGGTGGATGTGCTGGCGTCGAGGAGAGAAGAGCGAGAGCCAAGCGTGCCGCACCCATCAAGAAACGCCCACAGTCCTGACAGACGGAGAGGAGTCCAACGAAAACAGGCGAGGAAGCATAGCCATAGCAGGCTGCAGAGAGTGATTATGCGCCTAAATGCGGCAGGTAATGAAGACGTCGATACATAGCGAGCTTTCCGTGTGTGTCTGTGCAGCGTGTGCGTCTAGGCGTCTACCTCGCGAGGAATGGACCGGCCGTCGAGCGCCGCTCGATCCCATCCCTCCTATGCACTTCATCGGATGGTGTCACGTACCCGATCTCTAACGTCTAATACTCGTGACGTTGTTGATGTGAGCATCCTGCTCCTCCTGCCTGCTGCGCACGCGGTACGCAGTGAGCCGGTCCTCCTCGCCATCCTGCCCACGGGCCAGCGTCCCGGCAATGCCAGTGTCTTCGGCAACCTCTTTGCCCTCGCCTGTCACCCTGGCAAGATCAGATCCGATAGAGACCATGACTGCGGCGCTGTTGGCCGTTGGAGCGTCCAGTATGGCAAGCTCCGCCGGCGTGAACCACTTGGGGCCATAGTGCGTGCGGAGCGGGATGAGCACGATGATGATGAGCGGGAAGCCTGATTGCGCATAGTCATCACATCAGCTCTGTCCGTACATTGTGAGCAACGAGTCGCTCTGGAAGGACCCACCAATGGCAGCTGTTGACGGCAAGGCAGTACGAGCGAGCAGTCAGCGTCAGTCGGCAAGGCGCCACACAGATAGCAACTACGCACCAATAGTCTGGGAGATGGCGAAAGTCATGGCGAAGAAGAGCCACTGGATGCCAACGTAGAGAGCGATCTTGCGGCGTCGGACATGCAGGAGGATATGATCGAGCGGCGTCATCTTGGGGTCACGCAAGAGGTAGAGCGTCTTGTGCGTAACGCCATTGCCTTCGAGGCTGCCCCCTGTATGATGCACATGCGTCAGCCTGGCTAGCCGTCGCAGCAAGCTCAAGATGGTCTGGTCAACGAACATCCGACGACCAGGAAAACGCCCGCAAACAAGGCGCGCGGCATGAGGCCCAGCACGACAAGCAGCGGGCGTGTCATGGTGCCGACAGTGAGAAGGCCAATGGCGAGGTGAGAGACGCGCTGCTCGACGATCGAGGTGCGGACGACCTTGTGCTCGACGCGCTTGCTCTCCTCCCGCGTCCGCTTCTTCCAGTCTTCGTACTCTTCGTACGGCACGACACCTTCTTTGGCATCGTGGTCGACGTCGATGCGGTTCAGCACGGAGAGCGACTCGGAGTGCACGGGTGCTTGCGGAACGAGCCCGTTTGGCGCTGGCAGGCCCAGGAAGCCGGAGACCAGGGTGGTGATGCCAAGCAGGACTGAGGTCGACGAGCGTTTCAGCGCAGAACGTACCAGTCGGCTTCAACGCCATACTCACAGAAGTCCCAGTGGAAACCAGCAGGCTTTGTGACGGGGTACTGACGGGCTTGCGCCATGAGCGATGAAACGTTGTGGTCAAAATAGAAGAGGAGCATGAGGAGAAAACCGAAGGGGATGGAAGCGGCGATCCAGAGTCCCTGCAGCTCCCAGAAGGGGATAAACCAGCTGCGATACGTGCTCGGGAAGAAGGACCGCGTGATAGGGAGGAATCGCAGGCCGGCCGAGGTGATTTCTCCGGGGCTAAATGTCGCAGTCGGGTTCGGGTTCAGCAGAGTCTTCGAAGCCGTTGATCAGAGGGTACCGGGCAGCTCGTACGCACATGTGACTGAAGCCCGTCCACCAGATTGCAGCGAATGCGAATGCATAGTCGCTTAGGAGCTTTCGCAGCCAGAATGGCCCAAAGGGAAGACTTCCAGTCCGTTGAACGAAGTAGACTGTGAGAGCAAAGAGCATTGCGATCGTAACGGCGAGCCAGCCTCCAGCGGTCGTGCTATCCTCGAACTCGAAGACTTGCCAAGGCGCATGCAATGTTATCAGCTTCGGGAATGCGGCGGAGAGTGAGGCGCCAACATGACTTACCCAGCAGCTCGACGCCCTTGGTGATGTAGATGATGGCCACGTAGAAGCCAAAGGTCTCGCTCGTCATGTCGGTAATGTAGCGGGTGTAGTCCGAGATGTTGAAGATGGCAAAGATGAAATGGAAGACGGCGGCCCAGCTGTCGTGGCAGAGGCAGGCAGGCGAGCGCGGTCAGCGATGTTCGAGGGCATGCGGCGCAAGCGAAGACTCACATGAACATCCAGCACTGAAACTGGAGGTAGTCGACCCCCTCGTATCGCTCGACGATGTCGTAGTGCGTGTACGAGACCAAGCTTACGAGACCAGTGAAACCGACAATGGTGAGGGGTTGGACCGAGAAGATGGGAAAGACCACTGCGGGCAGGGCGGTCGCGAGAAGGACCTCGTTGACGCCGTATGCTCCGTTGGTGCGGTGGTTCAGGTCAAGCAGGTAGGCTATGATTGTCGGGCGCAATCAGCTGGAGTCCCCAGAGGACGCGTCTGAATGGCGTACCGAGAGCAGGAAGCAGGCTGAGTTGTAAAGAGCGAGAGATACCTGTCGTGAGCCCCGATTCTAGCGTACAATTTCAGCGGTGTCACCTACTTGATGAAGTACATCCGCAGGGACGCGGCAACCACGCGGTATAGGTTCTTTGGCCTGAAGCCCTCGATCCAGTCGTCGACATAGTAAGGCATACGCCCGACGACATCGTAGTACATGCCACGGAACGGCATGAACTGGTACGCGAACGAGCGCTGAGACCAAGGCGTTCCGCCTTTCCCTGCGAATTGCGCCTCGGACGCCGGAGGGGTGCCATCGTACGCGGTTCCGCCTTCGAGCTCATCGTCGGCATCGCGCATGGGCGACTTGCTGCTCAAAGCAGCATTGGCCTTGCGCGAGCGGAGGCCGCCGTCAGAGCGGACACTCTCCGGTGCGCCCGCTTCTGGGCTGGTCGCATCGCCGGACGCTGCCGCCTTTTCGTTATTGACCTCGGAGGTCGGATACATGTGGACAGGCCCGTCAATGGGAGCGGCCATCGTGTCGAGCGTTGATGCTGCCTGAGTAGCGGGGGGATGTGTCCAAATGCCGGTGAAGCCGATCTGCAAGCGATCCGGTCAGAACTGTCAGAGTGGGTTGAGAGGGTGATGCAGCTGAGCTGTGGCCATGAAGAGCAACGCAGCCGCCAGTGAGTACCGGTATATCGCAAGGACGCGGCGCAGAAGGAAGAAGAGCTGCCCAGCCCTGTGTGTGTCGGTGCCGTCACTCTCCTCTCACCATGCGGCCGCGGGCAAATTCCGCTCGGGCACTTTTTGCCGCCCAAACCCCTCGATCGGATGAATCCGAAAAAGGCACCGCCACCGAATGACATAATGCGCTGAGGCGACACAGAGCGCATCTTGGCAAGAGAGCGACAGTCGAGTCAAGGAAGTCCTCATGATCTCCCGTGACAAGCTCTCATGGTGCCCGCGGATCTTGACCGATCTGCCTCGAGCGCTTTCGCTGTCGCGGTCTCCATGTTGGCGGATTTGCTCGACCCTGCTTCCAAGGCCTTCTGCACCACCAGGTCCCACGAGTACCTAGACAAAGGATGTGCAGGCCTTTGACTTAGTCGCCCTTTGAGAAGAGAGTCGAGAGCTTGAGGTTTGAGCATTGCTGACCTGGCGAGCTGGCTCACTCACGGCTCAGCGGTCAACCTTTCTACAACCCACTCACCATACTCCTCACTCCATGCTCTGCATCTGCTGTCTGGTACAGCTGTAGTCACCCGAGCTGCTCTCAACGCCCTTATAAACCGTGACTATCAGCATGACCCGCCCTGCAGTTCGACACGCCAGCCAGTCCCCCAATCCTGCCCCAGTGAAGATTGGAAACTCCCGGCATGAGCCGACATCCCAGCCTTCAACGAAGAAGTCTGACTGGCCTGGATTGCCTCGGCGCCCTGTACAGAAGTCTATTCGGAAGCTACCGTGGCAGAAACCCCGCTCCACTGGCATAGGTGGCATCCCATACGAGCAAAGCAAGAAACCATCCGGCTCCCCTGCTGGCTTGTCGCAGTGGGCGCAGCAGCGACGTCAGCAGTACGTACGAGAGAATGGTCGGGGATGCTCCTGCACCGCAGATTGTTCTGACCAGGCTGCCTTGACTTGCCCCTGGCTACAAGACAACCACCTCGTCCGAGGCTCCCTGCTGGACGATCACCTTCCTTTCGGGATGCCGTAGGAACCTGGTTACCTTTTTGGCGACCCAAACAGGACGAGTTGACGTACGAGCCTATCGCCCCGGGTCATGCTCGAGTCATTAAGAAAGCGCTGCTCACGGATGTTGATGAGAAAGGCCCGGCGGCCGCTCTGATACGCAAACTCGACGCCGCGACCCGGCCTTCCGTTGTCCTGGATGCCGCCATCGATCTGCTTGAAGAGTCCTTCAAGATGCAGAGAGCTCTCTGTGCAGCCCTGAATGACTCCTTCCCGAGCCATCCCCTCAAGAGACAGGGTCTACCGCAAGGCGAGCGCTCAGAGCACAGCGGAATGCTACGTGCGGCCCTTGGCTGCCTGGAGGCGCGACTCCAGCTCGTCATCAGCAAGAACCCATTAGGCAAGCCCAAGGCTCAATCAGGCGATCTCTTTGCAAGGCACTATAGCAAATTGCTCGGCTTCTACCCTCACGCAAAAGGTAACAGCGCGTTCAGAGAGAAGGGTCCAAGTCGCACCGAGACTGTCGATCTTGTTGAGACCTTCAGCTCTATATGGGCGCGTCCGAGTGTCCCTACCGAAGCCAATCGCTCGCGGTCGAAGCAGCAAAGTCCGGCGACGTCCAACAAACCACTCGACGGATGCGAGAAGGAGTGGCTCACCAAGATGTATTACGTCACCCTTTTTGTGCTGGACCGCTCAAAGTCGGACGGACTTGGCCCTATGGTTCTGGCAGGGCTGACCTTCAAGCACAAGCTGCCCCTGTTCGGAGGTGACGTACGAAGACAAGTCCTCCGGGCTGTCGACTTGCATTCTCGACAGAAAGTAAGAGAAACATATGAGGCAAAGGCGACAGAAAGCAACAGGTGATCGCGAGAAGGAATTGACAAGAGAGGACCTCGAGCGCCATCTAGGGAAGAGATTCCCGAAATGGAGACACATGGTACTAGAAGGATTGTACTTTCGTGAGCTCACACCCCATCACTTTGGACGACTTTCCAACCGCTCACTCCATACCGTGCCGCGCGTCACATGCGCCTTGTATCGACCATCGCTCCAAAAAGCGATCTTCTTCAGAGACGTACCTCTGGAGGAAAGGCTCAACGCGTATCTGAATTCTCGGATCGTCTGCACCGCAGCACCTTCCATGTCAGTACCAGCTGCTTCGTCGGCTCGGATCCGTACCCCTAGCTGCTCCAAGCGGTGCACCCATATGGCCACGCGCTCCTTTATGGTCCGAGTGCTAGGCTAAGCCTTTTGTCAGCCTAGAGACGTCTGCAACTCCCTCAGCTTTCCAGGTGGCCTGCCCGGGACGCGCTTTGACTCCTTCTGACCTTCGCCTTTGCAGCACACATTCGATCTGACGATACCGGCAGCATGCCTCAGCGCTACACACGACTAAACCCCTTACTCGTTCATCGCCCCGCAGCTAGCCTCACTCAGACCGTGGGCGGCCCCGCGTATGGCCAGCATCCACATGTCGACCCGGATGCGGACCCGGATGCACACCTCTCGCGACACGAAAGGGAGCGGCGTCAAAAGTGAGTCTCAGGTGCGATACTCGCCCACCTCGAGCAGACGACCGCTGACTCGATATGCCCATTGGCTGTCCATTCTCCCCTGCATCTCGCATCTCCCGCTCTACTGTGGAACCCGCAAGCGTCCCCGCGAGGCAAGGCCCGACTTGCACGAGAATCACACGGAGAATTCTCTTCACTTCCTGTACAGTAACGTACGCGCTTCGTTACCCTTTGCACGCAGCTCGCGCCCAGCAAAGCCCATAAGCCTCCAGCCGATATTGCAGACTTCGAAAGCAGCCGAGAACATCAAGGATACGCTTCCAGACAATGCCGAGAAGTTTGTTTGCACTAATACTGGCGAAGATCAACGCCTCAAATACGCCGGGCGACATTCTGGATCGCGTCATTGGTCTCACTTTGGCATTTTATGCGAAGCAACAGAGGGCCGAAAAAGCCAAACGCAAGGCTAGCTACTCCGCTCACCAAGCTGGTCTACCGAGCTCTCGTCAGCTTCCGCCACCGACAGCTGGCAGCAATGTACCAGGCCCGTTGCCAAGACAGCCGCTTGTCAAATGCCTGGCCTTGCTAGAGGACAGGCTCAAGATCATAGTTGAGCACGATGCGGCATCTGCGTCAGGGACACGCTTCTCCTGGCACTACCACAACCTTGCGCAGTTCTGGGATCCCAAAATCAGGAAGAGCTTTCTAGACTGTCGGACAAGCCCGAAAGGATCGCAGGACTTGTGCAGGCCTACCTGGAAGTCTGACCTCGCACATCGAACGGTCTGACGACACCAGTTAAGGGGGCAAAGCGCGGCTGGAGCGCAACCGTCCCGTTTAACACAGTCGAGCAGGAGTGGCTCACGAAGATGTACTTTGTGATGATCTTCATGTCCGACTTTGAGGGTCAACACCAGCCCTTATCCAAGCACATTTACGAGGCGCGCGTCAGGCCCGGTCCGCTCGTGCAGGCAGGGATGACGTTCCAGCACAAGCTGCCCAAGGACGGAGGCGATGTGCGAATGCGCATATTGGCGGCCGGCAACAAAGCGCAAACCGAGATTAAAGGCAGCGAAGCGAAGGGAAGAGCTGGCAGCTCTGGCTCTAATGTCAATGGAAGCCGGCGCATGCGCTGAGACTGGTCCCGGAGCGGCCCTCTTGAGGCGTTTGCGATCAAGACCTCGCCCTGGAGACAACCCCTGATCGCTATGTCCTAGATCGCTTTGTTCGTAGTATGCAGCGTCATGGCACGGGACTCGATTTCTCGCTTGCCTGCACCGCTAGCACCTTGCCACGATCTTACAACAATAGACAGACAGACTCGTCAAGCCTGAAATCCGCCGGAACATGGCATTTTGCGGTTCGCATCAATCGCTAGAGCTCCACCCTCTGCGCAGGGGCAGCAGCCTGTCCCATCAACTGGTGCACCTTCTCCGTCAATGCCTCGAACGGCACACGGAACATGCTGTTCATGAACTGCTTGATCCCTTGCGAGGTCTCGGCATCTGCTGTAAAGTAGTAAATGGCGCCAAAGACGGCAGCGATCATCAGGACGATGAAGACCATCATGCCAGTGACGAATAGTCTGCGGAGACCGGAGGAGGTATCAGCTGGATTCACATATATGCTCGTCACGGGCTTACAACCCACAGCAGCATCCATATGTCCGAGGTTGACAACGACGTCTCCTCCAGTTTCCTCATGCCGGCTGTCGAACCCTTTAGCTTCCTGAGGTGCTCGCCCTGCGAGGACAGCGGCAGCTGGCGGACGCGCGCGTCGGTGATTTGTGCCGCGGCCGGTTGGTCCCTGTAGAAGGGGAGCGCGGCGAGGCCACCTGGGTTCTCAAACACCCAGCCTGGGTACCGGTTCTCGAGCCACTGCTCGATCCGCCCGCACACGACATTGATCTTGATGAATGACGGGTCGGATGGCTGCACACGCGCGCGGATCTTGCGCGCGTACGTGAGGTAGATGCCGGCAACGTCTTTTGGATTGGTCGCGCGTTGGATTAGCTGCGAGGGAAAGGAGGGCCCGTCAATTGCTGGTCTGAGTGCAAAGCCTGAGACAAGGCCGCTCACCAGCAAAGCCAAGCTCTTCCTGATCTTCACGTTCGAGGTGAAGACTTTCGGGTTCATGAAGCAGATCTCGAGCGTCGCGATGGACATGACCTGCGGGATGGCGCAGAAGTTGAAGATGGACTGATTCTTGAGGAGGCTGAGGTAGTCGAGGCCGTCTGTAGCGTGCGTGAGGGTGTCGAGGACCATCTCCGAGAGGGCCCACAGGGCCTTTTGGCGCATTTCCGGGTCCGTCTCTGCGCGCTCGTAAAAGTCCTTTGGGTTGGTCGTGTACTTTCCCCAGATGTCCCGCGGCCAGAAGAAGCGACCATCGTCGAGGTCCTCGCGGAAGTCGCGCATGATGTTTGTCTTTTGGAGCATGAGGCCCATCGAGTTGGACAGAGTGAGCATGTTGCCGAGGTCCTCGTCCTCCTTGCCGGATGCCGAGAACAGGCCGGAGAGCCCTTCGCCGACCAGTCCGGCCACGTAGTGGCAGTACAGGTCAAAGTCGGCGAGCGTATCTACTGCGTAGGTCGAGTTGGAAGAAGCGCCCGCTCGGGCATAGTGCGCCATCCCGTAGCCCATGGCTTTGCAGATGCGCGTGATGACGCTGGTGTACCGCTCGTCGAGCAGCATCATCTCGGTGATGACGACGTCAAACTCGACGAGCAGCTGTCTGTCCTTTTCCCGCGAGCCGCCTGTTGGGAAGATGGGTCCCGTGCGTGCGCGTCCGAGCAGGCATCAGCCGGAGGTTCTACGGGGCAGCGACAAGCCCGCACGACTGCACCCACAGCCGTTGTAGGTCCACCCTGGCGTGCTCAGCTTCTCGTGAAAGCTCTCCAGCACCTGGCATTTTTCCTCGAGCTCGATGGACATGTCGTCCTCGACCGTGTCGAGCCCGCGCAGAACGAGGTAGAACAGGCAGACGACCCTGCACAGCTCGCCCTCGAGCTCCTTGATGACGGCGGCGAAGCTCCTGCTCGTCATGTCGAGGAACTCCCAGCACCGCTTCATCTCTGCGCGCTGGTATCCCGTCTCTGGATCCTTTGCGAGCTCGCGCGCATCGTGCCACACCTTGTAAGTCACGAGCGCCCGCAGCTCGGACGGATGCGTCGCACCGAGCAGCGCGAGCTTGAGCGGGTTGACCATGGTGGCTCAGCGTGTGCAGACTGCTCTGCTTGTACGGTATCCCTTTGGCAAGTGAGACCGGAGCAGACAGGCCTGAGGTCGCAAGCGAGGGAGGGCAACACACGGGCCTGACCTCACAAGGGGTGTCGTGCAACACAGTTGAGGCGTCGACAAGGAGCCGCAGGAAACAATATAGCCACGTTCGAGCAACTACATGCGATCCACACCACTTCTCATCGCTACGGAGCGCTTGACTTGCTCACAGGAATCGGCTTACAGCTTGTGGGAGACATGTGTGCCGTGGCCCGCTCTCACACGCGTCCGCCTGGATGGATTCTGCCTGAGAAGCGTACCCAGAACAAGCTCGTCCACGTACTCAAACAGACTGATAGTATGCTGCTTGTGGTCTCTAAGGGTGCGCCAGGCCACGGCTTCACCGGCGGCCTGTTGATGGGCAGATATGCAGGGGTGGAGACGCGCCTTCATCGCCTCATTTCGGCGATGAGGAGGCTCTGGCCTCTCGTGCGGATGTGTCGACAGCGAATCCTGTGCAGTAGATGGGTCGCGCGCATGAGACACGAGCATTCTACGCTGTATGAGCTTCTTGAGGCCGTGGCGCTATCCTTTTCCTGTGGGTGCATGGAGCAGCACGAGAAGCAGGGACATGAGCAGGGAGGAAGGATGGAAGGAGAGGAAGCCAGACGGGATAGGAAGTGGAAAGCGGAAGGGATCGCGAACAGGCGCAGACTGTCAGCGTCACCCTTCCGGTGCTCCGGCACGAGTCCAGTCAGAGAGCCCCAGGCCTTGCGGCGTCAGCTGCCCTGTCGCGGAAGCACCGAGAAGCTGAGCATAGACACCTGAAGGGCGTTCATGCGAGTGCGAAGATGTCCTCTGCGCGCATTCCTGCTGCTCTCGCCCGTGCATCGAGCTCCAGCTTGACCTCCATCTCGGTGGCGTGCCTCCCTCGCTTATTGCCGCTGGACCTGCCGGGATCTCCACTGGGACCGCTGACTGGCTCCTCCTTCTGCTCTCCTCCAACAGCATCCCTGCATCAGCATACTCAGACACAACACACACACACACACACGCAGAACAACAGAATGGTCACTGCCGTCGCTGTCCTCAAGGGTGACTCCAAGGTGAGGCTTCCGGCTCGACTAAGCGGTCGGTCCCACCTTCAGGCGGCAGCAGCCGTGCCTGGCTGGACCCGCATTGGACCGCTTGGGACTCGGCTCGTTGCAGAGCAGGGCAGGTGCCGGGAGTCATCGTGCTGACAACCACCTGTACTCTTCTCTTTTGTCTGGCCCAGGTGTCCGGCGTTGTGCGCTTCGAGCAGGCCGACGAGAACTCGCCTGTCAAGGTCTCTGGTGACATCACCGGAAACGACGCCAACGCAAAGCGCGGCTTCCATGTTCACCAGGTGTGTTCCGCTCTGTCTATCAGCTATATGCCGTTACAGAACTGCCGCTGGCTGGGTCCGTCCGGCGGACGGGCTGCCCGGTTCCGGTTGAGCGGTAGCTGACGCCCTTTCCCGTCACCCCTCTTTCGCTCATCTCATGAAGTTCGGTGACAACAGCAACGGATGCACATCTGCTGGACCCCACTTCAACGTGCGTGTCCCGTGTGCGCGATCTCCAGTATTGAGGCAACTCTCGACTTACTGACCCGCCCCTCACCGAACGCACCTCGTACAGCCCGCCGGAGCCAAGCACGGCGCTCCCGACGCCGCTGAGCGACACGTCGGTGATCTCGGCAACGTCGAGTCGGACAGCAACGGCACCGTCTCGCTCAACATCACCGACAAGCACATTTCGCTCTTCGGCAAGAACTCCATCATTGGCAGGACCGTCGTCATCCACGCCGGAACCGTGCGTCGCCTGGCCTCACTAACGGTGAGATTGGATAGTGTTGCTAACAGTTCTGCTTGTTCTTGCACGCAGGACGATCTCGGCAAGGGTGACAACGAGGAGACGTTCAAGACTGGAAACGCCGGCGGCCGTGTAAGTGCGAACGAGTAGTACTGCTGCATTTAGTGCAAGCACTGAAGTGACTGACTTCAACTCTTGCCGTGCAGAACGCTTGTGGTGTCATCGGTATCAGCGCTTAGAACGCTTAGAGCCTGTAGCTAGCAGAGGACGGCCCTAGATTTACCAAAGGGATCGCAGCCGAGCACTAGAATGCAATGACACAAATAGCTGGATGAGGACCGACTAATGACTAACCTGCTTCCGTGAGGGTATGGACAGGCCTTGTGGCCCCGAGCTCTGTAGGGGCCGAAGCAGCCAGTTGACAGCTTTTTTGCTTCTGACGGCAGCGAGACGCTATCAGCAATCGAGCATGATCACGAGCACTACGATTACATGGTCCAGACGAGTACGGAGTCCAATCCTCTGCCTAGGTGCGTTTTCATGCCTTCTCGGAAGACTCGGACAATTTCTGGAAGTTTGTAGACATGACTTCAAAAACATAGGACTGCGACACGACTCATCAACAGCGAGAGAAGCACTGACGTTACAGAATACACATCCTCGGTCGACCGACGCACCGCTGCTCGATTCCCATGACAAGCACGTTAGGACGTCAGACCTCGGAAGAGCTGACCATCTGACCGTCCAACTCCTCGCCACTTGCACTCGAAACAGTGCCTCGGAAACATCGCCTATACAAGGCTTCTCTCTTCTGTTCGAGATGCCTCTGGAATGCAGCTTCGACCTCTGCTCGCACCCTCCCCTGTGTGGACAGGATCAACAGTTTGATCTCGAGTTTCTCGACCAGCTTCTCCAGCTTGCTATACGGGACGGCAAGGGCCTTCCTGCACCGCCAATTCTCGATGGCTGTCCACAGAACACGGCGCCACTTGTAGTCGTGCAGGCTTCGACCTTCTCGCTGTTTGGTCTTCGAGAGCCGCTGGATGGCCAGTGCTAAGCTGTAGTGCAAGGCGGTAACCTCGTACTTGCGCATGATCTGGTAGCCGTCGTACTGCTCTATTTTGGCTGCCAGACTGTCGCACTCTTTTGCCATGGCGCTGTCGTGAAGCTCGGCATGCTCGATGAATGTCGTGGATGACTGGATGTCACGCCATCGCTTGAAGGTCGTCTCGATCAAGATCAATCCCACGATGGCCTGCAGCAAAGCAATGGCTCTCAGGTCGATGGTCCTCAGGTCGATGATCCTCTGACAATGGAAATGTTTATCGCACTGACCTGGCTGTGACCTTGACCCCCGTCATCCCGGCAGTCCTTCGACAATGTTTTGGCATCCTGAAGAGCTTCCTCCAGAGTCAAAGCTCGCAGAGGATGGTCGCAGAAGTGGTACGGCTCGCCGAAGATACGAGTATCACTCGGGAAGGGACGGGGCTGCGGATGGAGGGACGTGCTCGAAGGTGTGAAAGGCTGAAGCATGAGGGGCAAGACACTTTCCAATGTGAATTTCCACGCTATGGTGAGTGTGAGAAGGACGAGAGAGCATGCGAGCGGGACAAGCTGTTCTTTATTGCCACGGTGCCGGCCGTTGAACGTGATCCTGCCAACACGAACGACCGCCCGTACGGACGGTGGACCTGCGACAGGACCAGGGTACGACCGCCGAACATGATCTCGACCACTATGACTCGGACGACCGATTCTTGGCAGGTCGTAGGACGTGGAGTGTCGTCGGTACTGGAGTGTCGTAGGTACTTCTGGCAGATGCAGCCTGCGATCGTACTGTATGGGCCCTACTAACAGATGCGCATGGGACCGGACGGGAATGACATCAGCTCGAGGTATTGCAGTATGGCCTGTGCAGCGGACAGAGGACAGTAATACAGGTGCGCTGTGTCGGCAGCGTATGACCGCCCGTACGAATGTTGGACCTCGTAGGCAAAACGGCAGGATCGTCAAACATGTGCATGTCCATGACTTCGGGAACGCGGATGACCAGCTTTTGCGCGATCGCTCAGGAGGCCAAGCAGACTTGTCAAACGCATGTAAGTTGTTGACCGTGACATGCGTGTGACATGCGCGCGATGCTAAGAATGTACATCTGGCCGCGGATCCACCTATCCGCGTGAAGGAACGCGCCCGAGTGAAGTCTCTAGAGCCTGCAGAGTCCTGCTGAGCGATGCCATCGTCGTATGGAGCTCCATCCATGTGACATGCCGTCGGAGCAGCAGCCACTTGCGAGTGACATCTCGCGAATAGCGCCATTGAGCCGAGAACGCTTTGAGAACTAAACGGAGCTTGCTGCCGTGGAGTCGACGATGCGGTGACTGCTTCTTTTGACTGATGTGATGAATTGCGATAGCCAGTGACCAATGCTCCTCCGTCATCTCGTACTCGCGTCTGACCCGGAAAGCCTCGCAGTTCTCGAGGTGCGCCACCAGGCTATCGCACTCCTCCGCCATGGCACTTTCTCGAATCTCTGGCGTGAAGCCGTCGGATGCTTTGATCTGGCTCCATTTCTCAATAGTGCGGTTGATCTCTGCCAATTCGGCTCGGGCCTGCCGGTTTGGCAGCAGATTAGCTTGGCCGGGCTTGTTCGGGATGACGAGCAGCCACCCTCACCCGTTTGCGATCAGTGGCATCGTTAACTCTTGATTGCATCAGGGACTGTCGCGCGGACGCCGCCGTCTTGTAGTACGTCTTTGCATCTTGCAGAGCTTCCTCAAGCGTCAAGGCACGCAGTGGGTTCTCATCGAAGTGATAAGGTTCGCCAGCTTTCGCTGCATTGGCTGGACGAGGTCGAGGCTCTGGATGCTTGGACATGGTAGACGGGAGGTCTGTTAGACAAAGACGGGGAGGAGATATATTGAGATGTTGGTGACGTTGGGCAGATGCTCTCTGCGATGTGGGGCAAGAAAGAAGACAGCAGTGTGGAATCCAGGCGCGCTCTTATAGTCGGCGCGCACGGGGTCCGTCATGTCGTACGTGATCCTGCCGTTTTGGAGAGCCGGCTGTGTCAACGGTCGACAGATGGACTGACGACCAAGGAAGGGGCAACAGCCTAGTCGTACGTGACTGACTTACTCAGGGATAACGCATGAGGAATGCAGGGCGAAGTGGGCGTTGATTCGCGGACGAGACGCTCATTTTGTTCACTGCTTCGTCAAGGCCTGTGCCTGCTGCTCCAGCTTTCCGATCAGAATTTCCACTTGGTGTAGCTTGTTCCGAACGTTCTTCTTGTACCGTCGTTGTCCCAGGGCGAGCTCCCAGCCCATGCGCATGGTGCCTATTTCCTGGAAGCGCCGGCCCCAGACCTGCTTCCTCTCCGACATGCGCAGCAAGATCGTTGCCATGAGCCAGTGATCGACCGTGATCTCATAGTCGCGCATGACCTGCCAGGACTCGTCCCTCTCCAGAGCTGCAACGAGAGCCTCGCATTTCGTGGCCGCCGAGCTATCACGGAGCTTTGCATTGTTGCAGAATGCATCAGAGCCTTTCAAGTCGGCCCATCGCTGCCAGAGGGCCCGCCGCACAGCCTGAATCCGAAGGGCCTGACATGCGATGAGAGCATGATGTAGCCACCATATCATCATCTGGCGGGATGGAAACGCGTGCCCACCTTCGCGTGACTGGCAAGATCCCTGCGCTTGTCTGGCATACGCCCTTGGATGTGAGGGTCGGTGTAGAAGGTCTTAGCGTCCACCAGAGCCTCCTCGAGCGTCAAAGCACGGAGCGGATGCTCGTTATAGTACATAGGGGGAGGTAGAGTGTAGGAGACTCTGCGCAGGCGATCATCGAGAGGGCCCATCACCGCGCCTGAGCCAGATGATCGCTGATCGGCCCGGGATTGCGGGTGCTTGCTGAAGACGGGAGGTATATAGACAGCAGCGGGAGAAGAGAGAGGAGACCTCTGCGACGGGCTGACCGAGGAAGACGAAGACGCCATGGCTGGATGAGCTGAAGGGTAAATCGAGATTATGCGGCTGGTGAGAGAAAGAGAGAACGGGTCCGGAGATGCTCCTCCAGAGGCCCATGTGTAGCCTGCACTTCCAGTACCACTGTCATGCACGTTGACTGGAGTCATGCAGTGAAGCGTGAGAAGCCGTCGACGAACGAAGGGATCGAGAGTGCCGAGAATGACTGAAGTGACGTGAATGACCTCCCGAGCACAGCCCCATTTCGCAGCCAGATGAGAGACGGAGATACTGGACGATGCCTACCGTATGATCAGCTTTCAGTATTGTATTGATATAGATCGATGAGCTGGGTTGTGTGTACCCTGATGTGCGCCGCTGGGTATGGGCTGCGAAAGGAATCTGCTGTACAGAAAATGAGTGGCCGATACAAGCCCTCTTTTGTGTTCTCATAATCAAGGCCGCATGGCCTCCTTCTCTTCTTCGACGTTCTTGCGTTCGGCGGCCTTGCCCGTAGAAGTCCCGGTGGCCGTGCCCCTATGCAGCCGAGAACGGAACGGTCAGCGTGGATCCAGGCTCATAGAGAGTTCAAGGGCATAAAGCATAGACCGACAACAATTGGCTTCGTACCATCCGCCAGAAGGCAGTCCCTTCTTGTGCCAATTCCTCGTATGTGCCGCGCTCCACGACCTGTCCGTCTTCCATAAAGACGATCTCGTCAGCCGTCTTCAGCGTACTGAGGCGGTGAGCGATCAGGATAGTTGTGAGATCGTTGGTAGCTGTGATGCGCTTGACAGCGTCATTGACAAGCGTCTCGCTCGCAGCGTCAAGCGCCGAGGTCGCCTCGTCGAGAATGAGAATTGCCGGCTTGCGGACCAGCGCACGCGCAATGGCCAAGCGCTGGCGCTGACCACCGGACAGCTGTGCCGCCTTTGCCCCAACAGGCGTATCGTAACCCTGTGGCAGCTCGTTAATAAAGTCGCAGTTTGCCAGGCGTGCAGCCTCGCGGATCTCGCTCATGGTCGCATCAGGTTTGCCGTATGCGATGTTCTCTGCGACCGTCTGGCTGAACAGCGCTGGGTCCTGCGGGACGATACTGACGCGCTCGCGCCAGCTCTCCGGGGTGAGGTCGCGAATATCGTCGGCGCCGTACGTGATGCTCCCCGAGATGGGGTCGTAGTACCGCACGAGCAGGTTCACCAGCGTGCTCTTGCCGCTCCCGCTTCCGCCCGCAATGGCGATGCTGCGCCCGCGCTCGATCGAGAGGTCCACCCCGCGCAGGATCGGCGAGTCCGGCCGCGACGGGTAGCTGAAGTGCACATTGCGGAAGCTGATGGTCCGCGGCCCGCTCGTGACGGGCAGGCGCTGACCTTCAGAAAGGTAGACGGATGTCTGCGGAGCGCTCACGCAAATGCCAGGATCAGAACGGTCGCTGTGGTTGTGGTGAGCGGTCGGCACTCACAGGCCGAGCATCAAGAAGCTCAAACACTCGCGCGGCCGCACCGAGACCCTTCATGATGGTCGAGAAGAACGAAGTCAAGCCGACAAGCGAGCTGCCGACGTATGCAGTGTAGAGCATCAAGCTGCTCAGGTCTCTGTGTGTGCGGGAAGACCGAACTATGTCAGCTGTCACGCTTTTGGGAACGATTCAGAAGGTCGCACGCACCCGACAGTAATCTCTCCCTGCGAGACAAGCTTTCCGCCATAGCTGAGCAGTGCCAGCATTGTTATGTTGCCGCTGAATCCTGCTCCGCCAAAGAAGAGCCCGCTAGCGTACGCCTCCTTCTTCGCGAGCTCGAGAATCTCGCTCGCCTTCCTGTTGAATCTGCGCGTCTCGGTCGGTTCGACCGCATTGAACGCCTGGACCGTGCGGACGCTCGATAGGCGCTCTTCGGCGATGGCAATCATCTCTCCGATCTGCTTCTGCGTGCGGCGGGACAGCTTCTTGAGGTATCTCCCGTAGAAAACGGCGCCGATGGCCGAGGGCGGCACGATGAAGAGCATGAGCGCGGTGAGCTTGCCCGAGATGTAGAACATCATTCCAACGCCCACGGCGACCGTGACGAGGGCGCGGAGCCCTTCGGACAGCTCGCGCGTGAGCGACTCGCCCACAATGCTGGCGTCACTCCCCAGGCGCGAGATGATGTCGCCGACGCCCTTGACGCCCACATCGGGCGTCGTCTCGCTCGTTTTCGACAGGCTGAGTGCAGACGTGAGCGAGGACCCCTTGTTAGTGTTGCCCGGTTGCGCATCCTCCTGCCTGACCTCCTTGCCCGGTTGGCGATCCAGCGAGTTCGTCTCCTCCCGCTTGACCGCCTGTTGCGCCTCGGGACTAGCGGGCGATGGCGACGCCGACGCCGACGCGTCGTACGTCGTGACGCGCGCAGGCGCCTCCCCCGGCGCCGTCTCTGGGATTGGCTTCCCTTCCTTGTCCGTCATGTTCTGGCCCATGAGGTCAAACTTGCTCATGTCGAGCTTGAGCGTGTTGGTGTACGCGTCGGAGCGGAGGCGCTGTACGATGCGCTGCCCGCTGATGCGCATCAGGATGCTGCGGCCCGTGTTGGCCAGGGCGCCGATGGCGAAGACGGACGCGAGGATGGCGGCTGCGGCGGGGAGGGAGACGGGGAGGGACGAGCTGTCCGGCGAGGTGAAGAGATCGATGATGCGGCCGAGTGTGAAGGGCACGGAGAGGGACACGGCTGAAGATACGGTAAGCTGTTGGGAAAGACGTCAATGGTCGTCAGTGGGGAAGTGAATCGTGAGGGAAAGTCGGCGGGACAGGCAGGCAGGTATGTGAGACGCACCAAGCCGAACGCTATCCCGAGCGTCTTCTTTTCGGGTTTTGCGAGGGTGAACAAGCGGCGGACCTCGCTGAGGGAGATGTCCTTTGGCGACTGCGGGGCCTTCTTTGTGCTATCTGCAGCAGCAGCAGCAGCAGCACCTGCCGGCGTTGACGACGGACTCGCGGACTGCCCAGTCTCCTCTATTGCCCTGGCTTTCGAGGAAGAGGAGGAGGGTGGCGCATTCCCAGGGACAGCGCCCTGCCGCCGTTCTTCGAGCTGCTCGGATACAGCTCGGGATGTCGACACCGCGCGCCTGCCCAGTGTTGTCGACCTGGTTCGGCGATCGATGAGAGGAGAGGACGATGACGGTGCTCGAGCAGGCAGCAGGGCTGATGGCAGGGGCGTCAACTGCCATGCCAGCGATGGCAATGTGTGTAACTGGCGTCTGCGTAGGTGATAGTGCCTGCTGAGGGTGCTCGACGGCGCTGCTGAACTTGCCGGATGATGATGATGCAAGAAGCTCGGCCGATTTCGGGCTGGATACCGCGATCCAACAGCGTCTGAAGCATGACTGGATGCCAATGGAGAAGGCGACGCCGATGTGGACGCAAATGCCCTCGATTGTCGACGCGGCCGCTGCTGCTGCTGCGAATGGCCTGGCCTGGCGGCTGAGAACAGCAGGGAGGTCGTCCTGCTCCTCGCCATGGCCATGCCGGGCGACGACGAGGCCTTCGACGGTATTGCCTGCAGCAGCTGCACGACGAGCATGCTGCTATGCGATGCAGTTGCGGTTACAGCTGCTGATGCTGCCCTCCTGCCCGTCGAAGCGTGCATCGTCGTCGTCGTCGTCGTCGTCGTCGTCGTCGAATGGGTCGGATGCTGAGGAGCAAGACGGAGCAGCTCATCCGTCATCTCCTCCATCCAACACACACGCACACAACACACACATGAACGCATAGCACGTAGCAACACCATCGCATCGCATCGCATCGCATCGCATCGCATCGCATATCACATCTGTCCCGCGCCCATTCAACCCGCCGGCATGAGCTTCTTCAGCTCGTTCGCCAACAACATCGGCAAGCAGGCCGCGACGGGCTACAACCAGCTGCGCGGGCCCAATGGCGCACCCCAGTCGGCCACAGATACGATAGACAAGCTGTGCGATAGGCTGGCTAATGGCACCCTCGTCGAGGACAGGAGGGCTGCGCTCCTGGGGCTGAAAGGGCTGAGCAGGGACTGGAAGGCGGTGGGTCGTCCCGCATTAATCCTCGAGACGCGCTGAGCTGGGCTGCCACGAGCGCTCGCTGATGATAAGGTGCTGGGGACGTCGCCCTTGCGATGCGATAACCAGGACGTCGGACAAGCTGCCCTGCCCATCCTCCTCACAATGCTCGAGCGCGACGCTCCGGAGGATATGGACACGGCAAAGGCAGTCCTCGAGACGCTCAACATGCTCTGCGAGGTAGAGGACCAGGAGGGGAAGGTGCGATCCTACTGCAATCAGAACACCCTTGCGCAATCGTCGCGTCCGTGCTGAAAGCGAGTACCCATACCTTGACAGACCCGCGAACCAGGCCCAGGGCTCCGGAACACCGACCGCTTTCTCTCTCTCGAATCGCCCCTGCACGCCCTGCTCTTCCTCCTCGGCAAGGAGCAGTTCTACGTCCGCTTCTTCTCGCTTCAGCTGCTCGGCACCCTGCTTGCGAACCGGCCCGACGTGGTACAGAAGTACGTCCTCAAAGCGCCTGGAGGATCCGGGCGGCTGGTCGAGGTGCTCGACGACAAGCGCGAGATCATCCGGAACGAAGGCTTGCTCCTCTTCATCTCGCTGCTCTCGACCAACGCCGAGATCCAGAAGATTGTCGCATTTGAGGGCGCGTTCGACCGCCTGTTCAACATAATCAACTCGGAAGGCGGGATCGCCAGCGGCGGCATTGTCGTCCAGGACTGCCTGAGCGGCGTGGCCGGCCTGCTGCGCTACAACGTCTCGAACCAGAACTACTTTCGCGAGACGAGCTGCATCCCCCAGCTCACCCCGCTGCTCCTCTTCCCACCCGCCACCGTGCTCGCAGCACCGGAGAGCATGGAGGCCGCCACCGCCCTCGATGCGTTTGCGTTCCAGGAGTGGCCAGAGCAGAAGTGCATCAACGCGCAGATGGTCCTCCACCTCGTCAGGACACTCATGACGGGGGCAGGGGACGGGCGCTCGCAGAATCAGGTGCGCATCAGCGAGCTGGATCGTCTGCATGCTCCCGCAAACAAATCGAGGCTTACCATCCCAGTCTTCCTTTGTACCCTACAGCGCGCCCTCCTCGCAGCCGGCCTCACGCACTGTCTGATCGAGCTGGCCCTCGCATCGACCGCCCCTCCGTCGCTCAAGACGCTGGCGCTCAACACGCTCGCCGACGTTTTCGCCTCGTCACCGCAGAACCAGGACTTCCTCTCTTCCTTACACGTCATGCCTCTGATTCCTGGGTCATCCGCGCCCGATCCCTCGCGGTCGTACGACCCGCCCGCGCACGGATGGCAGCGCGCCAGGCCCGTCAGCGCCGTCCTCGCCCTCGTGGGCATGGCGATCGAGGGCGAACCGGGCTCAGAGACGGACCCGAACGAGCGCGAGAACCTCAAGCTGCGCGCGGGGGCCGTCCGCGCGTTCGAAGGGTATGTCGTGGGCAATCCGGACGCGCAGGTCACGATTGTGTCGGGCATGGCTGGTCCGCCGGGCAGTGAGTGCGGGTCCCTCCTCCCACTCGAGCACTAGAGCAGAATCTGGGCTGAGGATATGCGAAAACGCAGCCGACTCGTCCCAGTCGGCCGGCTCGCTCCTCCTCGCGGGCCTCAAGACGCTGCCGAGCACGAGCCCGGCCATGCCGTTTGACGCGCACGCGACCGTCTTCTCGTGCCTGCTCTTTTGTCACCTGCTGCGCAACACCGAGGCGTGCAAGCGCGTCGCGCGCGACATCCAGATCTCGGACGCTCCGGAGGCGCGCTCGCCTTCCCCGCCAGCTGGCGAGGCGGGTACGGAGGAAGACGAGGAGGACAAGACGGGGTTGGTGCATGTCATCGTGGGCAACCTCATGATGGCGCAGCGCGAGCAGAGCCAGCTCGCGGCCACCGCGAGCGGGATGGCGGGCGCCACGGCGGGGTCGCACCTGGCGCTCCTGGGCGAGTGGAGCCGCGTCATGGTCGGGTATCTCATGGTGCTGTGCGTGTGGACGTGGGAGAGCCCAAAGACGGTCAAGGAATTCCTGAGCGAAGGGTCGAATCTGCAGGTGGTGAGCGTGGCGTGGCCACGCGCCGTGCTTACAAGTCCGAGCTTTGTCAGACATTGACTGAACATTTCCACATTGTCGGCGCCCGCAGCTCATCCAGCCCATCACGCAGACCTCCGGCGTCGACAGCGTCGTACAAGGGCTGTCGGCGTTCCTGCTCGGCATCCTGTACGAGTACAACCGGGAGCCCGGGTCCGTTACGCGTGCAACGCTGCATCCAATCCTGCAGAGCAGAGTGGGGCCCGACGTTTTCGCAAACCGGATCCTGCGGTTGCGCGAGGACGTGCGCTTCAAGAACGTCCGGCCCGATATCCTCGAGATGGCCGACGACGAGGACAGCGCCAACGCCGCGGAAGATGGGATCTGGTTCGACTGGGCGTTTGTCGAGTATCTCAAGAACAACTACTGTGGGTCCTGCAAGCCTGCTATGTCTCTCTGGCGGTCCTGCTGATCCTCTCACCACCTCACTTGCTCTGGGTACCGCAGTGTCCGTTCAACGGTCCATCCTCCTCGACCCCGGAGCATCCGTTTCGTCTGGGGCAGCGGGCGGCGACTCTACCGAATCGCTCGAGCTCATTGCGGGTCTGCGGTCAGCGGTGCAGGAGCAAAAGAAGGAAATGGAGGAGCTGCGACAGCGGCTGCTGGACATGTCTGCCGAGCAGGACGAAGAGCGCAATGGCCTGTCGCGCGAGATTAGCCAGCTCACAGGGCAGCTGGCGGGCTTGAGGACGGAGGTGGCCGAGGCGCGCGAGGGGGCGGCGACGGAGAGAGCGCGGGTCGAGGCGCTCGAAGGCGAGAAGAGCGCGCTGGAGAAGCAGCTCGAGGAGGCGCGGGCGGCACTCGATGCGGAGAAGGCGCGACCGCGCACGCCGCCTCCGCCGCCGGCGCCACCAGCGCAGCCATCATCTCGCGCTGCAGGGAAGAGTGGCGCGGACGGCGATGGTGACGATGACGAGGACGAGGACGCGAGTAAGACGGACGCGGAGAAGGAGCAGGAGGACCTGCTTGTGCTGCTCGAGGAGCTCAGCTCGAAGCGGAGAGCAGACAAGGCCAGGATGAAGGAAGCTGGGCTGGACGTGTCGGAGGACGAGGAGGAGGATGGGGATGATGACGATGATGACGAGTAGATGCTGTGCGCGCTTGTACGATTGAAGCAACGCAGTGCCTTGCATGTCCCCTGTCGTTGCTCGCAAGCCTAAGCGCGTCTCCCTCTTGCCCTTCTACACGCTGCTGTCCACCACCAAGATGGCCATCTGACACGGCTGGACGCTGCTCTTCTTGAGCAGGAGGACAGCATCAGCATCAGCATCAGCATCAGCACCAGCGTTATGGCTGGTGCGCTCGGTCCGTCGTCGTCGCATTCGCCCGACTCCAGGAAGCGGAAACGGACGCGTGACTTGGACGGCGTGGCGGAGAAGCAGCAGCAGCAGCAGAAGCAGCGACAGCGACAGCGACGACAGCAGCCAGCAGTCGCTGCCATGATGATGATGAAGATGCTCAGCGATGAGGCGATGGAGCTGTCGCAGCTCATCCTCGAGAGCGGCGAGAACCAGGCCATTACGCTGGCGCAGGAGCTCCACCGGTACCTCCTGGGCAAGGGCAACAAGGGTGCGCGCAGGCAGCGACTGCAGCATACATGGACACGCATTGGTCATGGCTGAGACGCATCGTACTGTACTCTCTCCCACCCTGTCGATGCTGCAAATTCCTCTGAACCTCCGCGTTCCGCTGGACGTCCGACGCCTATGGACACGCGCGGACATGACCATGTCTGAACACCATCGCGCACTCGGACCCGCTCGGCGCTCCCGGGCATCCGCACTCACAACATCGCAACTCACCGTCTCATGCGCGCACAGCCGCTCGCTACGAAGCAGCTGCCCTCGCAGCCATCGAGCGGCACGCCGACGCCATAGATCCGTCTCGGGCCGCATCCATCCGCAAGAGCTTCGGGGCGCTGCGGGACTTCTGCAGCAAGCAGGATCCAGAATGGCGGGCACTGCCGCTGTCCAACAACCTCATCCTCCTTTTTGCGTGCGTCCTTCTGATTCTGCGCGATGCATAGGCCCGAGCGTTCTTTGGCTGATTTCACGTGCGGGTCCGACGTGTTGTGCCTGCCAGGCATCACATCTTCACCGAGCAGTGGGCGCCGGAGAACAGGCGCAAGATCCTCGGCATGCTCGACGAGGTCAAGAGCTGCATCAATGCAGAGTACGCGCATCTTGTCAAGCGCCTGCAGGGCGGGCAGGCGCACCTGTTCCAGGAGGACCTGTTTCAGCTCGGTGCAACGCGCGCTATTCTGACATCGTCTTCCGACATGCTGGCGAGGTAGGCTCTTCCTGATCGATGACGGATCAGCCGCACCCGCTGACGCTTGGTCAATCGCGCATGGACCTGCAGATACGAGGAGCTACAGGCACGCCGGGCCAAGCTGTCGTCTGAACCGGCCGAGGAGGCTAATGTGCAGTACATTACCGCGGATACGCAGAAGGAAACATCGGCAGAACTGCCTCGCTCCGAGGCCAGCCCAGTGTTGCAAGAGGCGGAGGACAAGGCGCCGTTGTCTGTGCCGCCCGTCAACGGTTCTGAGGCTCCTTCAGCCAACGCGAAGGTCAATGGACAGACTTCCCCACGGACTGCGAGGACTACCAGCGGGCCCACGCAGGAAGGGTCACCGGCCATTGCGTCAGACCAGCACGAAGCGACAGACAGTCTGGAAGGGAGCAGCATGCCGCCGAAGGAGACAACACGCGTCCATCACAAGCTGCCGACGCCCGCTACGAGCAGCGAGGACGAAGCTGTCAAAGCGGCCTACGTGGTGGCAGCTTCGCGGAAGCGCAAGAAGAGCGATTCGCCGGCACCTGCTGCGCCGACCGGGATTTCGGAGCCTGCAAGATCGAAGTGGGCGGCTGTGCCCGCTACGGATGCGGTCCCTGCCGTGCCAGTAGCGACGCAGGCAAGGGAGCCAGGCGTGTTACCACCGAGCTTTGAAATGGACGTCGTGCGCCCGGAGCAATCAGGCCCGAAGCAGCTGGAGCCAAAGCAGCAAATAGGGGAGACGGAGCAGGCGGCGAGTGAAACAGACAAGGTGGAGAAGAGGCCCGCGCAGGATGTCGGGAGCGCAAAGAGACTTGTCTCTAGCGAAGCGACGCAAGAAGATGGGCACAGGGAGAAACGTCAACGAGCGGCTACTCAGCGCTCTACGCCTCCTCCGCCTGGTAGTCCCGCCCATGCTCGCTCCAAGGCAGCTTTGGCCGCCGATGCCTCGCCAAAAGTCGTCTCGCCATCTATCACTGCAGCGAATGCAACTGCTATCGATAATCCCACTCTGGCGCAGATGTTTGGGCCTCGGCGGGGTACGCCGCTGCGCCCGACTACGGGCTTTACGCAGCAGCTGCCGTCACCGGCTCCGGCTGGTGGCAATGCTTCTACTTCTGCGGCGGAGTTCAAGTCAGCCATGCCTCCTGCAGAGATAAGTCCGCCTGTCCCGGCGGCAGCGCCGCCCCTCACCGCTCTGCAGTCGGCCGTCGTGGCGCCCACAATCCAATCTGCCTCTCGCTCACCCACACCACCGCCTGCCAAGTCTCTATTGCCTATAGCTGCCAACGGGAAGACTGTGTCACCCATCACCAACGCAACGAGCGACGCACCCATCTCGAACGCTTTCAACGCGCCAAGAACGAGTCTGGCCCCAGCAGCGGTTAGGACTAGACCCCAGCCAACCAACGTCATCGAGATCTACGATAGCTCGGACGAAGAGCTTACGGCAAAGAACGCGCATCGACGACGGTCAGCGAGCGCCATCACCCAGCTGACGTATGAGCGGCAACCTGGCAGTACTCAAGCGGCTGCCACAAGTGCTTCGAAGCCTCAAGGAGCGAATGGCACGCCTGCACGGGACGCTGCTCCAGGAATGGCTGCGCATGCCGTCTATTCTCCACCGAAACCCCTTCTGCATCATACAATGATGCCGCCTCCGTCCGGCTCAATACCTTCAGTCCCGACTGCTCCGCATCTACCTCCAGCTGGCCCGATCCTGACTCACCAGCCCGCTGTCAATGTGCTCAGCAGCGCCGCAGCTTCGGCCGTTCTACATGAGGCGCAGAGACGCTTGCAGGCGATGCAGAAAGCCTACACGGCCATTGCGCCGAAGCCGATGTCAGTGCAGCAATCGAGAGGGGCTGCCGGCCCATCGACAACGCCGGCACTTAGCAATGTGGCCCCCGCGCAGGCCCTGCAGTCGTCAACAAATGCGCCAGGGCCGTCTCAGCTCAAGCCTGCTTCAGCCGCCAGCACAGCCTCCGCTCCGCTACTGAGCGTGCCACAAGCGAAGCCGTCTGCGCTGCCTGGCCCCGCTTCGGGCACAGGCACAGGGTCAGGCGACGTATGGCTCGACACTTTCAACGAGCTGGATAGCCTTTTGAATCGTCGGCTGATGGATCAGCAAAAGGCAGGGGGAGACCGTCGAGCCGCCTTTGCGGAGGTGGCGAGATGGCTATCGGACAGTGACAAGGATAAGAAGGCGCTGGCTAGATTTGCGAAGGATCGGGAGGCGAGAAGACATGCTCGACAAGCCCCTCAGGCAGCACAGGCAGCAGCTGCCGTGCAGACTACCGTCGCCGCCGCCGCCGCCGCTGCTGCTGCCGTGTCGGTTCCGACAACAGCGGCGCCCGCAACCGCCGTACCGGATCAGATGCCCATCTCGGCAGCAGGAGAACCACAAGAGCAGGCGAGAGTTACGCAATATCAGCACGGCGCGAGCTCCATCACGGACCCCACGCTCAAGCCCATGCTGCCCGTCCACAAGCTCAAGCCGCTCTTCCCAGACTTCATGGCTCCGATACGCGAGCCACGCGTGACTCCGGGCATCCTTCCTGTATATCTTGGTCCGGGTCCAGCTAAGGCACCGGTAGCTGGTGCCGCACCAGGAGCTGTCGCAGCCGTGCCAAATGCCCTGCAGGGCCCGACTCCGGCTTCGACGCGGGCCGGCCCACCTCCGAAAACAACGCCAGCACCTGCTGTCCAGATGTCCGGCCAGATACCAGACCAGGGTAACACCGGTCCCAACCGCTCGAAGCCTTATTTCTACATTCCTTCGCGCGAGATCGCAAGCCTACTCGACTCAGGCGTTGGGACTGTTGCCTCTCCACTCACTATGGCACAGAGAGCGGCGCTCAACGCAGCCAGAACCGCGAAAGGTATTGAAGAAGGAATCGTTCAGTTGCGCAAGGAACGCGAGGCTCTCGTCCACAGCGGAGCGACGCAGAAAGAGCTGAATGCATGGGATTCCTCTCATCCTGCGGTTGCATCAGCGCAGCAGACGTCAGGCACAGCGACAGGGACAGGCAATGGCAGTGCGTCGGAACAGATTCCCGCAGGCTTAGCTGCTTCAACCCCGCTTCCTGCAGGAGCGGAGACATTACGCTCTCAGCTCGCGTCTGGAGCTCCGGTCCGACCTGGAGCAGTTAGCGCACCACCTCCCAGCTCTTCTGACCGCGCAAGCGCGGTCGTCACCATCAACCCCGTTGTGCTTGCTATGCAGTCTGCGCAGGCAGGGACAAGCACAGTGCCTACCCATCAAGGTCCAGCCGCTATCGGTCATCGCGCAGCCTCGCAGCCACCGACAGGGACCGACCAGATCCAGCAGCAAATCCGCTTGAGGCAGGAGAATCTGCATCGCCGCACGATGAGCGGAGCCCCCCAGGCTAGTGCCGCAAACCTCCGCCAGTCTCTACCGACTAGTGCGAGCTCGTCCGTGGGCCTCGGTCATCCTGCATCTGGACAAGCGCGTACCTCGAGTCAGAGCGCTGCTGGGCAGAGACGACACGTCAGTCTGGACCATCCCTCATTGGCGCAATTGTCTACAAGCCCGGTGAGACTCCTGCTGTTGCCACTGCGATGAGGTGCATCGACACAGCGGCTACTGACGTAACGTCCCCTATACAAAGGGCGCCTCATCGTCTCCGTCCCTTGGAGTGCCTCATGTCCGTCCGGCCTCGGCTGCGCCGATCGTGCCTTCAGTTGCTTTTTGCGAGAACACCCCAGTTGTGCCATCGCCGTTGGCCGCATCGGGTTCACAAAGGCAGCAGCAATCACAGCAGCAGCAGCAGCAGCATCGAAGTGTCACCAACGGCGATCCATCGATGCCATTATCCGGCGGCTTGGCCCAGTCAGGCGGCGCCCGTAGAGTGTCGACGCCTCTCACAACGCAATTCGGAAGGATGACTCCACCCTTGTCAGCTCCGGCACAAGGGCAAGCTCCACCGCTGAAGGTATCCGCATCTGGAGCTCAACAACAGCATCCGGCTCCCATGGCGCAGCAACGCCAATCTGGGCAGCACAGCTCCAGTCCGCTCCTGAGTGTGCATCAGCCGAGCTTCGCGTCAGTCAGTCCCCAAGGCCGGCCCTCTCCGATGAGCGGCGCCCATAGCCACATAGCACAGAACGACGTGCAACAACGGCAGAGCGGCACGACACAGCTGCAGGCCAGTAACAATGGGTTGGCGCAGCCGCACATGCAGCCACAAGCTCGGCCGCCTCATCAGGTACCTATACAGCTGGCTCCACAGGAACCCGCAATGCAGGCCTTTCAGCAGCAGCAGCAAGGCATACAGCAAATGCGGACGCACCACGCACATTTGCAGCAGCAGCAGCAGCAGCAGCAGCAGCAGCAGCAGCAGCAACAGCAACATCAGCTTGCCGCCAGCCAAGGGCAACAGCCAGGCTCATCCATTCAGTACCAACGGCCGGCGCGAGATCAGATCCAGCCGCCTCAACGACGCACATCATCGGGGCTATCGAACAGTCAAACGCAGCCTTCCTCGGCTGGATCGCATCAAGCTGGCTTCCCACAGCCGCAGCCGCAGCCGCAGCCTGAGACGCTGACGCAGCTGCACTACCAGTATCAGCCGCTCGCGCACTCGCGCACCGCGTCCATCCCGATGCCGACGCAGATCGGCAGTCCACATAGTCGAGCAACGTCAGCGGCCACCCAGCAGCAGCAGCTGCTGCCTCTCTCCCAGCCTCAGCCGCAGCAGCAACAGGTAGGCATGCTGAGTGTGGGCGAGTTGGACGCTCTCAACCGGCTTTACCATCGGCAGCGCGTATTCGACGGATACGCCAAGGCTGCGGCTGAGCAGGGGACGCCCGAGGCGCTCACGCAAACGCTGCAGGGTCTGCAGCAAATGGGAGTTCCGCCGGACGAGATTGCCTATGTCCAGCGGCGCTTTGTCGATTATGTCGGGGTGAGTGGTGATCCCTGGCGCTGCCTCTGTTCGGACCGATGACTGAAGGCTTGCTCCCTCTTCCCGCCGTTCCGCGCACACAGGAAAAGCAGCAGCTACTGAAGGCGCAATGGCTGATGCAGCAGCACCAGGAAGTGATGCAGCAGCGCCAGGACGAGATGAGCAGAAAGTTCCAGCAGCAACAGGAGGAACTGGTCCGGGTGAAACAGCAGTATGCGCAGCTGCAGGAGATGCAGGGCAGGCAGGCACTCGACAGTGGTGGTGGCCAGCAGATTCAGTCTCCGTCAGCGACGACAGCACCCGGGCCACCATCCAATAAATCTACGACTCAGTAGTTGCAGAGCGAAGTTCACAATGTTGTTGTTATATCGACTAGTACAGAGCTTGTGCTGGAATCCGGCCGTCTTTCCTTCCGTCATCTCCGTTCAGAAGGCGTGACCGAGGTCGGGTGAGACGACGAGTGATATGTGACCCTGTATCGCCACTTCTATATTGCGGAAGTGTCACAAGCGGACGTGCCCGCGTCCTGAAGTGCGGGACTGCAGGAGAGCCCAGAACCAGTTTGACAGGGCCGTCCACCAGGCCTGCAGACGCGAGAATGTGTTTCGCTGGTGGTTCTTGGCCGTGAAGGTAGCCACCTCCATGAGGTACAAGCTGTACTTGCCGCTCTGCTTATCGAACTGTGTGTAAGAGGCGCGCATGCTTAGCTGGTATGTGACAGTCTCGGCGTCCGATGGTGCCTTACGTTGGAGCGACACATGAGGGAGATCTCGCGTATCCGCTCAGGATGGAAAGGCTCTGCGTCAGGCTTCGGCCGTCCCCTGTACGTAGGCGTGAAATCGGCCCATCTCGCTCGCAGTGTGACGGTATCATAGGGTCTTCTAGGCGTGCCATCTGGCGGCGTGCAGGCGAACTCGTACTCGTACGAGACGGTGGACTCGAGACGTCCGTTTGGACGTCTCTCTCCGAGATCCGTCTTGAGGTTCAGGTTGAAGCGCGTAGGCGCGTCAGGGTCAGACGGCGTTGAAGGGAGGATGACGAGCTCGAGTCCGTCGTAGGCTTCCAAGTCGAGCGGGTCGCGCAGGGTGCACGCCTGCGAGGCGAACCCTGCGCCTCCGAGAGTCTTTGTGTCGAGCTCGCCTGTTGTGGACCGCGGATGTCAGCTGTTGGGTCCATCTTCGTGCTGTTATCTCGTCAGTCCTGGGCCAACCTGACCGCAAAAGTTGACAAAGGGCGGCAGTTGCATCCGCACGACTGCGACAAGGTTCCTACGTGCGGACAGCGGGCATACAGTAATGCGAAGGTCAGTGTCAAGAGCCGCGCGGGCCTGCGTCTCCGCCCTCACGAGCTACTGGCGCCCCCCCGAATCCGGTCGTCGACAGAGCGGAACCCATGGACTGCTGTGGTCCATGGCTGCTCCCATCCGCCGTATAGCACCCTGCGGTCGACTGAGGCACCAATTGACGATGCCTGAGGCAGTGGAAGCTTCTCTGCCATCTTGGTGCTGCTGCGGCGTGGTATTGGCAGGCGTCCAGCAGCAGCTCGGTGAGGCGGGCACTCTACGCGCCACTGCGGACAGCTGCGCATCCACAGGCAACAGCAACCTTCATGCATGGACAGCAAAAAAGATGGACTGCGATGAAAGCATTGCATCCAGACGTCATCTGAAAAGCCGCGCTCCCTGGCCGAACGCCTTTCTGCCCCCGCGAAGACCTGTGGCATGCCAGAGAGGCATGCAAGTCGAGGCATGCACATCGAGGCCAAACAATCCCTCATTGACCCGGGCGAAGACCAAGCAGGCCAGACTTCCCCTCTCTGACCATGTTTATTATCACCGCGTGCACTTGCGCATTCTGCCACTGACGGTCTCGACGGTTGACGCTGCCGCTGGTGCTGCTGCTGACCACCAAGATTCGCAGCAACCTCAGCATCCACGAAGCAGGACAGAAGAGTCCAGCAGGATAAGTAGGAGCATAGCGAGAGCAGCACAGTTGGCGTACGGTAGTGCCTTCGCTGCCGCTCAAAACATCGGCTGCGTCCGAGCCGGGACCGACCTGCGTGCCGATCTGGTCCAGTCCGGCCTGCAACACAACACAAACAACCCCAGCCGCAACAATCCGACAGGCAGCACCGGAGCTGCATTGCGTCGCTGCCGTAGCTCTCGTGGCAGTCAAGCAAATAACACAACATACAGATAGCGGTTGTGCCGGGAACGCAATCGGAGAAAGCGCTCCTTGCGACGGGAGAGCTTGGTATCCATCCTGCTCCTACGGCAACCCGAGCGTCAGGACAGAGGCTGGGCCATACATAGATCTTCAGGTGAGCATTGCTTAACGTGCTGTGCTCTGGCGCCTCCTCTCGCTCTGACTGATTAGCTTGCCGCTTGCCTTCAATGTCCGGCCACAGCCAACAACAACATGTATTCAGACAACGACTTTGAGGACGCCGGCTACGATGCGCCCCTGGCGAGTCACGAGCACAGGCACGACCAGCACCAGAACTACGAGTTTGACATCAACACTGCCTTCAGCCTGACAGGCGAAGCGTACGACCTCGACAGCAGCGCGCTGTTGCAGACGGTTGGGCGGGGCAGCAGCCCCATGTACAGCTTTGGGCTGCAGGCAAGCCTAGCAGGAGGGATCGGGGGTGGAAGCGAAGCGCACCAGCCAGCGTTTGCGGTCGACGAGGACGGAGAGGAGCTCGCGGTGGGAAATGCGAACCTCGGCTCGCCGCAGCCGAGTACCATCAAGAAGCTCAAGTCGCACCTGGACGGCGTGGGCATGGGAGGAGGCTATCTGACCAGCCCCATGGGCATGATGCGGAAAGGGGGAGCTGTTGCGACGGGCTACAGCGTGCAGATGAATCAGGTCGGTGCATCGGGCGAAGGGACGCTGAATACGAGTCCTGCCAAGTCGTCGCCCTTGAAGCCGCTTCAACACCCGCCGCAACAGGATCAGCAGGTATTGCAGGCTTACCAACAGCGGCAGCACTCAGTCTTCCAGCCGTTGCAACCTCTACAGCCGTACCAACAGCGGCGGCACGAGCCTCAGCAACAGACGCAGCGGCAGCTGCAGCATCAGCCGTACCAGCAGCAGTCAAGTCAGATGCAGCAGAGTTACTCGCAGCCATCATATCAGCAACAAGTGCAGCAGCAGCAGCAGCACACGCAGGCAGTCTCTTTGCAGGATCCACAGCAACCACAGTCACAGCAGCAGTGGTGCTACAACTCGGCACCTTTGGCTCCCTCCATCACATCCACGGCCATGTCGCGCATGCAGTCAGCTCCCGCAGCGATCTCGCTACCGCCCATGCCAGCACCGGCTCCCGCAGTGCAGCCTGCCAATGAGGCACCCTCTGCTGCAGCACGACCTGCCACTGCTGCCGCTGCCACTGCTGCCGCTGCCACAACCAAGCGCAAAGCCGCCTCGCGCAAGGCGAGCTCGAGCAAGCTGCAGCAGCCGACCAGCAGCAACATTGGCCTAGGCATACCGGGAGCAGCGTTCAGCGAGCTCGACTATGGCTGCATGCGCATCTATGGCCGCCCGCTGGCCCGCAGCGCCTCTCCAGGTGCGGACCCTGCCAATGCGCCTCTGCCGGGCAACGGAGGGGCGGCCTTCCTGCCGTACCCGGAGCACCTGCCCACCGTCACGCTCGGAAGGGGACTGAAGCATGTGCATGATGTGGATGCACCTGTATCGCATCTCAGCTTCCCACCCGTGCCCGTCCCTAGCCGAGATGAGGAGGCGCAACTGGCGAGCACGTGCCCGCCGGGTGTCAACAACTCTGACGAGGAGGACGACGAGGAGGAGGAGGAAGAGGAAGAGCTTCCAGCAACGGCAGCGGCACCGATATCAGCCAAGGCTCCGGTGATGAAGCAGTCCAACCTCAACAAGCCCTTCATCCAGTACGTGCCGCCCAACTCGCCCGCTGCCAAAGCCGCGGCTGCCCGAAACCGCAACAAGCTCTCCATCAACACGGCGGCAGGAGGCAGCGGCGACTCGTCGAAGCTGGTCCCAATCAGGATGAGCCCGTCCAAGCGAGACATGCCCCTGACCCTGCCTATCACGGCCACGTCCACGATGTCGTCCCGGTCGCCCCATCGCCTGGCCTCGCCTGCGAAAGCGGCAGCAGCCTCAGCAGCGACGGGGCACGGCGGGTACTCGACCACCGGGCTTGCTCCTCCGCCCGCATTCGAGTTCAGTCTCGAAGACTACGAGAACTACAGCGCACAAGTGACCAACGGCAACCATCACGACTTTGCTGCTGCCCTCGGGCTCCCGCGCACACCGGGCCTTGAGTCGTGCTCGTCCGCCGGGTCCGTCTCCTCATCAAGTGGCGCCGGTGGTGCTCGGAACGGCGGGCGCGGCGAGTACCTCAGCCCGGGCCCATTATCGACGACTTCGACATACTCGAGCGTCTTTTCGTCCGTGACCGATGAGATGGCCTCGCTCTTTGCTGGTCCCAATTCACCGTCCTTCTTTGAGCCGGGCGAGCCAAGCTCCGTTGACCAGGCATTGGCGACGTTACTCGAACGCAATGCCCTGTATTCAGCACGGTTCGGGCAGCACCCGATGCAGCTCCAGCAGGACTTGGCGTATCAAGAGCAGATGAATATAAATGCGCTCCTTTCGGCTCAACCGCCACGGCTCTATGCGCCTCCAGGACACAGTTTCGTCAGTCCACCCCACAGCCCAAGCTTCCAAGGAGGCGCTTCAAATGCGCCGTCACCATCGCATCAGCACGCGCAGTCGACGTGGTGGGCACCGCCTTCTAACGAGACCGAGAGCGCAGGCATCTCGCAGAGAACGGACGGCAGCAACATCGACCCTGCTTTGCGGCAGATCTCCCAAAGCTCAGTCGGCAATCATGCGTTGCTCAGTCCACATTCGCAGCAGACGGCCTCCTTCTACGGAAGTCCGCAGCAGCAGTCTCACCCTTCGCATAACCCGCAGTATGGGGAGCTCTCCCAGTCTGGTCGGCCGATTTCCTCGCCTCGTCGGTTGCAGGGCATGCGCAGTGCACCAGATCTCGGCGCCCTCTATCAGCAACAACAGCAAAGTACGAGCCCAAACTTTGCAGAGCTCCTGCACTCGCCGACACCGCGCAAAGCATCGCTCAAGCGCGGCCGCAACGCGTATGCGTCCGAGTACGAAGACGAGGAGGACGAGGAGGACTATGGGGGCGATGAGAACGGCAATGGGCAGTATCAGCAGGGTGTCTACCTCGGACATCAGCCACCAGCCAAGAAGCGGTCGATAAGCGTCGGGCTGAACACGCTCGCGCAGTCGCCAAATCCCAGCCTGAGCGGCGCCAGTCCTGGCCGTCTCCGTCCTGGCCCAAAACCCAAAACCTCGCTGCCGAATCTGCAAGCTGCTCGCCAGTCCGTTTTTGTTGTGGCGGCAAACGCACCGCCTGTCCCGCATTTGCCCATGACGTACGGCTCCGGCATGGCGAGCGGGAGCGTCAGCAGCCATTCCCAGTCTGCACTCTCGCCGTCCCCCGACCCGGAGGCTGCAAGCCTGGCCGCGCTCCAGCTGCAGCAGGCTGGTCTATCCAAAGACACGCTGGCCAGCTTCTACAGCATCAGCACGGGCGACCGGCAGACCAAGAAGGGGAGGCCGCAGAGGGTCTACATCTGCGCGATACCTGGCTGCCTCAAGGAGTTCCCGAGGAAGTCGGCTGTGGAGAGTCACATCCAGACGCATCTCGAGGACAAGCCGTTTGCCTGCCCGTACGACGACTGGTGAGTGGTGTTGTGCCTATGACTTGTCATGCTTGTACTGATCCCCTTGTTGTCGTCCAGCGGTGCCTCCTTTGTCCGATCGCACGACCTGACCCGTCACGTTCGCATTCACTCTGGCTCAAAACCGTTCGAATGTGCCTGGTACGTCTTCGGTGTGGAAGCCACACTGATCTCCTGCAGTCGCTGATCTTACACCTTACTCTTCACAGCGGCAAGGGATTCGCACGAGGCGATGCCCTAACTCGACACCGCCAACGAGGCATTTGCGAGGGCTCGCTCGTACCGCGACGTTGGTGATCTCAACCATATACCCCTTAGTATTTTTAGCTAGACAAGCGCAAGCATTGCTCAAGAAGCGCCAATGTGTGCAACACGCACTAGTATCCGAACTTTCTCCATCGTCTTTTGTGTGAAGCCGCCACCTATCAATTCAACGAGAAAAACGCAACGCAGACGTAGATTATCGCGCAGCTCTAGTGGACTGCGTTGTGCCGGGGCGTGGCGGAGAGAGGGCAACCGAAACATAAGAATAGGACGGCAGCTAGTCGAGCTGCGACAGGATCTTCGCTGCCTTTCGCTGGGCTGTCTGGGACGACGATGAGGCGGACCTGTTTGACATGCCCGTCTTGTCCCGGCTTCTGCTCCTGCTACCTTCGCTGCTAGACGACGTAGACCATCCCCGTTTGAAAGGCGGCAGTGTTAGGGACGACGGCACATGCGGCGGAGTTCGGGTGGACGGTGTGATCTGATGCGTTGAGCTCGAGCCGATCGAGCCGACGGTTGGACCATCCGTACTCTTCGATCTCGGTGATGTCTCACGAGTGCGTATTGGAGATCCTCTGGGCGATGGATGACGTGGCGCAGTCGCTAGTGGGGACCGCTCCGTAAGTGAGCGTGATGAGTCAGCCGAAGCAGAGTGGCTCTGAGCAGTGGCGTGCGTAAAAGTCGGTTGCGGAACTGTTCGGCTTCCGCTTGCGGAGGGAGGTCCTGTACGCTGAAGGGGCGGACCGCGAGGTTTCGCGCTTGCGCTAGAAACAGGGCCACCAGAGCCGGCGGAGTGTGGAGGCGGAGGTGATGTTGAAGAGGAGCTCTGCGAGCTTCTCGAGGTTGCGGGACCTTTGCCCTTCGATTCTAGCCTTTTGGGAGGCCTTCCGCTGGATCTCGTCGCCTGACTAGACGGGTCTATGGCGCTCAGGACTGTGCCTGTGTTCGATGGTAGCCTCGAGTTTCGTCCAGTGTAATGAGACGCAGATACGCGACCGGGGCTACCGGTATCCGCCGGCCTCGAAAGGGATCTCCCGCGAACCCGCAAAGGTGCGCCTTGACCGGATGAGGCCCCAGGTTCTGAAGGTGCGCCTGACTTTGAGGGAGGCGACCCCGAGCCTCGCTCCTCAACGCTGCGTTGGACTGAAGGGCCTCGCTGACCGTAGCCCGGCCGCTGCTTCTTGTGGTACTTGTTCCAGTGATCGACACGCCCTTTCCTGGTCAGAAAACCCGAGACAACCAAAGTCGGATCGTTTTGACTTGCAAGACGCGAAACAATGTGATCACTGGCAATATCAGCTTCCTTCTAGACCGCTGCTCTGACGTGCCTCGCAGAGCGATACTTACGAGCAGCCTTCGTGCCCGCAGAGGTAACGCAACCGACCCGTACGGTCCGGAACAGGAATGGGTCCTTCCAGACACTTCCTGTGATGGCTATCGTACTTTGGGACGGGGATATACATCTCGCTGGTGAATTCGGATGGGCGTACTGCAATATTGGTCCAGATCTGTCGCGACCCGAGCTACGGGGCCTGGCAACTTACCAGTTGTCGCACAGTCGAAGATCCGGTATCTTTTCGAAAGGGCCCAGATAGTAGTGCTGGTCCTCGTAGTGGACAGTACGGAGTTGCAGAGTTCTGAATCCTTGCGATGACGCCTCGCTAACGCGGCCCCGCGGGGACAAGAAAGCAGACGAGTCCGGTACATTGATCGCATCGGTGAGCCTAGAGGCTCTTCGTCAAGCAGTGGAAAATGCTCACCAGCCACTCCAGCCACAATGATATAAGCCATCAATGAACGGACCGCCCCCGCAGGCCCCTCGATGGCTCTTGAGGTTGTTCCTACTGACGAGGGCGTTGCTAGTGCATCAGAATGCTGGTCAGCTCAGGGCGACATGTACACATAGTTCCGGTGAAAAGGCACCAGACTTCGCAGGGCTCCTGCTGATACTCGGGATGTGCACTCATGGCAGTCGTCTGAAGTGTCAGGCGGTAGGGTTGCGAGCTATGCTTTATGGGTGCAATCCGACAGACAGCTTGCTTGCACGCTAATGGCGATGATCAGAGGCCACCCGGAATACGAGAGGAGGAAAGGAGCGAGCCCGCCTGACTGGTCCATGTGGTCAGGCAGACCAAGCCGGGTGGACCTACCCTGTAATGCAGCTTGCGCAGCCTCGACGGTCGAATCGTTGGGTGGCCACAAGGGGACTGTTGCCGACCTGTCTGATTCACACGGGCAAGCGGTCTTGGGAAACGAAGCTCAGGCACCAGTCTCGGTCAGCTCCTTGAGGCATACAGGACCTGCCGCGTCAGTAGTCAGCGCAGTCAGTGATCAGAGCGAGATGCAACGAGCAGCAGTATGCGCGCGTCCTCCAGAGACTCCGTGCTTTAGCGGTCCATTCCCATCTGCACGCGGTGCTAGCCTGCAATACACGCCCATCTCCTGTCGAGCATCAGGCTGTCCTGGGAATGAGGTGGACCCCAGAGTCTGGCTCTACGATACCGATGAGCTGGCTGCCGATTCTGTCCGGCATGGCAGGATCGGAGTAAATGGCTGATGGTCTGCAGGCAGGAACAATGGCGTTATTGATGATCTGAACAGCAAGCTTGACGATCTTGGCGCTGCTACGTGCGTCGGTAATGTACAGGGGCAGGCAGCCTACTCGTAAATGAAGGTGCCCTGACTGTTGGAGAGGTGTTATTAGTCTCTCAGTGGAATGAGTTGCTCCGAGGCTGGGCGTAGAGAACTCTTTAGACTACAGGCTGGCATGTACAAGCTCCTAGTCAAGCCGTCGCAAAATCTTGTCCGCCTCCTTCTGATGCCGTACTCTGCGATCGGTTGAAGACGAAGAGAGCGACGGACCCGTTTCTCTCAGGGTCGCCCTCGACCGCTGTAGTCACTGCTGCTAGAAGGCGGAGAACGTCTTCGTTGGAATGGAGGGAGCCCAATGGGCGACGGCGACTGATGGTGTACGCCCCCGACCGTGATGGACGAGCTGGCTAGCCACTAGGGCCGGCAGGCGGCCAAAAATCCAACTGAGCGTACGCTGCTGGACTTGGAGTAGATGGCGGACGCGACGGTGGCGAAGGGACTCTCGTAGGACGCCGTGCCGCGAATTGCAGGCTACTTGAAGAGACATTTGCAGGTCCTTCATGAATTGCGTTAGAGGACGCTGATCTTGATCTCGAGTGACGCCGACGATCCAACTGAGCGTACGCTGCTGGACTTGGAGTAGATGGCGGACGTGGCGGTGGCGGCGGTACTCTCGGGGGACGCGAAAGTGATCTGACGGAGGCGGGAGATCCCATCCGAGGATCATACGCTGATGAACCCGGAGTTGAAGGGGGGCGTGACGGGGGCGGAGGTACTCCCGGAGGAGGCTGGGCGGCAGAGTGCAGGCTGCTTGATGGGACACTCACAGGGACTCGGTAGCCTGAGTTTGAGGAAATTGATCTGACAGAGCCAGGAGACCCCATCCGAGCGTACTCTGATGGGCTTGGAGTTGAAGGAGGACGTGGCGGGGGCGGAGCTACACCCGGAGGAGGTCGAGCGGCACCATGCAAGCTGCTTGGACGGATGTCATTTGCTAAAACGCCGTAACCTCCCTTCGAAGAGCTCCCGTAGGAAGAAACGTCGTAGCCAGTAGGGGGCCTTTGCGAGTGTGTCGGAACTGCGGGACCCTTGCCCTTCTCCCGGGGTCTCCCGCGATCGTGTGACTGCGCTTGGCTGGACGACCCTGCAAATCTCGAAGGTGACTCTGAGTTCGGAGAGCGGCGAGACGATCGTCCTCTCTCTACAGGTGATGGGCCGCGGCGGTTGAGCGATCCAGAGCCGGACTGGCTGCGGTCCGGTGAGACCTCGGCCGGACCCTTACCGTCATGGTAGATCTTCCAGTGGTGGGCTTGTGGCCCTGTGCCCTTCCAGCCTGAGACCCTTGATTGATCCAAGCTGCATGCGCGACAAGGCGTGTCCGGTATCGACGTCCTCAGCTTGATCGCGCACGAAAAGGCTGCCGTCGAACGTCGTCCGCTGGCAGCGGTACTCACGGACATATCTTGTGGCCACAAAAGTAAAGCAGGGCTCCCGTTTCTGCGTCCTTGACAGGGTGGCTCCCTCTCTTGCAATGACTGTGGTGACGACTGAAGGCGCTTCGTGGTATCTCAAGTCCGCTGAGAAGGAGAATAGATTCCTATCAGTTGTGTCCTGCATTGCTCACATGTGAGTCGCTCCTCATCAGTCGCAGGTCTGCAAAGGGGTCTCCGGATCATCAAAAGGAGCTCGGAAGCCGTGCTGATCGCCATAATGATCGGTACGGTTTCTCAGATGTTTGAATCCCGTTGAGGGACTATACGTCGCGTGTGAGATGTGTGTCATGAACTCCGCACGCCTCGAGGCAGCTTCAGTGCTAGCAGGGCCTCTAGCCTACACTTACCAGCCTGGCCACCCGCAGAGGTAGTATCCGGTTTTTTCGTCGTAGGGTCCCCTCCTACAGGAGTTTCGATGCTGGGGAAGTGCTCCCTTGTGAAACTCACCAGGGCTGAATGGACGGGCCATTAGCTTGCAATGGGATACGAGCGAGGGCCTCACTGATCAGGTGAGGGCGCACCAAGTTCCGCATGCTTCTACCTGTTGGAACCCACTCTTCTTCTTCTCGGTTGGGTTCAGGTGTCGCTGATAGTGTGTCTTGCGGCTTTTAGCACTTGCTAATCCAGGTATTCGCTGCCTGTCGAGTTCGCTACAACAGTCACGAGTGCGTGAAGTGTTAGGCGTATGCGTCAACAAGAGCTTTTACATCGTGGACACACCATTCCGGCCATCCACATAGGAATCGATCTTTGCTGCGGTCATCGGGGTAATCGGGGTGACGCTCCTTGACAGCGGGTGGTATCGAGCTCGCCATGATGTTGCGATCTCGTGTGTCTATGCTGAAGGTATGCAGAAGCTAGGGTGGGCTGATGCGAGGGGTGGACGGAGTGGGTCTGTGTAGTGGAGTGGAAGCAGAGGAGACCGGCGACCCTGCCTGCCTGGCCAGTCGGCAGGCCAGGGTGTGCCAAGCCGAGCGGGGGGAGGGTCCTACGCTGTACTCCAGCTTGCGCAGCCTCGACGGTCGATTCGTTGGGTGGCCACAAGGGGACTGTTGCCGACCTGTCTGGTTCACACGGGCCAGCGGTCTTGGGAAACGAAGCTCAAGCATCAGTCTGTCAGCTCGTGTGTGCTTGCAGGCCGTCATGCGACAGTAGTCAGCATAGTCAGTGATCAGAGCGAGATGCAACGAGCAGCAGTATACGCGCGTCCTCCAGGGACTGCGTGCTTTGGGCGGTCCATGATCTGCACGCTGTGCTCGGCTGCATACATGCCCGTCTATCTCGTCTCGGGAGAATCAGGCCGTCCTGAGAATGAGGTGCACCCCAGAGTCTGTCTCTACGATGTCGCTCATCTGTCCCACCTCGAGTCCAAACGTCGTGTCCTCGAAGGGCTTCTGCATCTGTCCGCGCCTAAAGGGGCCTAGGTCGCCCCCGTGCGAGTGGGACGAGCAGTGCGACTCGGTGGATGCGATCTTTGCGAACTCTGCGGGGAGGTCGGAGGAGGGCAAGGAGAGGAGGTGGGACTGGTGCTGCTTGAGCTCGGTGATGGCTTCGTCCTTTGTGCGCGTGATCATGGGCTGCGGGGCGGGTCACTCGGGGCGTCAGCGTTCTCGCAGTGACAACATTACATGTATCACGGTACAGCGAGCACGCACCTCCTTCCACGAGGCCGGCCTGCGGCTATCCCTGTGCTTGATGAGTAGGTGGCTCGCCTGGACCGTGTCCGGGTCTGGCTTGCGGTGGAGGTGCTCCCTCGCGCCCGGGAGGTTGACAATGTCGTCCTCGGAGAGCGACGTAGGCGGCTCCCAGATGGACAGGGACTGTGACTCGTTGTAAAAGTAAGGGCGCTGGCGCGAGTTGCTGTATCGGACCTCCCACTGCGGCGGGACCCTCGCCGGTCAGCCGTGTACAGGCACAACGAGCGACACACGGAGCACCACGTACACCTGATGAAGCCATGATGGAGGACGGTGCTGCTGTATTTGCCTAAGGGTTGTGCAGGCGGATATCGTTGCAGAGTGGGAAGGCAAGCCTGAGCCTGACCAAGCAGGCGGGACGACGCGTGACGGCAGAGAGCACGCCACACACCTTGAACGGCGGCGATGAGGTTCCGACAGACCAGCATCATCGAGGCGATAGAGCATCGCTCTGTTGCTCCTGCACACTCCCACAGTGTCAATTGCAGCCCATACGCGCTCGGCTTCTCCCACATTCGGAGCTGCGACGCGCACCTCCAATGCAGGAGCCGCACGTGATGGAACGATATGCCCTTTATTTGCAGTTTCTGCCATTCTGAGCCGGTCTGAGGCGGTGCGGCCTCCGTCTTAATTGGTTTCTGCCCCCTTTTCCTGGAGTGCCCCTCTCCCTCCTGCCAGTGCCAGCCAGCTGCCACGTCCGCACACGTCGACATCGATCCACATTCAACCCAATTGCACACCGACGGCTGGACAGACCGGAGAGCTGCTTCACTCCTCATCGCACACGATCACATACATACACAGGCTCGCCCACTACAGAGACAGCTCTCCGGTCATCCGTCACAATGCCCAAGCGAAGCGCACCCTCATCCGCCTCGACCTCGTCTTTGGCGACAACGCCGCCCTCAAAGCGGCAGAGAGGCAAGCAGCCAGCCGAGAGTGTCGCAGACGATGACGACGATGTGGGTCTTTCCTAGCCTCACGCTGGCTTCCTCGCTGTCCAGCTGACACCTCCCCGTCCGGCTCACCCCCTGTAGACCGTCTCCCTCGCCTCTACGTCGCACACCGGCTCGGACGAGGCCACCTCGGTCGAAGCGCGCAAGCTGGCCCGCAAGGAGCGCAATCGGCTCTCTGCGGCCAGCTCGCGCCAGCGCAAGCGCGAGGAGGACGACACCCTCCGCTCGCGCCTCGAGGAAGCCACGACCCGTCTCGACATCCTCGCTCGCGAAAATGCAGCCCTGAGGAGCGAAAACGAGCGGCTTGCCGCCGAGAACGCAACAAGTCAGCGGATGCAGGTCGAGCTCGACGGGATGAAGGACCGCTTTGTCGGGCTCGAGCGCGCAATGCTGGCAATGACCAGACAGGTCCAGCTGGCTGCCACCCCCACCAACACCACCGCTGCACCTCCGCAGCAGACAATCCCGGCCAGTCTCTCCCAGCAACAACCCCTCCACATCTCCCCTCTTCTCCTCCCCGTGCTACACCCGTCATCAATCACTGGTCAGGCCGACCTGTCGCCCACCCCGTCGCTGTCGTTCGCGCCGTCCGCCGCCACCCCCGAGACCGCCTGCCCTGGAGTAGGCAGCGAGGCCCATGCTACGGGTATGCACTCGCTGTTCCGTTCCAGGCGGGCACCATCGGGATCAGCGGCGATGGCAGCGGCAACAGCGACGGCGATCACAA
Source organism: Symmetrospora coprosmae (assembly GCA_008802785.1). NCBI lineage: Eukaryota > Fungi > Basidiomycota > Cystobasidiomycetes > Symmetrosporaceae > Symmetrospora > Symmetrospora coprosmae. The sequence goes on along the minus strand of VUYT01000011.1, from coordinate 414,238 downwards.
CAGCAGCACCAGCGGTCAGGCCATTCGGGCCCCGATCGGCCTCACGCCCGTCCCGTCCTTTGTCGAGGACTTTGAGCTGTTCGAAGGCAGCGACCAGCAGCCGGAAGCAGCCAGCGCCGACATCGGTGGCGACAGCGAGCAGCAAGAGGACCTCCAGTCGATCTTTGACGAGTTCCTCTTGCCCATCCCGGCGGCCGCCCCAGTCGACATGGAGCCTGCAGCACCGACGGCGCCCCTCCCCAGCATCGTCGGCATTGTCGAGCCAGCCCAAACTCCGGCTGAGCTTAGTGGTTACTCCCACCACCTGCTCATCGACGACAGCGAGATCGACGAGCATCAGCCGTCGACCCGCGAGCAGGCAGAGATAGACTCGATCCTCAGCTCGTTCTCGTTCACTTTTAGCGGGACGGGCGATTATACCACGAGCGCGCCTGTGTCAGCTATGACAGCGGCCGAAGGGGACGAGGGCGCCAACGACATGTTCTTCGGAATGAGCATTGATGCGCTTCTTGCTGGCTCTGGCCCGGGAGGGATCGCGGCTTAGGCGACTCTTTTGATTTGGCTTCTTTCGACTCTTCTTCGCCGTCTTCTTCTTCACCTGGTCGACCACTCCACTATCGCCACCCGCAGGGTTCGACATCGCATCGCATTTCCACCGTAGGAGCGACATCATCAACTGGCGAAAGGGCACCAGATCCGGCCTCGCGATCTGGGCAATGAGGCAGACCACCCAGGCGATGCGGGACCCAGAAGGCGGGGCAGACTGCGCATGCGTGCTCGCTCGAACGCCTTTCTCGCTTCTCACGGAGCAGAGGAGGGCTGTTCTGACGCTGTAGCTTACCGTGCGCGGAACAGCCTCGCTTTTCCTGGGCTGCCGTTCTGCTTCGGTTGGACTGTCTCGATGTCTCGGGTCGGCAGGGCTGGTGCGTGACTGCTCGTATCGTCGGCTATATGGATGCCTCCAAAAACAGAGGGATGCGGTAACAGTCGAGGAAAGGGCATTGTGGTGGAACGGTGGTGCCTTCTCCTGCGCGCGCGTGAACGGTTCTCCTTCGAGCTTGGATGATCATCCCCACTCTTGTAGCTTAGACTAGCGGTTCTCCTCATCCACGGCAGCTTTTCGCAGTATACATACTGGCTTCGACTGCGGTGATACACACTGGCTTCGGACGCTTACCGCAGTGTATGAGTAATGCTTGCTGCGCATGGTCTGCCTCAGGCTGTGTCTCTGTGCGACCGACCAACCTCGTCGACGCAGTCACGTGCGGGTGTGTGCGCCTTGCTGCATCGTCTCCCGACTCGTTGCGATCCTGCTGCAGAGTGCTAGGGTACCGTAGCCGTGCTCCTCCACGACGGAAGGTCTTGCGTGTCCATCGCTGACCGTCCTTCTGCAGTGGTTGATCTGTCGGCAGCGGCGGCGGGATCTGCTTATCGGTCGCGCCCGCTTATCTCGCAGAAAGACACAGCAGAGACAAGGCTGCTCCTCTGCTCCTTGCCATCTCGCACGTTCCCTCTCTCCGATACAGCCAGCTCTGAGCATAGCAATGAAGGTCATCATCGCCGGCGCAGGCGTCGGCGGCCTCTCCGCGGCCATTGCGCTGCAGAAGGACGGGCACGACGTCGTCTCGTTTGACCGGGTCAAGGAGATGCGGCCCATTGGCGCGGCCATCTCCGGTGCGTCTAGTCGCTTCCCCTTTCCACATACTCCATTCGCTGAGATGAGATGTGCATGCAGTCTGGTCGAACGGCGTAAAGTGCCTGAAGGCGTTCGGGCTGGACCCTATGCCGTACGCGGGGCAGATGGACCGCATGGCGTATCGCAAGCACGACACGGGCGAGACTTTCACTGACTTCTCGCTCGAGCCGCTGTACACGCGGGTGAGTCCTCGCTCTTTCCCTCACACCCGCTTGCCCGTCTCGCCCGCCCTCCGCTGCTGAGCTGAGCTGACGAGGGACCGACACACGCCCGCCCGCAGGTCAAGTCGCGCGCGTGCCCGATAGCCCGGACGGACCTCCAAAAGCTCCTGTACGACGGCGTGCGCCCGGGGACCGTCACTCTCAACAAGCAAGTCGTCGACTATACACCCACGGACGACGGCGTGACTGTCACTTTCGCCGACGGCTCGACTGAGCAGGGCGACTTTCTCATTGTCGCGGATGGGACGCACAGCAAGCTGCGGAATAGGATCTGCCGGAGTAACGTAGAGAGGAAGTATGTCGGGTACATCAACTTTAATGCTGCTGTGCCCCAGGCGGCCGTCAAGGTGCGCTACTCGGTCATTTGGAAGAGGGAGCCGGTAGGGCTGACGCGAGACACGTCCATCTACAGGGCACGCTAGACCCCGTCACCTGGACGCAATTTGTGTGGGCGGACCACTTTGGCGTTGCCCATGCCTTCATAATCCAGTTTCACAGCTGACTTTGCGTCTTACAATGCGCTTGTTCTATCTTCCTTGCATATACAGCGGCGAAGGCAAGCGCGTCTCGATGATGCCCATGTCCGACTCGCGCTTCTACGTCTTCTTCGACTGCACCTTGCCACGAGGCACCGCGACGGACCCGGATGGGGTCAAGCCCGAGCTGAAGCGGTACTTTGCCGGGTGGCACGAGAGCGTGCAGCTGCTCATCGACAACCTGGATCCGGCGAGCATTGCGCGCGTCGAGATCTGCGACACGGACACGCTGCCGACGCTCGTCGACGCGTCTGGGCGCGCGGCGCTCATCGGCGACGCGGCACACGCGACGGCGCCAGACCTGGGTCAGGGCGGGTGCCTCGCCATGGAGGACGCGTTCGTCCTCGCGCACCTCATCAAAGCTGCCTCACTCTCTGCGGACACCGCGCCGCCCGCATCGGCGCTGCAGGCGATATGCACGCAGTATCAGGCCGAGCGCGGCACCCGCGTGGGCGAGACCGTCCTCCGCGCGCGCAAGCGTGCAGCCGTGACGCATGCGCTGGACGGCGAGGAGCAGACGCACGAGTGGTACGCCGAGCTTGCGAACGAGGACGGCTCGCACATCATGGAAGGCATGGCAAAGACCATCCTCGGCGCCCCGAGCGCGCTCGACCCGCCTGGGCAGGAGAACAAGCCGCAGCCGGTCATCAGCACGCCTGGGAATGCGCTGCTTGTGGAAGTCGCGGATGGAGCGTAGTCATTGCTGTCTCCGACTCTTACCGAGCATGAGGAGAGAGTGAACATGCTCTGCGTTGCATGCTGGATGTTTTGGGGAAATACGGAAGGGCTACACTTGTTGACTTTAGTCTATGTACATTGACAATGCTGGGAGTCAAGAATAGAGTGGTGCTGCGTAGCTATACGACAAGACAGGCCGTAATGACATAGATGGGGGAAAGAGGCGAAAAAATGTGCAGATACCTGGGTGTTTCATGGTAGTGAATGCCCTATCGGCACTGATGTGGCAGAAACTCCATCCAAACGCGTCATGCTGACTGCAACTGCGCACTGAATGCATGCCGCGCTTGTCTACTTCTGTGCTGCAGCAGGTGGAAGTCCCATCTGCTGGCCGAGGGATCCTGTCAGTGGTGAAGCGAAGCGAAATCAAGATCAGCCACCTGCTGCTAGAAGAGACAATCAGCCCGGGCACTCACCTCCTGGGTGAAACTCTCTAAATGTCGCTTTCCGCTCTACGGGGTCGGCGTCCCACCCGACACGCTCGCGGAGCAGCGTGAGCGCCAAGCTGTCGAGCATGGCGAGGGCAGCGAGGACGCTGCTCGTTGGCGCAGGGACAGCCGGGTCTGCCTCCTCATCCTTTTCCAAGCTGACGTCGAGGCTGACGTCGCTTGCCTGCGCGAGGGGCGAGTTGGGCGTGGTGAGCGAGATGATGGCGTGGCAGTGCTGGTGCGGGGGCGGGTCCTTGCGCAGCGACTTTATGAGCGACAAGAGCTCGGCTGTCTTGCCAGAATATGAGACGAGGATCAACACGTCGACGCCGTGCGGCGAGATGGAGCCCAGGTCGCCGTGCAGCGCCTCGACGGGGTGAAGGAAGGTGCTCTGAATGCCTGTAGCGCGGGACGACATCGCAGCATCAGCAGGGTGCGTGTATTAGCCGCGATAGAGAGATTAGGCAAGACGCACCTAGGGAGTTGAAGGTCGCCACAGCTTTTCGAGCCAGCAGGCCAGACTTGCCCACGCCAGTGATGACGACCTTGCCGAACTTGCTCATTGTGGACAAGGCATCGAGAGCGTCGGTGAAGGTTGTAAGTGTGCGGCGTCGCGGTGTAGTGGTCGAGTTCGAGCTCGAGACTGTCGAGGCAGCAGCCCGACGAGCGAGGTGGCGAGCGTTTGCCAGTGCCGCCTCCTCAGGCCGCATATCGTCATCGGCCTCGTCGCCGTCGCTTTCCGCATCCTCTGCATGCTGTTCGTCCTCGTCCTCGTCCTCGTCCTCTCCATCCCTGTCGAGCTTCTCTGCTAGATCTAGAAGAGCCTTTGCCTCCCTCCGGATGAGGTCGGCGCCATAGCGCTGCCGGCTCCTGCGTGACGTGCTTCTCCGTCCATGGCTGCTATGCCCAGCACTCGCGGACGGAGTGGCCGATGACGAAGGCAGGGAAGGGCGGGCAGTGGGCACTGAGCGCAAGTGGGGACGAGCTGCCCGGCGATGGCGCTGGTGGTGATGCTTGCGCTCTGAATCTCGGTCGAGATCCAGATCGAAATCGAGCTCGGGGAGCGTGACCGAGCTCGAGCTCGAGGTCGAGCCAGCCTCGACAATGACGATGGGCTCGCTGATGTTGTCGGTGGGCGACAGGACGGGCGATGCGAGTGCCGATGTGATGGGAGAGGCCGCGCTCGAGCTGGAGGGCTCCGAGCTGATAAAGTCGCTTTCCAGCTCGGATGTGGACGACAGGGGCGCCTCGGGCTCCGTCATTGAGATTGAGGAAGGCGACGCCGCCGCTTTGCCCTTTGCGAGGAGGTAGTCCACGGCGGTGATGTCCATGTTGAGGGGGCAAATTTGCAGCCGTTGTGAGTAGTCGAGAGAGGATGAGAGCTGGTCCATGTCCCTGCCCGTGTCCTGCGATGCTGATGGTCCTTTCTGATGCTTGATGTTGAGCCTGAAAAGGACGCGCGTGCTTGCGCGGGGCTTGCCATGGCCGCTGACACCATCGCCCTTTCTCCGTCTCCGTCACAATCCGTCGCATCGAGAATCGATCGCATCGCGTCGCGGCGATAAAAGGCCGATAAAGCCGATAGAGCCAGGTCCAGGCTGCGCACGTGCGCACACAGCAGCGCAATCATGCGGCAGGCAAGGAACAGGAACGCAGGCATACTGTACTCGTAGAATGCGGACAGGACTTGTCATACATCGCGGGTGCAGCTGTACCGCTACTAGTATCTCGTCCGTCCATCGGGAAAGCCACATCGGTGCAGTATGTACTGCGCCGATGGCAGTGGTCGCGCTCCTACCTGTCAAGCATCACGGGCCTCGGCCTGGGCCTAGGCTCTTGCCTTGCACCCAAGCCCGCGCATGACGACATCCGCTCATATGCAAAGTGGTGGTGGTGAGTCAGCTGCACGTACATGTATGTACCGGCGTGCAGGCGTCGCCCAACGTCCGCAATTCGAATCCTGACGATGCAAGACCCTTCCATCGCGCACCCCGTCTCTCCGCAGCCAAGATGAAGCGATGGAACCCTGTGCCCTTCCTCGGCGGCAGCAGCAGCGAGGATAGCACCTCTGACAGCACTGCTGCTGCCAGCCCGCTCGAGACGGCCCTCATCGTCATCAACACGCCCATCATCCGCCGCGACGTCTTCGCAACTGTCTGGAAGAACGGTGCGCACGCGTCGTCCGTCGCTCCAGGGCGGCCGCACCGTTGGCCCAAGCTGATGAATCGCCCTGGGACGCTCGGACGCACACAGCTAGTATACGATACTGTGCAGACGGAGGCGCGAACCGCGTATACGACGTCTTTGGCGACGATGATGCGTGCGTGTGTCGTCACGCTGCGTCGTAGTCTGTCCCTGTCCCTGCCGGACCTGACTGGCACTCTAAAGACAGATTCATCCCCGACCTCATCAAGGGAGACCTCGACTCGCTCAGGGACAATGTGAGGCAGTACTATGCCAGCAAGGTGCGTCCTGCCAGTCTCTCTCCTCGCCATTATCTGCAGTAGACTCTAGAGTTGGCTCTCTTGAACAGGGCGTCCCCGTCGAGCGGGATGGCGACCAGTACGCGACGGACCTTGGCAAATGCATCAAGGCACTCGAGGCGCAGGAGGCAACATCGGGCAAAATTGTGAGTGCCACCCTTCCTTCCGAAGTGCGACGTTGCAGCTAATCATGACAGGCCTCGGGTCTCTCCCAGCACCAGCTCGTAGTGTACGGAGGTCTGTCCGGGCGCTTGGACCAGACTGCACACACGCTGCATGCGCTATACAAGCTGCGCAAGGAGCGCGAGTGGGCATGGATCGTGAGCGAGGAGAGCCTGACGTGTGTGCTGGACGCTGTAAGTACTCGCTGGACTAGGTCCCGGAACCCCTCAATCCGAGCTTGGCTCGAATGGACCGTGCAGGCGTGTTCGGCAATCCCTCGCTGACGAGCTAAATGCCTCGCTCTCACTCGCTTCCTCTCAGGGTTCTCATGAGCTCTACCTCCCGCACGCGCTCTTGGGCAAGACGTGCGGGATTCTCCCTGTCGGTGTCGACTCTGCCAAAGTGACTACGACAGGGCTGGAGTGGAATCTCGGTGCGTTCCGCTCCCCCTCCTTCTGCCCCCTTCTCGCACTGCGCTGCTTGCAAGCCGCCGCAATGATGACACGGACGCTGACGCTGCCCGTTCCCGACTGATTGCGCCGCAGACGACGCCGAGACGTCATTCGACACAATGCTCTCGACATCCAACCATCTCGTCAGCGACACTGTCACAGTCACGACGGACAAGCCGGTCGTCTGGACTGCCGAGCTGCGAGCGCCATGACGATTGCGGTGCCTAGAGTGGTCCCTCCGTCACGCCGCCCCATTCCGCCTTCGAGCGGTCTCTACAAGAGTGCAACAGTCGCGAGAGACTTTCCGCGCGACGTCCTCTCCCAAAGAATACGCCTTTCGCCCCCGTGCAGTACGCGTGCAAGCAGGCTTCGAGCTACGCCTGCACGGGCGTAGTGCCGAAAGGGGCGCGGCCTTCGGGCCGCCATGACGCAGGTGGTATTCCTTTAGGTCGAAGAGGGTCTAGCCGCGCACCAACAGCTTGATGCTCGTATGCTGCTGTTGTTACCCCGTCATCGTGCACTGTCTGCGCAGGCATCACGTGCCGCCTTGTTCACTGCGCTCTCCCTTTCCTCCTCGCTGGCGGCTGGCGACTGGCGACTGGCGACTGGCAGCGATTAGTCTCTAGGGTAAAGCGACCCAGGTTGAATAGAGTCAAGCGCTGTGCTACTCGGCTGCATGTTCCTCGGAGATGGGTGAGCTTCGGCGCCACTCGCCGGATGGGGCAGGAGCAGGGCCGACCAGCCTCTGCGCGCCACGCCGGCACCCCTGGGACTTGCCCTTGCATGCACCCCGAAGAGGCAGTCGCATGACTGCACACGTTTGACCGCCATGCAATGACAGATATCAGGTTATGCGCACACTGACAATGGACAATGGGCACTGACGGCCGCACAACGCGCAACGCTCAAACTGGCAGGCGCCCTAGTCGAAGCTCCGGCCCGCGCCGCCCTCCCCTTGAGAGGGCCACCCGACAAGCGTGGTCGGGCCCCTCAAGCTCCGAGATGGAAGAGCGACTCGGAGCGGCGCGCGCGACATTCTCGCAAGAATAAGCGTCGATGCGCCCAGTGCCCAGGGCATTCATGCAAGCCGCCTCTATATGCGTCGGACCCCTCCCATCCCGGCACCCTCCCTTGCCTCATCACCGACTGACCTGACCTGACCACCGCTGAATCCGGGACTGTGCACGGCATATACATCTGCCCATCTGCGTACAGCTACGCATACGCACGCACCTACGCACCGACGCATACGCATACGCATCTCCGGCGGATAACACTCATACGAAGGGCATTGAAAAGCGGCAGCTTCCTGCATATACCGCTGTGGCCATCGGCGTGGCGCGTGCAGGAGATCCTCGGGGCGGCTTCGGGTAGAGTGAGTCATGCTTCTGCTGATGGCAGCCGAGAGGCGGTCCATGGACGTGTCGGCAGTCGCCCGTGATGTCGTCGGCCTCATCGAGGCAGGCCACGTTTACAGGCGTCGCCGCTGGCCCCGGCACAGGTCCTCGCTGTCGTGGATACCGAGCCTTGCGTGGGTCGGTACCTGACCGGCCTGCCCTGGCGCTGCCTCCGGCACGGGGTCCTGTACCTGACAAGTCGATGCGCACCCGGTTCTACACCACGCAAAGTCGACGAGTGCTGACGCGCTCCTGCTCACTTCACTTGCGTCCGACAGTTTAGCTACGCCCACTGCGCAGACACCTTGACACGATGCAAGGCTACAGCGGATACTACCAACAGGGCCAGGTGCCACACCCGCATCAACCACAAGCTGGTCCAAGCTCCAGCTCCGGCCCGAGCCCCATCCATGCTGCACACGAACCGTTCTATGCCGACCCGTTGACGTCCACCTTTGGCGTGTACATCCCGCCGCAGCCGGCTGCATACAAGCAGCAGCCGTACGAAAGCTACGTAGCTTCCTCAGAGGCGTCAACGAGCCGCTATGGGAGCATGAGCGCATACGGCAATCCTAGGAGCACATCCATTTCATCGAACGCGTCGTTCGCTTCATCAATGTCGTCCGCCTCGACAACAGCAAGTCGCCTCTCGCCTGCACCGACGGGCACGTCCTCGTATCGCAGTAGTATCTCGTCCAGCCTTGGCACGCCTATCACTCCGCTCGATATGAACGCGACAGGCGTACAAGCAGGCGAGAGTGTATTCGGGGCAATGCAGGAATCGTACCTCGCCAACAAGGGCCTCCTTTCGCCGGGGAGTGGTGGGCGTCCGACTCTTCAACGCATGCAGCGCATGTCGCTCTCGTCCCAGCAGCAAAATAGCAGTGCGCACATGCAGCCGCAGATACAGATGCCGCTGTACTCGCCCTCGCAGCAAGTGTACCAGCAGCAGCCGGCACGCCAGCTGTCCGGGTCCGGCCCCACACACGGGCAGTACCTTGGTGTCAACACAGATACCACCTCTCCGCCCCGCCGCGCCTCTGTCGTCACTTTCCAACCGACGGCATCGCGCCCGCATCCTTCTGTACTGCGTCGGCCGTCGATGCAGGGCAACAGCAACTCGGACCCGGCCGTGACGAGCAGGTCACCGACACGCTCTAGATCCACGCTTGAAATACCCACGACGCCGGTCCTCGGGCAGCAGCAGCAGCAGCAGCAGCAGCGAAGCGCATCGACTTCGACACCGGTGCCCGCGCCCACGCCGGAGCAGACGAGTGAAGTCGAGCGACTTTATGCAGAGGTATTCGGCACGCCACAGCAGGCTCAATATCCCGTCTCCCCGCCCTATCCCCTGCAGCAGCAGCAAAGCGAGAATACCAGCCAGGGGCGCATGATTGGCTCCACGGCCTTGTACTCGCCGACCAGCTCGAATCACTCGATGCAGTATCAGTACTCGCAGCCGATGCAGATGCACGTCGGATCCTCGCAATCACACTCGGAGCAGCAGACACCTACGCAAGCGCAGGTATCCGCTTTCGAGAACTACAATTTTTCTGGCGTCCTCCTCCAGCCAGAGGACCTGCACATGCTCGGCCCGGATCCTCTCTCGCCAACCATGGAGGCCGCACCTGTGGCTCTGCAAACGAGCTATCCGGAGCCACAGAACACGGGCTGGCAGACATCCTTCAGCCTCGCGGTGCCACCAGCAGGCCGCCCGCACACGCAGCCGCAGCCTTTACAGCTCCTCTCGCCGACACGCCTCCTCCCTGCTCTTCCCGTATCCGGCCAAGCCTCCCACTGGAACTTCGCCAGCTTCCACGGCTTCAACCCAATCGTCACACCCATCAACGAGATGGACGACCCGCTCGCGCACGGCGCTCACCTCGAGCGGCCAGCATCGTGTCCGCCTGCAGATGAGGCGGCGCCAGTGCAGCCGTACAGCATCGCAGCGTACCCAGAGGAGATGGACCGCCGGCGGGGCTCATCCGTTGATTCGGCGACCATGCTGCCTTTCGGCCCTGCTGCCCTTGAGCAACAGCAACAGCAACAGCAGCAGCAGCAGCTGTCGGCTAGCCGGTCCCAAGCCGGACCTCATCGCCTGTCGTTCTCTTCGGCCTATCTCGGCCCTGGACCAGGCCGCATCGCCTCGAGTAACCTAGCGCTGCGGAGATCGACAGTCGGCCCAGGGATGCTCAGGCTCGCCTCGCCCCCGACACGCACGCCTACAGCTTCTCCGGGAGGCGATCAGACCCGATCTGCTTCGGCCGTCCCAATGTCAGCCCCCGTGACGGCTGGTCCGTCATCCACTGGTCAGAATGGCACACCCCGAGCCACCACGTCCTCGCCTGCATCTCGCCGATACGTCGGACGAGGCGGGCGTCGCGGCTCAAGAGGCGCGCCGTTGTTCATCAACTTCACCAGCAAGGACGCGAACAAGCTCCTCTCGGGCGTCGCGCCGAGCGGCTCGAGCAAACGCAAGAGGGAGGAAGAGGAGGCTGCCGCTGCAGCTGCGCGAAGCAGCGAGCTCAAGCATGGGCGACTCGACGCGCCAGATACCGAGATGACCGAGCTGCCCGTTCCTGCTTGAGCATTGTATCCAGGCGTGGGTGGAATTCCTAGATTTGCCTGATTCTCTCTGACTTCCTGAGCTGTTGTTGTATATGATTAGGCGCGTTAGACTACCGAAATCTGGCCCTGCAGCGGTCATGCACCAATTCGATCTTCTGCTCTTCAGACCCCGTACGGCCGCTCTATTTACTGCTACTGTTGATTCTGCTGCTGCAGCTGTTGCATCTGCTGAGCTCTCTGCATCTGCGCTAGCATCTCCTGGAATTGGGCGTCGGTAAACTGCGGAGCGGACGTGGTCGCGCTGCCGGACGAGAATGCATTGAAAGGACCTGCGTTAAGCGCAGACTGCTGGTTGGCCATAGAAGGGCTCGTGAAGTTCTGACTCGGCATGAACTGCTGCTGCCCGGGCTGTGCTGGCTGGTTCGCTTGGTAGTTCTGCTGGTGTTGCTGCGGTTGGAAAGCTGCTTGGCCGGATAGCTGCGGGGAGGGAACGATATTTGACCCCACTCCACCCGCATCACGCGCACCCTTGCTGATTGGCGGCGGTGGCGGCTGGCCTTGCGCCTGCTGCTGCTGCTGGAGCGTCTGATACGCGGCCTGCTGCTGCTGCTGCATTGTGGGTGCGCCCTGCCTCGGCTGGCCCGATGCCGGCGTCTTGGGCGGCAACGGCGTCGTGACAAAGACCAGCCCGACCAGCTTGCTCTGCTGTGGTAGGGAGACAATCACAATGCCTCTGTTCGTCCCCGGCAGCTTGACGACGCCGACACTCTGCTTGCCTTCGAGGTTCTTGGCGAGCAGCTGGTACAGCGTGTCGTTCTGCTGGGCGCTCATCCCCATGCTCTCGACAAAGGGAGCACTCGCACGACCAAACTGAATTACTTGAATCTTGTGGTCCGTGGCGTACTTCTGCAGGTCCTGCATGCCCATGGGATAGATGGACGAGACTTCCATCATGGTCGGCCACTGCACATTGGTGCTGCGAGGTGTATAGCGACATTATGCGTCAGCTTCGGACTCCACTGTAATTGGGTTCGGGAGAGTAGAGGGGGAACGCACAGTTCAGCCACAGCAGACGCTCGAACAGGGCGCGCCTCGACATAGAACGCCAGATCGCGCTTCATCTTGCTGATGGGATCGATCATAGCCCACTGGATCGGGCCAGACCAGACAGGTGTCGGTTGCTGCTGCTGGCCTTTGCGCGGCGAGCCTTGCGCGGAGGCACTAGACTGGGCAAGCACCGACTGCGGTGCAGTCTGCGGGACTTGCTGGACTTGCTGGACTGCAACACTGCCATCTGCACCCTGAGGCTGCTGTGGCTGCTTCTGCCATGCCTGTCCGGTCGTACCGCTCTGCTGCATCTGCGGGGTTGTGCTCGATGTCGACTGCTGCCGCTGATGAGTCTGCTGCTGGGCGGCGTTCCAGGCAGGGTTACTCGGCTGAGGCACGAGTGGAGGCTGTTGCGCATCGAGGGCAGCCTGTGCGGCACTCGGCAGTGCCGCACTTGCTGACTGAGACCCATCGCCACCGCTTTGCAGGGCCAGCTGGACTTGACCAGCATCCTGATTGCTGCTGTTGTTCTGCGACTGCGTCTGTTCTAGTACGTCGAGCAGTTGCAACCTGTGGCCACGGACAGTCGTCAGCTGTCAGTGCGTCTCTAAGGGCAGATGCTCAAGAAAGGAGGCGCCCACTTCTTCATCGCCTCGGCTCGTACTTTCTCCGCAGTAATCTTGGCCTTCTCCATGCTGATGTTCCCTTCCTTCGTCATCTTCGCCAGGCCCGTAAGGAACTGCTTCATCTGTGACTTCACCTCGTCCCGCCGGGCCTGCATCTCCTGCGCCGTGAGATTCCGCGCGGCGCCAGGTGCTTGCTGCTGCGGCTGCTGCGGCTGCATGCTCGGTGGCAGGTCGAGAGACATCGAGTTGACCTGGTAGCCCTGCGGCTCCTGCTGGATGTAACTTTGCTGGGTACCCGCAACCTGCTGCGCCTCTCTGCTGGGCATCTCCGACGCTGCTGGCACCGCTCCAGGAAGCCCGGCATTTTCGGCACCTGGCGACTTCTTCAGCCTCTTGTTCGGGTGCTCGGATGGCGTCCCTAGACCGAGCTGCTGCTGGTTGTTCCGCCCATTGCTCGGGTATGACACTGAGATGGAATCAGAGTGACCGCGCTTGTTTGGGTTGACCATTGACGTCGGCGCGTGGCCGGGCTGGAAACCGCTAAGGAGGATGGCATGCTCTGGATCTTGAAGATTCGGAAGCGACTGCGATGTCGAGCTCTGTGAGGCTGTCACTTGGCGCTGCAGCTCCTCGAGACGGGGAAGGTAGCGTGTGGTAATGGTGCACAGGTGGACGACATTCTGAGGGGAGCCAAGGGAACTCAGTCAGTGTTTGTCCATGCCCGCTCACAGAGGAGGCTGCGGACGTGCACCCACCGCGCTCAGATGATAGATGAGGGCTCGCCAGGCGTCCGATAGGTAGAGGCCCTTGATCTTTTCCGTTACATCGGGCAGGAGGTCCGGCCAGAGGCTAGTCCGCGGCAGGGCATGCGGGGTATCGTCCTCCCATAGCGCGACGGTGGGGATATCCTGCGCAGAGACGACAAGGAGGTACGAGGTCCTCGACTTTCGCGCTTCGAGCATCTGTGTGTGTGTGCGTGTGTGTGTGCGTGTGTGTTTGCGTGCATCAGATCGGATCAGCAAAGTGGAGAGCAGCTGCAGCGGCATCGCATCGCCTGCACGTACCGATGTAGCCGCCACCAGGCCCTCGAGAACCGCAAAGTCAATGTCCGCTGTCGACTCTCGCCCTTTGCCCTTCCAGTTAGCCGTTGGCACAGAGTCAGTCGCGACGAGGGCGGGCATGGTCTGCACGAATGTTGCGGCTGGCTGGAAAGGGCGGATGTGGAGCGGCCGGGACGAGGTGGGGCGCAGCGAGTTGATTGTGATGGACGCGATCTCGAGCTGCGGGAAGGGGAGACGGGTGGGAAATGCGGGAAGGTGTCAGAGAGGAAAAGAGAAGGGGAAGAAAGTGGGAGGATGCATCGACGAGGAAGTGCACACCTGTGCCTGGGGGTGCAGCGTCCCCATCTGCCTGCAAGGGCGCGCCCAACCGGGGGAGAGCAGCGAGTCAGCATGGAAACAACGTCAGCAGCAGCAGCAGCAACAGCCATGGGCATATCACACCATCTCATCCCATCACGCACTTTATGATGGCAGGGATGTAGCCATTGCTGAGTGCGAGCCATTCCTTTGCGAGGCGGTCGCCCCCGTCGATGGCGAGCACGCACGAGACGGTAGCTGCAACGGGGTTGTCATGTTGAGGCACCTGCTCCATGGCGGTGCACCACTTCTGCTATGCAATGAATGGCGAAGGCGAAGGCGGAGAGAGAGCAAGAGCAGCCAGTCCAGAAACTGGTCACGTTTCAGGAGATCGCCATGAAGGACGGACAGAGGGAGGCGCAGACAGTGCGGACGACATCGATAACGAGGGATGGCAGGCTCCACTGCAATGACAGTACGCATCTCCGTGACATGGCAGGGAGCTCCCTTTGCGATGGACGTCACTCTCCTCCTGGCGCGCTACAAGCTTGTGACCGGGAGCCTACGAGGACGGACCGAGACCAAAGAGATCATCAGGCCGCGCCTCGCCCGTCACAGCAGCCACGCTTGCCGCCCTGATATCACTGCCTCCTGCTGCACTGCTAGCCTTCCTCCCCGCCAGGTAGTCCTTGCCCTGTGACCACGCTTTCGGCTTTGCCTGCTCCGGGTTGAGCAGCCGACTTGACGGCGTAGACGTCGCCAGGGACGAGCTGCTAGCCAGGCTGCCGATTGACCGCAGGGGAATGTCGAGACTGGCCTCGGCAGCCGCAGGACGGTAGCCGTCCTTGAGCACGTCGGCGATATTGCGGTCCTCGGCGCGGACGAGCCGGTCGATGGGCGAGAATTCCGTCGGCCACACCAGGCCGTGCGCCTCGAGCTCGGCCTGCGCCGCATTGAGCGAGATCTCGTACGACGCGCGGAGCGACTGGAACTGCTGCACAGCGGAGGAGTATGCTAGGGCGACGGGGATGCCGTGCGCGGTGTGCATGTTGATGGCAAAGTCGACGCAGCTGTTTGAGGAGGGTGAGCGAGTGGAGCGGGAGCCGTCAGTAACCACTCCCACCCCATTGACGTAGCATACTTATATGAGCAAGCGGCACCCACTCCTCTGGGCTAGGGTTCCAGCTGCGCTGCCTTAGTTCTGTCCAGGCTTCTCCCTTGGGTCCTGGCTTGTCCTGCTCAGCCAGGACGCCGTCCGCCTCTACGAGGTTGATGCCCCTGAACGCCTCAAAGGGATGATCCGCGTAGAACATCCGCCTGAGCTTGTCGTGCAGCTCCATCCCCGGTATCGGCGCAGGCTTGGGCGGGCGGTACTTCATCGACTTGAGCCTGGCCGCGCTCAGCCGGCGGTTCCCTTGCCATTGGGGCAGGTCGTCATTCGACGCGGACGACGAGGAAGCTGCAGACGACGGCTTCTTTGCCTCCTTGCCCTTCCTGCTGCTTCCATCGTTGCTGCTCGTCGACTGCTTGGGCACCGTGCGCGTCAACGAAGGCCGCAAGGGAGCGACCGACCCCACGGCGCTGAACCACGCTGGCGGCTGTGGGATGAGGCCGCCCTGTAGCAGGCGCGAGACTGTCGCTGGCACGGATGCTCCAAGTCGTCGTGGCATTGCGAGTGGAAGTCGAGAATGGTCGAAAGGCTGAGAGAAAGGAGGGCTCCTTGCCGCAGGATGACCGACGAAAATCGCGGAGGGCTCGCTCCCGCCGACCGCCTCAGAATAAGTAAGTGAGGGCCGCTTGAAGGCATGCTCATTGCTACACTCTACGGCTACACAATCCAATGCGATGAGGTACTGCCTTATTCGGGATAACCCCTTCCTCTCGTCACGTCGCTGGCTTCAAGGCTTGAGATGGCGTACCTCTGTCCCTGCCAGGCGTACTCTCCAATGCCAGACGCTTCATCGATGTCTAGACCTTGGCTAAAGGTGCTTAGGACCAGCTCGGACGCGAGCAGGCTGTACTGGCCGTACGGGTTTGGCGGTCCACGGCCACCTGTGGCGGCCTTCTTTCGTCGCGGTGCGGTGGTCGGCAACGGCGACGGATGGTACAAGTAGCCTCGATTATCGACCCGGAGCGCAAACGGCTGAAAGACCGTCCTGAGCGTGCCGGCATATCGGAGTCCGTCTTGCAATGTCGACCAACCGCAGCCTTCAGCTGGCATCGAACTGAAGGGTGCGAAAGAGAGACACTTACATCTCGACAAGGCTCCCTCGTCCGACGCTTCAGTCTCGATCAGAGCGCGAAACACTATTGGCGTATCCTGCGTTCGGATGTAGTTCCTCTCTTTTCCGCAGAGCGATAGGAACGTGTAGCCCTGCCGACGCAACATCGCAGTCTCCTCGTTCTCCTTCTCCGAGCTCAGAGGCACTGGCTTGATGCGGGAGTAGAAGAAGTCCAGGAAGCTGAGGGCGCATGCACCGCGTCAGTCACATGCACCGCGTCAGTCCTGCTGCCTGATGATTCCTGCAGAGACGACGCACGCAGGGTCCTTGAAGCAGGTGGTGAAGTTGCGCTGTATGGCAGGCGTGTCAGCACGGGTCACAGCCGGGCAGGAAGGCTGCACAGCTATGCTCACGATCTTG
Source organism: Symmetrospora coprosmae (assembly GCA_008802785.1). Classification (NCBI taxonomy): domain Eukaryota; kingdom Fungi; phylum Basidiomycota; class Cystobasidiomycetes; family Symmetrosporaceae; genus Symmetrospora; species Symmetrospora coprosmae. The sequence continues at coordinate 397,884 of VUYT01000011.1, read as the reverse complement.
GTGTTGGAGAGGAAGAGCTGGCCATGTTGGTCTCTGCAGATGCCACCTTGATATCAGGACTGTGCGAGCGGTCTAGCATGTGGGGTCAACTAACATGTCGTCTGACAGCGCGACGGCCATGTATCAGCGCCTCTTGTAGACACTCCCGGATCTCATGGAGGCGCATCATCGTCATTCACAGAAGTAGTCTCGCTCTGGTACAGTCGCGTTCTTCCGCATTGACGAAGTCGACAGCTGTCGGCGAGGCCGAGAGATGGTGTAGGTATCGCGGCAGGCCCGCCTGGTGCATTGCCGCAAAGAGATGCTCGCAGTATTCCATACAGGAGCGGCTACCATGCGAGCGAGGAGTCACGTCTATTTGTGCGTTTGGGCTGTTCGGTCGGTCCCGGAGGAGAGCCGCGCGTGCTTCGTCGAGTTCAGAAGGGATCCCCCCTTTCCATGCATCTCACGCTTCTGCCAACACAACCATCTCGCATCGCCTTGCTCATTGGACGAGCGTCTCGCTTCTTGTCGTTTCCCTCGCGTAGTATCCACACGCGTGCAGCATGGTGCAGGTCGACTATCTCAAGGCCACGCTGGGCCTGACTGTCGCCCAGCACTGGTTCGACAGCTGGCTCAATTCGCGGCAGCTGCTCAAGCTCGACTGGAAGACGATCCCGTCCCACCTCGGGCCGTACTTTACGCTCCTAGACAAGGTCGCAGCGGTACCTGCGTCGAAAGCCGCGAAGGACGACAATGCACCCGACCCAAAGACCAGAGACATGACGTCAAACTTCCTAGCCGCCCAAGCGTACCTCAAGGACAAGCTGCGGTTCGGCCAGCTCACGTCGCTCGTCGATCTCGCAGAGACGACCCTCATCTACTCGACGGTCGCGAGCACAACGCTTCTCGGCCGCGGAAAGGCGCTGTCCGGCCTGAAGCTCCTGTGGGACTTTGCGGGTACCCTGCCGCGAGTGAACAAGTACGGCGAGATTGTATACTCGCTCGCGTTTGTAGTCGTCCTCTCCCTCGTAGGGCAAGTTACGGCCGTCCCGGCGAGCTTGTACAGGACCTTTGTCCTCGAAGAAAAGGCAAGCTCGTTCGTTACGCGCGGTAGACGCAGAATAGCCGCTGATCTTGACTCGCGGTCACACAGCACGGCTTCAACAAGACGACTGTGCGGACGTGGATTCTCGACTTCATCAAGTCAAATGTGCTGTCAGCCGCCCTTGGACTGCCTCTGATCGCTGCCCTGCTCAAGATTATTCAGTGGGCTGGACCAGCCTTTGTGTCTTACGCCATGGCCATGGTCATCGGTCTCCAACTCGTCCTTATTCCGGCATACCCAGTGCGTCCGGAGCACCAGACCGTACTGCATATGCAGCTGTTCAATCCCGACTGACCTGCTTCGATGTTCGAACAGTATCTCATCGCGCCCATCTTCAACAAGTTCCGAGCCCTGAAGGAGTTCACGGACAAGCCGAACTACGTTGAAGTCGGACGAAGGACCGAGGCGCTTGCCAAGCGACTCAACTTTCCGCTCGGCAAGCTGTGGGTCATCGACGGCTCGACGCGGAGCTCGCACAGCAACGCCTACTTCTCTGGCCTCCCATTCCTCTCAAAGCACGTCGTGCTATACGACACCCTCCTCGACTCGAGCACCCCGGAAGAGGTCGAAGCGGTTCTCGCACACGAGCTTGGGCACTGGCAGAAGAACCACGTTGCGAAAATGATGCTCATGAGCCAGGTCATCCTGCTCGCTAATTTGAGCCTCATCCGCTTGAGCATCTTCAACCCTGCGCTGGTATGTGACGCTTGACCAGACGGTCCCATATTCATCAAGCAGAGCTGACAAGAATAGTCAACGCCGCTTCTGCACTCCAAGTACCGCGCCTTCTCCTTTACCAGCGAGCGCCCGCTCATTATCGGCCTGATGGTGTCCATGAGCCTCCTCAGCCCGCTCGACACCATCACCTCGTTCGTCGTGCACGCCGTCTCACGGCGCTTCGAGTTCCAAGCGGACAAGTTTGCGTTCGATCTCAGCAACGACGAGCACGAGTACGCTGACAATCTAAAGTCGGCGCTCATCCGGCTCGGGAACGAGAACAAATCCGTCACGGATGTCGACGGCCTGTGGTCTGCTTACAAGCACTCGCATCCTGTACGTGGCGCTTCTCCCTCCGGGACAGACTACTGCTGATCTACGTCCTTCGGCATGTTTGCAGACTATGCCGGAACGGATTGTCCGCCTGGACGAGCTCATCTCGGCTGAAGCAAAGGAGCAATGAGGCAGAGACCAGACCGAGCTGTGCAGACTGGCATTGGCCGTGGAATCGCAGCTAGAAAGAGGAGGGCCTACAGATCTAGATCCATTCTCGCTTCCTTGGAGCCTCTCAGCCTAACATGCAATACCTCCTGCTCCATCATCTGCTCGTGCAGCAAGCTTCCAGCTTCTTTGCTTCCCGCATCCCTCCAAGCCGCGAGGTCGCTGGCCGCCCGCTCAATGAGACGCTTCACGGGCTTCACAGCTCGTTGCGGCTCGCATCGCAACGGCTTGTCGCCCTCGGGCCTTGCCTTCTGCCCTCTAGTCGCCTTCTTCAGACGGTAGAAGTGCGTCGCCTCGGCGAGATGCCGCTGCTCCTGATAGTCCCCGATGTGGGCGAGTTGAATGCGGCTCGGCGACGCGACCAGCAGATGTGCAAGGCTTTTCGCGTCGGCGGCGTAGGGCCCGAACCAGCGACGAGCGAGTGAACTGCTCTTGCTGGACAAGGCGGAGCTGTTCCCGTCCTCAGACGCCTTGAAGCTCTTGGCCCTGAAGACAGACAGCCCTGGTGTTGAGCTGAAGGGGGACAGCCTAACGTGGTGCGTCAAGTGGCTCGATTCAGTAGTGGTTTTTGCGGCGACTGGAGAATTGATGAGTTCCGTGCCCGGCGCAGTTGCCAAAGACACCGCCGGGCGGGCGAGTCTATCTGATGTTGACTGTGACGGTGGGATTGGGCATATGGCTCTGTCATCGTGCGAAAGGAGAAAGTCAGCTGGCGCTCCTTGATCGAGAGTTTTCGAAGTGGACAAGGCACGCACAGCACGGCAGTCTGCTCCTGGTCCAGCTGCTCAAGCGTTCGGAAGAAGGATGATGGATCGTGGCTGTTCGTGACGATAGAGGAGGGACTTCAGTGTGCTAGAGATTGGCTAAAGCCTCCCTCCCTCTTGCATACATACCTGAGGCTGACTGTTGCCATTTGAGCTACTACTTTGTGATTGGCATGCAACAGCTGAGAGACCAAGCAGGAGAGCGAATCGTGGGCCAGAGCTACCGTTTGTATTGTTGCGTGCGTGCATGTTGACAGCTATCTGCAGTATGTAAGCCAGTGGCGGCTGGGACGGCGATGTGGGCTGGATCGAGAATCCGGGCCTGTGACCGGACCAGACAAGACAGCGATTCGGCCAGACAGGCCAGATCTCGACAGTACAGACATACGCTGACCGCGTGAACGGCCCTGCGGTAGCACTTTCGCCTGGCGGAGCAGATCGGCCGACGCCGAGCGCCGCGGCACGACTCGCATGAAGCCGCATGGCCCGGCCGAGGGAGAGGCATCACCCAAGCACTGCGAGCATGTCCTGCACCCTTGTAAGCTTCTCCCTCTCCTTGCCGAGCTTACTTCCCCGCTTGCGCTCCTCAGCATCGATAGCGCGCCACTCGTCCCAGCTGACGATCCTCTGCGCGCCGAACCCGGCATCCTGCAACTTGGGCAGGTCCGGCACGCCGGCTGAGATTGGACTGGAAGTGCTGGAGGAGGGTGCGCCGAGGTCGGACGCGATGAGGTCTGCCGTCTCGAAGGCGTCGTACATGGTCGTCGCGATGACGCCGTTCGGGCCGCGGGCGAGCCAGCCAGAGACGTACAGCCCAGGGAGCTGCAGCAAGCGATTGAAAGATGCAGCGAATGTCAGTCATACGTGCCCTCATGGCACTCAAGAAGCGCTGAGGGCACTCACGTCTTTCCCGTCCGCATCCTGCACGCGCCCGCCTGCGTTCCGCACGACGCCCTTGCGCTCGTCGAACGGCAGGCCCTCGATCCCGATCGACCTGTATCCCACACTCTTGAGGAGCAGGTCGGTCTGCTTCTCGACCGTCTGGCCCGTGCCGCGGGCGAGCATGGCGCTCGGGTCGACGAGCTCGCTGCTCGGCAGAGTGGATGTCGATGCGGGCTGCAGATCGTTGACCTCGTACGCGACCGACCTGATTGGTCCGGTCCCGGATCCGCCGGCGCCGAGGAGCGCGACGGGCGATTGGCAGAAGGATAGCGACCACTTCTTGGCCTTTGTCGAGTCGGGAGGGGCCGGCTTCTGCATCAGCCCGAGGAGGCGCTTCTTCATGCGCGCGTTCTCCATCTTGCCGCCCAGCTCCTCGAAGCGCTTGAGCTCGGCGAGCGCGCCGTCGACGAGGCGCTTGTCCTCCGGTGTCAGGTGGAATGACACGCCCGCCTCGTCGAGCGTCACGAGCTCGCGGACCTCCTTTGTCGTCCCTGCGAACTGCAGGGGACCGCGCCGGCCGACAATGTCGACCGAGGAGATTGTGCTCTCTCGCAGCGTCGCGAGGACCGACTCGGGGATGTCTGTTCCTTTGAGCTTGCTCACCGCCTCGCCTTCTTTGCCGCCAGACAGGAGGATGCGAGCGCAGTCGAGAGCGACGTTTCCTTGCCCAATGATGCTGGCGCTCTGCAGGGTGGACAGGTCGAGCGTCGCCTCGCCCCTGTGAAAGGGCGAGTGAGGGTGGCCGTTGTACCAGTGGACAAAGCTCCGTGCCGAGAGGACGTTCTCGAGCGTCGTCGAGTCATCGTTGCGGACTGATGGACCCAGGGAGCGGTCGTGGGACGCGCCGTAGGTGAAGAGGATTCCGTTGTAGAACTGTCGAAGATAGGCAAGCGGGATGGACAGAGCATGCGAAGTGGGTTGGTGCGATGGGTGGACGGAGGTGAACGTCGATGTCGCGGCGGAGGCTGAAGAAGGCGCGGGAGATTCGCGAGCTGGCCCGCCAATCTGCACGTTGCCAAAGAACTGGAAGCGTGGGTCTGCAGCGACCTCTTCGAACTTGTGTATGCAGTTCTGCAGAAGGCACGTCCGCGTGATATAGGAGAAAGCCGGAATCTGGTCAGAGAGGTGCACGACGCGCAGATAGAGGCAGCCCATCCGGCTCCGCGCACGCGGCACGCACTTTTACTTCTGGATGATCAGGAGCGACACCGTATCGCACGAGACCGAATGGGACGGGGAGCTCCTCGTACATGTCTATGCGGAGCTTGTCGGAGCCTGGAAGCCCGAACAGGCGAGCCGCCGCGTAGAACCCGGCTGGCCCAGCGCCGACGATGGCGAGTCTGAGCGGTCGAGCGTGGAGGGACAGAGGCGATGACGAGGATGTCGAGGCCATCCTTGCCGGGCTTGTGTGGATGCTGCGACGTTGCGGCGGTGGTGGTGGTGGTGGCCAGGCGCGTCGATGACGACAGGGAGCAGCTCCTGCAGGCTTGGGCGTGAGGGAGGGACTGCATCGCCATACATGCAAGGCCGAGGTGCGATACTGCGCTATGCATCTCATCGAGGACGTGGACGCCATCGCCGCTGTCGTCGTCGCCATCGTGATATTGTGTACTCGTATGGTCTATGGATGATGTTCCTCTGCGGCTCCTCCTCCTGCCCACTCTCGCATTCATCGCATCGCAGTCATCGCACTGCGCAATCGCCTCAACGGCCAGGACACGAGCCATCGTGAGTTTCTGTATGGGACACGTCATGCCATTGCATGCTCGTGTAGCTCATCGCGTTGCTCGTTGCTGCTATCCTGCAGTGATGGCCACTGTCCGACTGCGGCCATCGAGCACCTTGCAGGCAGTCGCAGCATCGACTCATCACCACAGCAGCAGCAGCAGCAGCAGCAGACCGCGATGCCAGTGTGGTGCACGACTGCTGCTGTCTAGTCGAGGTGGTAGAGGCTCACGTCGGAGCATCAGCCATCATCACCACGATGCAGGCAGCAGCAGCGGGAGCGCGTCCAGCGTCGTCGCCGCCACCGGTCCTGAGGTGCTGCTGTTCTTCAGCCCCTCGTTCGGCCACTCTGGCAATACGGCAGCGTCCACAAGCGCCTCGAGCATCCCTGCATCGATTCCGACTGCCTCTGCCGTCGCTCCCGCCAGCGTCCGCCCTTCACGTCAACATCTCGGCTGGATCCCCAAATTTCGGGCGTCTGCGGCACCGCCGTCGTCCTCTCGCTCGCTTGGGCTATCGCCTGTAGCAGCATCGCATGCACCCACGCCAGCATCACCGTACGCTGCATCCGTGTCTGTGCCGCGAGGTTCGCGCTCGGCCCTCTTCGCCTCGCCCTCACCACAGAGGTACCCCAGCTCGTCAGCCCCGCTACCGCTGCACAAGCGGCGCCTATCGACCTCAGCGACTGCAAACCAAGAGCAGCACTTTGCAGAGCAGATGCATGCATACGATAGAGGCGGTGAACCTCCCTACCCGCCGTCGACGTCCGCAAGACTCGACACAAAGGGAAAGGGCCGAGCTGTACAGCAGGATGAGCACGCGCTGGACTCGGGCTACACTGCAGACAAGCTGTACCGGCAAAATGGTGACGCAGTCGCCGACACAGCGCGACAGCAGGTGCGAGCCAGCCCACAGCGCGTCCGCCAACCGAAGCAGTCCACCTCGCACCTCCTCACCAAGCGCAAGCTCAAGACGCTCGACTCGATACGCAATGAGGTCTTTGCCTTGTCGGCCAAGGGGACCACGCTCTCGCCGGACCTCGCAAACGAATACTCTGCGCTCAGGGGAAGGTTCTACCGCTTTACGCGCAAGTTCCTCACGCACACGTTCGACAGCGACGCCGCCGACAGCGATATCGCGCGCAAGCAGTCGGCTGCCCTGCTTGGCGACATGGTCCGCCTGCACCTGCCGTTCAGCGACACGGAGCACATGGAGGCGCTCATCGAGCACTATGAGGCCAACGCCGACGCGCTCTCGTTCCGCTACTCGCGCTCGTCGTACGGCACCCTCATGCGCGGGTACGTACAGCAGATGGACGTCGACGGGGCATTCAGCGTGCTGCACCGGATGGACAAGCGCGCTGCGCTATTGGAGGAAGCGCAGCTCGCGGAGGGAGAGCAGGTGGACGGGCGCTCCCGACCAGGCGAGGCCGTCTTTCTGCACCTCGTCACGCTGTTTGCGCGGCGGCGCGACCCAGAGTCGGCCAGGCGCGTCATCGACCATATGGAGGCCGAGCGCGGCCTCACCCCTTCGCTAGCTATCTACACGTCGCTCATGAACGCGCACGTCGAGGCCGGGCAGTGGGACGAGGCTGTCGCGCTGTTCGAGTGGCTCGACGCGCATCCGCCTGAACACCCTTACACGCCCGACCTGCACGCGTGCACCACCCTCATCAAGGCGTACGTCCTCATGGGCGCTCCCGTCTCCGAGGTCATCCGCGTCTACTCCGGCCTCGTCAACCGCGGCATCAAGCCGTCCAGCAAGACGTTCGCCCTCCTCCTGCAGGCCACGTGTGATGCGGGTATGCTGGACTTTGCAGAGGAGATCTTCAGAAAGATGGACGCGCTCCCTGCGGAGCGGCCTGGGAGCAGCAATAACGGCAACTTTAGGGTCGAAACGCAGGGCGGGCCCAGGTGGAAGCACGACCCGCGCGTTGCTGCGCCGAGTCGGCGCAAAGATGGCGCTGGCGGTGATTCTGGAGCAGCGCGCCAGTCCATGGCCAACGTGTACGCGTTCTCCATCATGATCAAGGGCTTCCTGCGCGCGGGGCAGCTCGACTCGGCCAGGGACTACTACGAAGAGATGGTCCGGCGCGGCATACGGCCGTCCTCGGCTACTTGGTCCATCCTCATTGGCGCATACGCCGACGCGCAAGTCACCGACCCTCGGGCAGAGGCTGTCGTTCGTGGCTTGCTGGACGAATTCCTCGCTGGCTACATTCAGCCTGCGGCCACGGATGCTGCGGATGGCGGTGAACTGAAGAGAAAGCGCCTCGGCCGTGGACCATACCAGGAGGACAAGAATGCTGCAAATGGGACGGCGCTGCAGAGCGTGTACGGCCCGATCATCACAGCGTATGGGCAGATTGCAGCGCTTAGCCGGCCGCCTACAGCCGCAAGTAACCTGCTAGCAGCGGGGCCGGGCGCGAACGCCAAGGCGCTCGAGGCGGGTAAGCAGGAGGACGAGTCAGGCAGTCTCGCTCGACAGGAAGACTCGCGCCACCGCCTAGAGGAGGCAGTCGACGTGGCGCAGAAGGCTACAGAGAAGTTCCGGGAGATGCTCAGTCTGCCCGGGGCCAAGCCGTCTGTGCACATCTACACCGCCCTGCTCGACGCATACAGGCGGACGAACGATATGCAAGGCCTGCAGCAGATCTGGGACGCGCTGCACAGCTTGGCCCTCAGCACGACAAAGCAAGACCACGCTCAGCTGCTGTCGGAGACCACAAAGTCCGAGAGAGGCGGCCCAGGCGTAGCAAGGCCAATCGACCCCTCTCGGCGCAACCTGCTCTGCCTGCCCCTGTCCATTTACATTGACGCGCTGTCCGCCAACAACCTGCACGCCGAGATTGCGAGCGTATGGATGAAACTGCAGAGCGAAGGGTTCGGGTTCGATGCGGCAAACTGGAACCATCTCGCCGTTGCGCTCGTCCGAGCGGGCGAGCTCGACCGCGCATTCTGGACAGTCGAGACGGTCCTCTTGCAAGAGGCTACCGCGCTAGCCTTGCCTTCTTTAGAAGGCCGCAGCAACGACATTGTCGACGAGAACCTCGACACGTACGATCATCAAGAATTTCTCCAGGCAGCAGACCATGTCCGCGAGGTCCAGGCGGCCAGAGCAGAGACGCCCATACGCCCTCCTAATCGGTCGCACGAGGCGCACGTGGGCGAGAAGGAATATCTAGCGCGAAGAGGAGACAAGCTCACCTTGCCAGGAGCAGAGGAGTCAAGCAGCAGGTCTCGCGGGCCGTCACTCGCTGCGGGAGGGTCGGACCGACGTGGGACGGAAGATGGAGAGCCGGATGCAACAGACCAGGCTCTGGTATCACATGCTCTAGACACAGAAGAAGCTGCATCGCGCAGCCCTGCAAGGGAGTACTCGGCTACCTCGCTTGCCACCTCTGATCCACCTATGCGCCGACAACAACGATCCGAGTCCGTAACCGCGCCAGGCGATCTGACTCGCTCCTTCAACTGGCTGCGCGAGCGCTCGCATCGCAATACCTGGACTGCGCACGCTGCGACACTCCGCGTGCTGGAGGATGCCCTAGCGCGTTTGCGACAGGTCCGCGATACCGTCCCGCTGCGGCTGAGCAGCAACGATAGCGATGCATTTGACCAGGAAGCGAGGCAGGCAGCGGCGCGGAGACAAGAGGCGGCCGCGGAACAGGTGGACAAGATCACACAGTCGTATCCGCTCACTGTGCGCGCTATCCAGGAGTACAGGGAAAAGGCCAACCTCCGGGCCTCCAGGCTTGCCAGTCGGCTCTAGATCAACGCTGTTGAGAGGATGAGCGACGCTGCGCTCTATATCAACGCCATCGTCATGTATCGTAGCATGCGGGTTGCAAACCATTGGCCAGTCGACTTGCCGGACCTTTCCGCGAATGCACCTGGCGCCTGAATCCTCGTTTTTCGTACATTGCGACTGATTCCGTTGACTGCATATACTTTTGCCTAAGCTAACGCTAATACATTTGCTCCTGTATGCCGAGCTTCAAAGTGTCGTTCGGTCGCTCCTGGCTGCACTGTAGGTGTTGGCTGACTGCCCTCTGGCAGACCCGCCATCACCGCCCTTATCGCAGAGAACTATTGATTGGACCAGAGTGCGCCAGTCGCATCACTGGACAATCGCGGTGACGATCGACATCAAGCGGAGATCAGGGCGGAAGCGGCCGGTGTGGGTCTCACGGAGGCGGACTGTCTTCTTGATCCTCCGGGTCGAAATTCTCCTCGGGCATCGGGGTTGTCTCACCGTCCGTTCCGTTGCTCCTCTGCCCCAAACCCCTTGTCGGAATCGGTAACGATTCTGCTCCTGCGCCTCTCTGCAGTCCCGCTCCCGCCGTGTCCTCGTCTGTCTTGCGCCGCTTCCTGTTCGCCCCTTTCCGCTGAAACCACCAGAACTCCATGTCAGCTCAACACCCTCTCTGATGTCTCTCGATCTAAGCATTCTACTCACAGTCGGTATGCGCAGCCCTTGCTTAGCGAACGCTTGGCTAAGCGGAGTTGGATCAAGCATGCCTGGAAACTTCTTGGCCGGCATGACCTCGAATGGTTGGGTCAACGCCTCGCAGAGGACAGGCCTCCTGCCAGTGTGGAGACCTGTTTCGGCGCTGCGAGAGGAGAAAGCGATGGTCAAAACAAATACCCAATCCGCCCCGCCTCGATGACGCACCTTCCTATCGACACCAGGCGAAGACGAAGACGAAAAGTGCCTTCCGTCCGGACGCTGCAGCAATAGGTGAAGACATATCAGCGCGAAGCACTTGTCGCCCATGACCCCTCTATGCTCGATGAGTCCGCCGGGGTACCAACCTCAGGTCGTGGAAAACGAAAAAGATGCCCATGCCCGACTCGTCTGGCGGTTTGAGCTTGTGGGCGTTTGTCGTGAGCGCTCCGACGAGATTCTTCACGCAAGCATACTCGGAATTAGTCGATCGCGTGGACGGGCGAGACAACGGCTGCGGCTGCTGAAGCGGAGGAAGCGGTGCGGAACCGTCTGGATCCAGAGGCGGAGATGGAGAAGCGGGAAGCGGGGACAGGGCGGGACCCGCTGCGAAAGGAGGCATAAAGGACTTGCGCATGCCTCCACCAATGGACGTGGCAGTCGATGGCGGCGGCCCACTGGAGCCGCCTGCGAGCATGGATGCGCTCGTGGCGCTTGTTGATGGGCGATTCGTCATGGCCGTGAAAGGGCGAGCACTCATGCTCGTCGACGCTGACGAAGAGGTAGAGGTCTTTCTCCATGGATTGGACGGGCCAGCTTCTGGCGGAGGTGGCCAATGCGGTGGGCCGAGAGATTCCGGCCCGCCGAATGCCTGCATTGGCGGCTGTGAAGGGTCAAGAGGGACCTGCTGATTGTGCGTTTGAGGTGCTTGGAAGGCGAAAGTGGACATAGGCGGTGAGGTATCGGTACCGGGTATCGATGCCCTGCGCCACGAAGGTCGCGGCATGGCGTCTAATGGCATTGCGAGCTCTGCTTCTCTGGCTATTCGCGTTGGGGAGCTGCCCTCAATGGTCTCTCGGGGCTCGATTCGACGGGGATAGGCGTACGTGTAGGTATGTGATTCGTCGAGCGCTTCCTGGCTGGTATGTATCGCTGGGGAATGCGGGGGGCTACGGTCCGAGATGGAGTCATTGCTGATGGGTCCAGACAATGAGTATTGCGCTAATGAATACTGAGAATGGATGGAAGCGATCGTCAGCAATAATTGCAGCTGGTGGGATGGCAGTGCTGGCCCGAAACCTACCGCTTCGGTGGCGGAGAGAGTAGCCGAGGGTGCAGCAAGCTGTCTAGCTTGAGATTCAGGCAATGATTGACGAGCAGCTTCGACCCGCTTTCGCTGAGGAGCAGGCGTCAGTACTGTGCTCGCTGTTGCTGGCCGCTTGACGGTCGGCACGGAGGGTAGAGCTCTGGCTGTGGGTCCTGGAGACGCCGATGAGGAGGAGGCAGGGCCAACAGCGCCAGACAATGGTCGAGCCGTTCTCGAGCTGGAGTGGCCGTGATTTGGATGCTGAACGAGGTTCTTCTCCTCTGTCCCGTCTGCTGACCAGAGATCCGCAGCGCATATCAAGAAGGTCGTGTCGATGCGGCTGAAGGCACGAAGTGGTCAGCTATAAATCTCCAGGCGCAGGAGCGAGTCTGAGACACACTCGAGGTCCTCTTCGCTGCCATTCTGGGCATCGTAGACCCGCAATCTGGCGATGAGAGGCGCCGAGAGAGCCCGCCGGTCAGCGTCTCCCTGTCCACAGGACCGCCCGCGGGTGGGTTGCTGGGCGAGTTCAAGGCGGTAGGTCCAACCGCCCTCTTCTGGCAGCGGCGAGCCAGGCGTTGGAGAGCGAGCGAGGGATGGAGACACCTTGCGCCGCGTGTTCTTTGCCGGTGACGGCGAGCGAGATGGGCTTCGAGGTGATGACCTTCATTCAACGAGAGCGGTGCGAGTTCATAACATCAGCTCATCAGCACCCTCGCATCCAACACCGCCCCAGCAGCACGGGGGAGCATCACCCTATGCGACTCACTTCCTCTTGAGCGACTGCTCGCCTGGCATCGCCAGTCTTGACTCTCTCACGTCCCAATGCCTTGCGGTCTCGAAGCCCCGCGCTCTTGCGTGTCCTTCGTCGCACATCCCTGGACCAAAGCTCACCAATGTCGGCGGCAATGGCAGCCCGAGAGTGGCCCAGCTTTCGCGGTACTCGCCAGTAGCCGTGCGATGCGGTAGGACAAGCTGCCCCGGAGAGCCCTGTCGGGACTGGAGAAAGATGGGCGGCAGCCGCAACCCTGATTTTGCATCGCTTTCCGGGTCGGCTCCCCAACGACCAGGCTGCTGCTGCTGAGCGTACGTAGAAGCCGATGTCGAGGCGACTGCCGATCCACGCTGGCGGGTATAGTGATCCGATGTGCCTGTCCATGGAGGAGCTTCGCGCTCGCTCGATGTGGCCGCCGTCCCTCTCCAACTCCGATTCCATGACACACTTCGCGGTGATAGCGACGCGCCATCGCCGTAGTACCGGTCTTTCGCGCGTTCACTCTCTTCTGGTTGGGAGCTCGGTGGGCCTGAAAGCCCCGATACGCGCTGGTCCTGCTGCGGCAATCCCTCTACAAGTCTATGCCCATCGCCTCTCCATCCGGCGTCCATTGCGCTCTGCCTGTTCCCGGCAAGTCGCCTCGCTCAGCGCTCCAGCAGGGCAGAGCGCCCTCGTTTTGTGGGTCGCCCTTCTGGTTCACTCCCGTGGACCCTGACAGCGCTCTAGTCGCCGACCGTTTCGCAATCCCTTTGTCTTTCCTCTCGTCGGCGTCCCTGACAGGCGGGCCCACTGGAGACTCCCACAGCGTCTGGCTGTAATAAGCAAGCACCAGCATGCTCCATGAATCAGCTCCAAGTGTCTTGGGGATGCGGAGCGTTGCAGCCCTTCGTCTTACCTCTTCTCCCCACTGGTCGTGCCACGTCGTCGCAAACGTCGTTGTGCCACACCGGAGGCGACGCGCGCGGGATCACCAAGGCAACAAAGCTTCGGGCAACGTGGCTCTGCGGATACAGCGCCTCACACGCCCGATAATCGACGCGGCTGGATCCGACGTCAGGGCGCTGCAGCTGCCTGACTTCGTCTCTGAACCTTTCGATCAAGACCTGTCGATTCTCTTCGAGAGGAGCGTCCCTCTCTGCAGATGTCCGATACTAGGCGCGTCCCGATGCTGGCGAAGTTCGCTCGGAGGGAGGAACGCGTAGGGTTGCCGGAGCAATGCTCTAGCTCGGCTTGGAGGACGATAGACTCGCGAAGACTACGCCCCTGGACCTTCGGACTTGAAGCCCTGAAGACCTGGCTCGAGGTGTGCGGCAACTTGGTCGAGATGACCGCCACTCCTCGTCAAATCCAGGCGATGAGCACGGTCGCTCGTACGCGCCGGCCGATGGAGCGTTGAGATGATGCAACCAATCGAAGAGGGTGTGGAGCAACAGCGACGATGCCGTCCTGCTCGACAAGCCTCGCTGGCGATTTTGCGTCGACGGTTCTGGATCTGTCCTCGGAGGCGAAGCCGATCGGAGTCACGAGCCGGCGACAGGGACGTGTTTCCAGGACTGTCAGGGCCGAAACCGCTGTTACGGCTGCGTGCCTTCTGAGGACACACGACGCACAGGATCAACTGCACGCATGTCAGCTTTCGCGTCGCCAAGCTGCTCACGCACGAGCGCACTCTCTAGACGCCACGCGTTCAACATTCGTCCGACCGACCCACCAAGTCTGGGCTACAAGCCGCTGCTTGATGCTCTATCGTATTTGCAGATCTGTAGAGATGGCACGGCGTGTGCGAGACAAGCTGCTGATCCGAGACGAGACGAGACGAGACGAGTCGTCAGAGATCTCGGACGGCTGCCGTGGCACTGATAACGGAGAAACGCCTCACCGTCCGAGCTCACCGAGCTGCTTTGAGTTGATCTCGGACAAACGTGCGATTGGCGCAAGCTGGGTGGGATCTGTGACCTTTGCTTTGCTTGAGACTGCGGTGATGCACCGCGCCACCTTCCTGTGGGTCTCCGGGAGTTGCGGCTCCGCTAGCGGGAAACCTTGTTTCAGCCCTTTGAGATGCAGCTCCCCGCCCGCTCGTCCTTTTCCATTCATCGGTCTCCAAGCTCACCCAGCGGTGTGGAGCTTGCTGTCAAGAGCGAAAGGAACAATGGTGGCCGTTGTCAGCGACAGCGGATCCGGCTCGCAAGGTGTCTTCGCCTTGTCCTGCGCCATCGCAAGCTCGCGGCTCGGGCCAGGCACGCGAATGCCGCCAGTCCTCTGGCAGCTGCCGGTAGGATGAGCTCACCTTCTCGAGTCGGGCGGCCTGGGTGATCAGCGGGCCAGCAGGGAGCAACAGCATCAGCAGCGGGTCTTCCTTGCTTGGCTTGGTACAGCAGGGCGTGCCATTGCAAGAGGTTGGCGTGCCTGTGGCAGATCTTGGCCAGGTGACAGCTCACTAATTCAGCCCGTCTGCCGCACCTTCACGTGAGAGCCCGCGGCTCGGTGGCGCCTGGGAATGTCAAGACGGGAGGCCGACAAGAGCTGCGAGCAGCTGGCTGCGTGGGACGTGTGCCGTATTCCTGGGTATGGACCCGTGTAGATCGTTACGGGTCTATCTAGCTTTTGCTGCGCGCTTCCTGAGTCTGCGCTTCCTTCCTTCTGTCCCTTCGCGTCGCGCCAGTGCACCTCCCGATGTGTGTAGGAGAGATGGCAACGAGCCCGCAAACGAGCAAGCTATCTACGAGCACACTGTGACGTTGTCGCTATCGCCTGTGGCTGTAAGGCGGCTAGCACCGTTGTTGCTGTTTCGGCTCGCTGTGTGCCGAATGCGCCCTGAACTGAACCAGAAGGAGCCCTGGAGCCAAGGGAAGCCTGCAAGGGTGGGCAGGGACTGGCACTGCCGGACGGGTGCAACGGCTTCCTGCAGAGCAAGGAGCAATGGCAGTACAGGTCGGACAAAGAGACCCTGTTGAGGTTGCCCGCAATCCGAGATAGGAACTCGAGCGAAGTGAGGCGATGGCAAGAGCTCGAGCGGGAGTGCGCGGGCTGTGGACTGGACCTGTGCGCGGGTGGATGCACACACACACACACGCGTGCCACTCTGTCAAGTTTTGGCTCAAGCGTGCATTCTGGCAGAGTGTCTCTCATCGTGACAGAGGGTTAGAGAGGAGGACGCTAGCGCACGTCCCGCAGCCGGGCCGTTGCGGCGGCACAAGACGCGTTGCGGGTCCCGGCGGCGCAGGAGCTTGCATCAGCAGCAACAAGTACAGCCAAACGACATGCATTTGAATAGCACACGCTATACCGGTATAGCACACGGACCGTAGATCTCTACAGCTCCGCTCATCTCTGCTGTCGCACCGTCTCTGCCAAAAGAACCCCGCTGTCCCGCTTCCTCTGATTGCGCCCGTCAAGGCAGTAGCGCCGATCAGGGGAATTCCCGCGCCCGACCCGCGAGGCCTTGGGCGGTTGGAGAGCAGAGCTGGCCATGCTGTGGCTCTTGGTGTCGTCGACACTGTGCATCTGGAGGGCGCCATCCTGTTTTGACGGACGCTGTCAGTACTGTACTCTCTGCGCTGGAGCTGATCCAGGGAGTCACGTGGACAACCTGGAAGAGGGGGCTGCTCGACGCCGCTCAGAACCGCAGAAGCCTTGCTGTCCGAAGCAGGGAAATGGTCGGCTTGAAGCGGGCGCTGGAGGGCTGCCGCAATCCGTATTCCGCTATCAGTCCGCTTCAAGCGTTAAGGAGCGAGCTGAAGCGAAGTTGCGCATGGCCGACAAGGGTGGGCTGAGACGTCCGGACGGCCATGCTGCGACGCGGAGCTTGCATACGAGGATCTGAGTCCCTCTGCCCGCGTGGCCAGACCCCGGGACACTCTGCCCGAGGCGGGTGTTGTTCTCGACTGTCTGCATCCGTCAGAACCCCCAGTGGATGGGGGTAGCCTGAGCTGGAGAGTGAGTCTGCTTCGACTGCGGGCTCGTCGAACGGGAAGGTCTGGTGCGACTGAAGCTGAGACGGCAGTCGGGTGACTGCCTGCCTCCCCGAGTGACGTGCACTGTGCGTTATCGCAGCAGGGCAGGAGTCATCGCTATTCGCGGTGCAGCCGGCTGATGATGGGCTTGGAGGCCGAAAATGGATGACCGAACTAGCCACAATCGCACAGTCTTCATAAGGAGTTGAGAGATGGACATAGCTGGGATGGAGCTGGACTGAAGCGCCGCATTGTACGTAGGCAGGCCGAGCATCCGAGATGGCAGGATGCGGGTAGAAGGGCATGGCCCGCGTTCAGACGCCTGCGGAGCTCCGAAACTCTGCGAGCACGGTGAGACCGAAGAGGGTTTGACCAACGGATTGAACGAGTCGAACAACCTTGACTCCAGCATTGACTCGGACAGCTCAACAGCCGAATGGGCCTGCCTGCCTGCCTGACAAGCGGGCCAGGGAGACTCCTGACCGGCATCGACAGGAAGCGACCAGATCATATCGCGATATGCAGCTTGAGCATTGCCGACGTCTTTACGCTCTATGTGGACGATCCTGCCTGCATTGATTCGGTGTGGGTGCATTCCGGAGTCCACAGTCGACAAAAGGGAGAAGGGATCCGGAGGGAGGGAGAGCGTCGTCGACTTTGCCACTCGCGGTCCTCGTCCAGGTCGGACTGCCTGCTCCATTCCATCCTCCTTGACTCCCGACCACACAGCAGAAGCAGCGACACCGTCTATATCAGCAGCAACAACGAAGGAGGAGGCATTGGACGCTCGCTGGACGGCGTGAATAGCTAGCCAGAAGGGGGCGCCGCTCGTCTCGTTGCGGTTGCGGTCCGTCTGCCATTGTCGGGCAGCGCGGCGTCACAGTCCAGTCGATACCCGCAAGCGAACACGAGCTGCAATGGCACCGGGTGCACGACGTGGCAAGTCCACTGGCCTCAGCCTGAATGGCAGTGGACGCCGGACGGCGGGCGAGGAGGTGCCGTCAGAGGACGTAGGAATGGCCGACGCGCCAGGCGCTGGAGGACCCGACAGACGCAAGAGAAGCGGGAGAGGCGCCGTCAACAGCAGGGTCAGCATACCATCCGTCTCATAACGCAAGCTCATCCACACAAGGCGGTCGATATTGAAAGTCTGGAGGTTCCTCCTTTTTCTGTTTTCTCCTTGTATTCCTCTTCTTTGCCGCGCTTCCGACCGCGATGACAGACGGGAAAGACCGGCGCGACACCCTACGCCAGCACAAGCTCGCCTTCCAGGATAGCCGGAGCAGCCCGTGCATCCAGCAGTCGTGGCTCGGGGGAACGGCCCGTCAATGGCATTCTGCCGAGCGGCCTTGCAGACAGACTCGGCATCAGAGGTTCTTCGACGAGCACCAGAGGGAAATCAAGCGTCATCAAGGAGTCCATCAACATCAAGGGAGCGATTCAGGCGTTGAAGCAGCTGATACAGTCGCGCTGGGACCCGACGACGGGTTTGCTGAATCTCCAGGTGGGTTCCGCCTGAATGAATCGATTCTGTCGGGCGTGTACCGACCGCGCCTTACTCCATTCGCAGAACATGGCAAGCGATCCAGCCTTTGCAACTTCACAACTCAAGCCGCCGAGCGACAGGGCTGCACCCAAGAATGCTGCGCCCGCATTGTGGAAGCTGGCCGGTGACCTGTGTCCGAATGTGCGTGCATCTCTGCTTCTTTTGACTGGCTGCAGCTGCTGAGATGGCACCACAGATTCAATCTCTATCGCTGGAGCAAAACAACCTGTCCTCACTCATCCACCTCGCACCCGCTGCAATCATCCGCTACCTTCCCAAGCTGCAGAATCTATCGCTCAGCAACAACAACCTTAGCAATGTGCGTGTCAGATTAGGTCTGGTCCTCGCCCACGCACTAACCATCAGTCAATACAGTACGCCGACCTAAACCCACTCTCGAATGTCGTTGGAACGATCAGCGGCAGCAAGCCCGGGCTCAGCGACTTGCGCGAGCTGGTGCTCACCGGCAATCCGCTGCAAGAGAAGGAGATGGCAAAGAATCCTCAGGACTATCAGAAGTGGGTTCACTCGACTGCACGATACCGCCAGCTCGTCTGACTTGCTATTTTGATTCTTCAGCGAGATCCGCCGCCGCTTCCCCTCGTTGCACATGCTCGACTCGCAAACTCTCGACCGAAGTATCCCCGTGCCGAATGTTGCATCTTCATCAAGCACCTCCACGTCCGCACCGCAGCAGATCAGTATTGCAGGCTCGCGCAAGCGACAGGCAGAAGAGCAGGGCGAGAGCAGCCGGAGCGGCGGAGGGCGCGGTGCGACCACACGGACTAAAGCCGTCCTTCCGCTCACAATGCAGGCTGGGTTTGCAGACTCGGATGCGAGCAGGAATGCCATGGGGCAGTTCCTGATCAAGTGGGTGGCCTTCGTAGTTGCGCCGGAGAAGCATCGACTGACGCCTCCATGCTCAGATACTTTACAAGCTACGATGGCGATCGCATGCAGCTGGGCCACGCCTACGTCCCGCAAGCGACCTTTTCCCTTTCAGCAAACACGGCACTGTCCGAGCGTGCGCGTCGCTCGGCTCAACTACCACCTGAGCAGATCAGCAAGCAGCGGGAGCTCACATGGAGCTCGTACTTGGGCTCAGCTTACGGCGGGGGCGACTCGAGCCGGTCGCAGCAGGAGAACCTGAGCCGGAACTTCCTGCGCACCAAGCAGGCGCAACGGCGTGAGGAGACGCTGCATGTTGGACCCGAACGTATCGTGGCCACGCTGCAAAAGCTGCCAAAGACGTCGCATCCGCTCGGTGAGGCGAGCAATTTTGTCGTCGATACGTACCAGCAGCCTGGGCAAACGCAGGAGTATCCGGATCTGTTGATCGTGGTCGTGCATGGCGAATTCACCGAGCGTGAGTTTAAGCATTGCGCGAATGTTTTGGCATGTACTGATTCATTGCTTGCAGACCCATCTATGGGCTTGCGTTCCTTCGAGAGAACCTTTGTTCTCGCTCCCGCTGCGCCAGGGTCACCGTGAGTGTTTTGATTGAGCTTGCTCAAGACGCGCGAGCTGATGAGCGTTTCTACAGAGCCGCCACCAATGGCTGGCCCTGTGTCATCATTTCGGACATGCTCGTTCTGCGCAATTGGACGAACCCGAGCGTGTGGAAGGTGGAGGAGGCCGGGCCAGGACAAGCAAGTGCTGCGACTCCTGCTCAGCCGGATCCTTCGGCTATTGTGAGTTGCGATCTCCTGCCCGTGTAACGACTCAAGCCGACGCGGTTTCTGCAGTCACCCGAGCAGCAAGCGCTCATGGGGCAGCTGCATGCCCAGACCCGCCTGAATGCGCAGTTCTGCTTTCAGTGTCTGAGCGAGACGGGCTGGAACCTGCAGGCGGCTCTTCAGGCGTTCGAGGCAGCGAAAGCGAGCATCCCTGCAGAGGCTTTTGCCTAGTTGTTATGTAGTTGCACTATTTGTCGTGTTGTATGTATTTGCCGAGGAAGCGCTGCCCTCCTCCGTCATGCCAACATGGCACCGAAAGCCCAGACTGGAAAGGCGGTAGATCCGGAGCTTAGATCAGTCAGTGTGCATTGCCGTGCGAGCAGCGACACGCTCTGATGCCCGGTGTCTGCAGGAGCTCCTGGCCGCCGTTTTCTACACCGTCACCCAGATCATCCAGGAGGAAGAGGGTGGGTGCGCTGTGGCTGTGGCTGGCGTAGGACAACGCTGACGCATGCATCCAGTCCACCTCAATGTCATCGCCTCCGAGGCGTTCGTGTCGACTTTGACAGAGCTGGTGAGTCGCGGCTGTCCCTCCAGGTGGGCGAGGCTGAACGCCTCCCGCCTCCCGCAGGTCTACGCGCAGATTGGTGAGTGTGCGCGACATTCAGTGCGAGCGCGAGCTAATGCAGCATCGACAGAGGCACTCGGCACCGATTTGGAAGCCTTTGCTGCGTGAGTTAGCGCAGTCTGCGGATGAGGGTCCCGGCTGACCTCCGCACAGACACGCAGGACGCAGCGGCATCATCACGGACGACATGAAGCTCGTGTGCAGGAAGAATGCCAGTCTGGTGGGTTTCGTGGCTTCTGCTTGTGAGCCTGTGCTGAGACCGCGTGTGCAGCTCGCAAAGATGGAGGAGGTCGCCGAGGCGAGTAAGAAGGAGAGGAAGTAGAGTATTGTTACAAAAGGCAAACTATTGGGCGGCCGCCTGCTGTTCTCCCTCTCCGGCTGTTGCCTTCTTGAGCGGGAGCATCCTGGTGTAACAAGTCTTGCACAGTGACTTTGCAAGGGGAGCGCCATTCTCGCCGTAGGGCCCAGTGCGAAACCCTCCGTTGCTCTCTCGAGTGTTGCAGCTGCGGCACCAGACGTCGGGATCGTCTCGCTCCCTCTGGATGCGCGCTGCGGTAGTCGATTTTCCCCTTTCGGACTGGTTGTACTGTCGGGTTGGAGCGTCCACCACTTAGCCTAAAGTCGGGCTCTCGTACAGCATTCCGGGCAGTCGCGGACCTTGCGTTGTGCTGCGCGGTGGCTAGAGGCCTTAGCGTCGAAACGCTCGAGGCGCGCGAGCCTTTCCTTGTCCGATGATGCGGGCCAGCCCAACTTGTGCACCAGAACTTGCTCCAGTTCGAGCAGACCCTGGTAGGCTATCGGGTTGTCGCGCTCGAGCTGCCCGTCCTCTATGCGTTCAAGGGTCGCCCATTCAGCAAAGATCTTCCTAAAGGTGGCCTCAAGCCATCCTGGACGCACGAATATCAGTGCTGGCGCTGACCTGAGATTACGACTCAAGTGACGAACTCACTCTTCCGCGCGATCTGCTGTGGTGAGGTGGCGCTCATGACAGCCGCTACCGCCTTCATGCGTAGCTCGGGCTTTGGCGCCAGGAGCGGCAGGTATTGCAGCTTGAAGATGGGCGTCTCCAGCACCTGCTCGAGAGCGAGCCCGACTTCCGGATGAAGGCTCTTGATGGTAGATTGGGGAGGCAGTTCCTGCCCGACGTAGTGCGTGCTCAAAAAGCGGCCGAGCGTAATGTACAGGTTGTCTGGCGGTTCATGGAGGTCAGCGCAACAGCAACGATCAATACTGTAGTGAGATTCCGTACACGTTCGGTGGCCTCGTCTCGCTAAGTAGACGCTGTAGATTGAGAAGATGTTTTTCCAGCCGAGGCTGAAGAGGTCCTTGCACAGCTTCTTGATGTCGCTTTCATTGGTCTGATAGCGGTGCGAGATCAGGCGGTGGAGGCTATCGTCGGGCTCAGTGTCTGCTGGCGACTTCTCGTCTCCAAGGGCCAGAGTCGCGCGGAGATGCGTCTCGTAGAGCCACGGTGGGAGACTGCGAGTAATGCCTTCCGGCCCCAGCTGTGCCGGGCACAACAGCGAGGCGTGATACTCGTCGAAGAGAGGCGACGGTCCACCGATGATGAGTCTGAATGTCAGAATGGTGAGATCCTAGCACAAGAAACGATGTGGTCAAGTAGGGAAAAACCTGCCGAGAGACTGGAGCCTTACCGCCGAGAGATGAAGCCAACGAGACGCTTCCAAGTACCAGCGCAGACTCGGAGCGTACCCATGCCAGAGCAGGACCCATTTCGACGCATCGTTGGATAGATATACGACTGCGTAAGGCACCTGTCAGTATCGAGCAGTGCGAGAGCGGCCAAGTCGACGTTACCCACCGGTCCAGCGCACCACACCCTCCATCGATTCGCTCAAAGAGCTCGACTCCATCTTGACCAGACGTGCACTCTCCAACATCTGCACTGCTTTCTGCAAGTCGCGCAACGTCTCGCACGAGAGGACGAGTGACATGCCACCGCCGAGTTTGAGCCAAACGAGCAGACTTATCGCCTCGACAAGCAGATAAGCGCGATGTAGACGTTCCGAAGACGTCCGTAGTGGCGCCTTTCCTGTGAGCTTGTTGGACCAGACCAAGGGTTGCCGGTCGCGGGTGACAATGGTCTAAATCGAGACAACCGTCAGCGACTGAGCTTACAACAGGAGAGAGTAGACTGGCTTACTGATGATAGGGATAGGCCGCTCTTCTTCATGGCGGTGGTGGTTGTGCTGGGAGTCTTGCCGAAGAACTGCGCCGACACTCTCTCGCCCTGCACAGAGCCGTTCGGCGTAACAAGATCGGCCATCTCTGCCTTGACGCCGGCTGTCTGACAGTCTTGTAGAGTCGCCCAGTTACTTTCGATCATGACTTGACCGAAGTGGGCCGGGAGAGCTTGGCTGGAAGGTCCATGAGATTCAGCGCAGGCGTATATCGAGCGTACCTGGCTTGCCACGCACAGGAGGAAAAGGACAGGCAGATTTTCCGCCTTGGCGATGGGCAGCAGGTATGCCCACATCAGGCAATCAGTGCTCTCGAAGGACCGGGTAGCCCTGTCGCATGATGCAGCGTCAGTTCTATAGACGGCTTTTTTCGCGCCGAGCGAAGTCAAGCACGCACAGGTACGAGATATCTGGCAGCTGCGCAGCCTGCGCCATGTCACTTATCTCGCGCGACACGATTGTCTCGGCAAACGTGCTGACGACTGCGCCTGCTGCGTAAGTCAATGGGGGCGACGTCGGGTTGCGGAAAGTACCGAGCAGATCTGCAACTGGGCCAGGCAGAGCAGCCAGCGTCCTGCAGCGAAGAGCTTCGAGGTCCGCCAACGTGTAGCGTTTCTTGGTAGTACTGGCGATGCAGTCGTCGTCGGGCGGCACCTCCGGCTGCGGCACGCCTTCCGGAGCCGCGACATTCACAGCCCCCTCGTTGTCGATGGGAGATTCCGCGAGAGCAGCGTCCTCGTCGCTGATTGCACAGATGTCCGTGAGCCGGGCAGAGGACGCTACAGGTGACGCCTCCGGCCCGCTTGAAAGCTCGTTCGAGGCTGGGTCTGCGTTACTGGGCTTGCGGAACGCGTCGTGCTGCAGCTGCTCTAACCGCGTAACGGGCCGGGGCACATAGGGTCGCGGGAGTGGCAGAGGTGTTGCCGAATTCCTTGATGTGGAAGAAGACGAGGCAGATGCAGGGGTAGAGGAAGTGGAAGGTGCGCTCTGCTTGGTAACAGAATCGCGCGGCGTGCGGACGACAGGCGGGACAGTGAGACTCAAAGATTGTCGCCCGGCAACGCCGTCGACAGCGCAGGTCGAAGCGGAAGCGTTCGCGAGCAGTTCGGCGCTGATGCGCGCTGATGCCGGCTTGTTGGCCGACGTTTCGATCCGACAGCGCTTTGATTCCGTCGACGTAAGTCCAGTATCTGCTTCAATGCGTCGCTTTCCCGCGTGAGACGCTGTATGCGCGAGTCAAAGCGGCGCAGAGGCGAAATCAGCAGGCTGACAGAACGCACAGTCGTGCAACATGAAGCGTCTGACCGTCATTGAGATCTGTATTCTCGATTGGTGACGCGGCATTCTGGGATACAATGCTCGCTCGAGGCGGGCCTTGTCAGAAACGAACACGTTATCAGTCAACGTACTGGCACAAATGCAAACCCATACGACCTGCTCGGACGAGTGGCACTCACTGCTATTCGACCTCCCTGCCAAGGGCTTGTTGGCGAGCGGATTACGCTTGTGCACCTGTGAGGCATGCAGTCGAAGTGTGGAAGACGACGGAAGCGGAGCAGGCTTCGTGCTGTGGGAGTCTCGAGGAGTACGCGTGTCTCCTACTGTGGCGGAAGAACGGGGCGCGCTTGCCGGCGGAGACGAGCTGGACAGTTCTGCAGGAACCGAGGTGGCAGCGCGGGACGACAAGGATTCTGGTACTGTCGCCTGCGAGATAGACGAGCGAGATGACGATGCGCCTGCGTTGACGCCCGCCGCGGCGTGTCCATGCTGCACTGATGGCTCGTGTTGCGCCTCGGATATCGCTTCTGTCGATGACGGCTCGTACGGCGTGCTGCTGTCGAAATCGTTCTGCGGCCACTGCATGAACGAGGATGACGCTACGCTGGAGGCAGCGAGAGCATCTAGCGGCGCAGGAGTGTTCGCCGGAGAAGCGCGCATAGCACCCGCAGAAGTTCCCGCCTGAGCCGGACGACCTGTCGGCTGGAAGGTGCGCGCAGGAATCCCAGACTGACGAGGTGAGCGCGACGTGGAGGGTGTTATGATATTGGCCGAAGCCTGCAGCATCGGAAGATCCGAAGGTTGCTCAGAGGCGCTGGTATTGCGCTGCTGAACATTGCGCGCGTCTTGATGCCTTTGCTGCTGAGGTGCGCGCCGCCGCAGCTGCTCGAGCAACTCCGCCTCGCGCGCGAGGAGCCGTGCCTCATACCGATTTCTCTCCTGTGCCGCGTCCTGCTCGCGCTGCTCTGTAGTGCGCAAAGCGCTCCGCCCCTTCTCTGACCGTAATGGCGCATACTGCGATAGCAAGGTGGCCGATGCTTGGGCACGGACAGTCTTACGCAGCTTTGGCGGCTTGCGCAGATTCCTGCTTTGCTTCGCATAAGAAGCAACGAGTGCATCCAAACGGTCCTCTTCCCGCTCTTGCATCTTTGCAAGCGCATGTTGATCTATCGCCTGTTGACGCCACAGATCCTGCAGGGCGCTCAAGTTGTCGGCTCGCTGCTGCCGTTGCTGCGCGACGAGCTGATCCTGACGCTCTTTGTGCATGTGGTGGAGCAGCTGCAGAATCTGTATGTGCCCATCTATGAAGAAGCGAGACCGGAGGGCAAGGCGAGCGAGCAGGCAGGTACAAATCAGCGACTCTTGAGCGGACGTGCGTAGCTTCAGAGCACATAGCTGTGCAGCGGATGACAGCCCCAAGTCTGCTCACCCAACGTCGCGCATTCTGACGTATCAAAAGCGCTGTCCGTTCCTTCCGTGCTGCTGCTGTTGTCAGCCAGCGAGCCTGCCTGCTGCCTCGTCGGCGCTGCGACGCAGGACGAGCATGGGTCAGCGGGTGCCACCACAGCACCGGGACAGCCAGAAGCAGCACCTACACGGCATCTGCAGCTCATCATGCCACTCCTCCATGTGCTGTCCCATCTGCTGCTGCTGCTGTTCCTGATATACACTGTCGGATCCCAAAATGTCGTCAGTCCTGCCGAGCAACACCGCGCGAAGCGTGACGCGTGACGGCCTGGACAGCACGAGCGCGGCAGCAGGACTCACCGACGCTGAGCGTCGACAGCTGGGATCGCACCAGTGGCACAATCCTCGTCCATTCTGTGCGACCCTGCTTGCTCGTATTCCTCCTAGACTGTTCCTCTATATGGTAAGAGTACACGCGCAAAGCCGCGCGTAGGTCCGGAGGCCGGGCGGCCCCCGACGTCAGAGTGCAGGCACTGGTGCTGCTGTGCGTCAGCTTGCTTGAGAGTCTCCCGCTTACAGCAACAGTCAAGCCGCACAATGTATGCAGCAGCTGCAACCTGAACGTTTGCCCTTCCGTTCACGTCCTGCTACCCTCTGGTCAGATTGCAAACCCATGGCAAATGGTCGACGAGTGCAGTAGTACGCATGAATGATCTGCATTGCAGCAATACAGCAGTAGAGAGATTTATCTGTGGATACAACTGTTACGAGTATTGTCAGCTCATGTACAGGATTCGTGTGATGCGGGCTGATGCTGTGAAGGCCTACAGCCAGAACTCACGCGAGGAACACCGACTCGTAGCGAGAGAATGCGACTTCATGACGATAGCAGCCATGCAAGAGTCGGAGATGCATAGCGCAACTGTGCACGCTAGCGCTTGACGCGTCTCTGGGCGGAGGATCAGGATTGAAGGGGAGCAGAAGACGCGGCAGCGGCGGGGCGGTCTGGGCTCATCTTCCGATCGCAGCGATACCTAGCCAATCATCGCTGTGCATCGGGTCTGACCTACTATGTTGTGCATGCGCGCCCTACACCCTTGCCCGCGGGTGCATCCTTTGCCCGGTCCTGGCTTGGGCATATGTTGACTGCAGACAGTCTCTCTGTCGAGTGCGAAGTGCAGACAGTCTCTCTATCAAAGGCGAAGTGTTCCCAGCATCCATCTAATAAGCCGGGCATCCAAAAACAGAACAACAAAAAACTCTCTGTCTGGGAATTGAACCCAGGTCACGGCCGAACTGCGAGGAAGCTGACAAGGCCCTGTGATGGATGACAGGTGAGAAGAGATTTTATGTTGCGATTGGGGGGAAGTGTCGCTTACGTATACTAGCCACTGTACATTGGAAGATCGAATTAGAAATTGCGAATAACGCAGACCGGATGAATTTTCTCTTACCTATACGAACAGAGAATCCTTTCTGATTGATGTAACGTGTGCACGTTCATTGTGAATATAATTCTTAACCAGAATGGAGCAATGCGTCTCTCCGTGGAGCGTGTCAGCCCCCCGAACCTCGGTCTGTAGTGCGGTAAAGCAAAGCCCGCCTCCACTGTGGACAGGACTTCCGCGCAACGTCACTTGGTCGTCGCATCGCCGTCCCTTCCGTAGCATCGGAGCCTGACACTCTACATCGCGTCAGACGGGCAGGCCGCAACCGCCATCTCGAGCCGGAACCACGCCGCTTCCGCTTTCGCTCGGGCATCTGCCGGACGACGCCTGCGCATGGACCCTCTTCAGATATACTAGTCAAGAGGGACTGTTGTATCTCTTTGGATGTTTTCGGGTGTCTGCGCAACAAATATATACCGTCACTGCTGAGTTTCCGCTCTCTGTCCACTTTGGTTTCTTCCCGCAGAAAATAGGCGTCATGCTTGCTCCGCAATAACACCATCGCGTTCCTCCGCTCACACAGCTCATACTCTTCAACTCCTAGCAACTTTCCTGCTTTGCCAGCCGAGCAATGGACAAAATCCGCACGGTGCCTATCGCGGAGCTGTTCTTCCTTGAAGAAGTTCGTCTGCAGGATGTACAGCGGTCCGGACGAATTACCCCCTGATGCGCGACACTATTATGCAGGAGCATGCCGAGTTTGATGAGCCTTTGGAATGTACTGGCTGAACAGTGGCCTTTCTCCGTTGCTATGTCTCCACCTCCGTCAAGATGGGTGAAGCGGAGACTGTACTATGCGGAGGGTCGCCTCTGCGCCCGGGAGACGAAGCGACGTCAGTCGCAGGGAGGACACCACGCGCCTTTTGTATGACTTGCGCATAGTGTGCTATGAATGACAGGTCATCTCTCTCCATTTTGTGATTTGCGCTCTGCTCTCTCGGCCTGACTGTGCTCGTACTCCGCTTGTGTTCGCCCTGTGCCGTCTTTGCCGTCCTTGCTGCCCGCGTGAAAGCGGTCTTTGTCGAGGCGCCGCTTGCCCACCTCACCACCAACAGCACAAAATGTCCAAGAGGAGAGGCTTTGACGAGCAAGAGCAGGGAGGGTCGCCTTCGGGCATCAAGAAGCCGAGGGTGTGAGTGCGCATGTCTTAGTTGCTGGCGCACGAGCAGGGCTGACTCGTCCGGGACGGGCGACGATGCAGGGCTGGCTCCGTGAGTCCAGCGAAGGCTAAAGCGACGACGCAGTGCGCTGAAACTCTTCGTATGCGCAGGCTGCACCGTCCTTCCTGCCGCCCCGAGGGGATCTGGCGGGAGTTGCAGCATCTCCGAGTCCAGGTCTGCCAAATCGACCACCTCCGACCTCGGCAGCTCCAGGCGGGCCAGTCAGCGTGAGTGGCAGCACTCATATCCACTCCTCGATAGCTAACACTCGTGTGTCACAGGCCCAGGATGCCATCGCCGCTGCAAAAGCCAAGATCCAGGCCAGGCTGGCGGCCATGCAGCGAGGCAGCGCAGGAGCAGGAGCAGCACCGACGCCCGCTGCACCGGCAGCACCCACACCAGAGCCCAAGCAGGAGGATGAAGCTGCTTCTTCTCAGAGCGCAACAAATGCAGCCATTGCAGAGGCCAGGAAGCGGATAGAGGCGATGAAGGCGAAGGCGGCCGCAGGACGCTCCAGCAACCCGTACCTCGTGAGTGAAGCTCGCAAGCATGACCTCGCAAATAGCTGACCTGCCCCATCAGTCCAGCGGCCAGGCGACTTCTCTCCCGCCGAGCCAGGCAGGTCCCGCACCGTCCACCTCAGCCGGTCCCTCTAGCGGCCTGCACCCGCTGCTGGCCGACGTAGGATCGTACCAGGCGCAGACGGGCAAAGACCGTTACAAGCCAATGGCGCCCAAGTTCGCCACGATCAAAGCGAATGCACGGCAGCAGCAGAACACCCCGACCGCTAACCCACGCGCTACCGGTAGAAGCGGTGTTGCAGCCGCAGCGGCAGCCAAAGAAGGTGGAAGCGGGCTCGTTTACGGCTCCGCGGCCGTCGCAGCGGGCGTGCTCGGCGATCTCAAGCCGGGGGACAACCCTTACTTTGATGCCAGTCTCGGCGGTGGTGATGCTGCGCCCAAGGAGCGATCCTCGCGTCAGCTCAAATTCGTCCAGAAGGGCAAATTCACTCGGCTTGCGGAGCAGATGCGCCAGGATCAGAAGCTCGAGGCGCTCAAAGCACGCATTGCTGAAGCAAGCAAGAGAGCAGGGTTGGAAGGGGAGATTGAGTCAGGAGCGCTCATCAAGCGAAGTGCCCCACCCGAGGTTGAGTGGTGGGACACGGGCTTTGTTGATGCGCCCAACTACGATGCCGTTCCAGACCTGGACGAGCTCGAGATGATCAAGGACGAGAGCGAGGCGCAGCAGCGTGTGCTCAAAGTGCTCGACCTATCAAATATTGGCACCCTCATCCAGCACCCTATCCCGATCCCTGCTCCCGGCGACAAGTTCCAGAAGGAGCTCAAGCCGCTCTTCCTCACCAAGAAAGAGCAAAAGAAGCTGCGGAGGAACAGGCGAGCGGAGGAGCTGCAGGACCAACAGGATCGCATCAGAATGGGCCTGGCGCCGCCTCCTCCAGACAAGGGTGGGTTCCAATCACGAATGGCACCGGACGTATCGCTGACACCCTCACCTCCCATACACAGTCAAGATCTCCAACATGTACCGCGTGCTCACGCAAGAGGCTGTCGCGGATCCCACCAAGGTCGAAGCGCGCGTCCGCAAGGAAATGATGAAGCGTCAGAATGCACACGAGGCAGCCAACGAAGAGCGCAAGCTCACGGACGAGCAGCGACGGGAGAAGCTAGCCCGGCAGAAGGAGGCCGACGAGGGCAAGGGCATCTACGGCGCCATCTTCAAGGTGCGCTACCTGAGCGACGGCGGGCACAAGTTCAAGATCAAGAAGAATGCCGAGCAGAACAGCCTCACTGGCGTACTGATTTTTAACCCAAAGTTTAACCTCGTGTATGTCGAAGGAGGGATGAAGGGCATCCGGGCGTACACGCGGCTCATGACGGAGCGCATCAAGTGGACAGAGGCGTCGGCTGCAAAGGCAGGGCCTGGTGCCGGCGACGAGGGTGCGGCACCTGTGCCCGTAAGGCAGGCATCGACGGTACTCGACAACGGTACCGAGGAGCCGCACAACCTGGCCGACAACTACTGTTACCTCGTCTGGGAGGGACAGCAGAAGGAGCGCATGTTCAGGGGCTTCAGACCCAAGGCATGCCCGTCGGACGCCATGGCCAAGGAGTTCCTCGGTGCGCAGCAGGGGTTCTGGGATGTGACGAAGCGATACGACCCGGAAGCCGAAGGGGTGTGATGGGCGCACAGGCAATGCAGCTTATCCAACTTCGCCCTTCTTTGGGATCACCGCGGCATACTGACTACCGGCAATCGTATTTTGGGCTCTGCAAACGCAGCAGCTACGCTGCATTGACGCCTTCTTTCACCACAGCATCTCTACTCCACCAAATCTCGACACCTCAGCCCCGCTGATCTGAACCAACATATCCAGAGACCTGAGTGGAGCTACGCTCGCTTGGCGTTGAGTATTCATGATTGCCAGATCTAGCGGCCCCGCCCGCTGTCATTGGTATCTTCCATCGATGCCAACTTCTGCGATTGGTCTCGTGTGGAAACGGATGACTTTCTCGCAGCTACGCTGCAGTGAAGAGAAGTACCTGCGAAGATGTGGATTACGACTGCGCCGATATGAGTGGGTCTCATGCCTGACATCGCCCTGTCTGTCTTCTAAGCCCTCCCCTCCGCACAGGTCTGTCCGTCATCCTTCCTGGCCCACCCCGCAACCCGTCGAGAGAGTCCGTGGTCACATCCATCGGTATACATCGTCTCTTCCAGGCTTCGCGTGGCATCGCCTCATCGTATCTTCAGGCATCAGCATCAGCACCAGCACCAGCACCAGCATCAGCATCAGCATCAGCATCAGCATCAGCATCAGCATCAGCATCAGCATCAGCATCAGCATCAGCATCAGCATCAGCACCAGCACCAGCACCAGCACCAGCACCAGCACCAGCACCAGCACCAGCACCAGCACCAGCACCAGCTTCAGCATCAGCATCAGCACCGGCATCAGCATCAGCATCGGCATCAGCATCAGCATCAGCATCACCAGCACCAGCACCAGCACCAGACTCTCTAATTGCCTTCAACTTCGTCTCTGCCAGCGATGCTTCATCACCATCGCCTTCTATAATGAACTCCAGGACCTGCGCCGCCTTCCATCGCACGAAGTTGCGCTGTGTTTCTCCTCACACCCCTCTATCTAGTGATCGCCTCAAGCCCGCACCTTCCGTGCGTCGCTTCCACTCTGCAATTCGTTCTTCTGCCTTCTATTCCCGTGTGAGCTTCCGCACGCCTATGCATTCCATAAGTGTATCCTTTTAGAGTCCGTAGTCGTTCGTCTTCCTGCTGAAGATATGACGACTTTGAGTGCCGTGCCGTGAAGCTGGACGTTTTCGGCCGTTTCTGTCTTGCGTCAGCGCTTATCATCTTGACAACCGCTCCACTCGTCTTTGCCAACCCTATCCGCCGCCGACATCACGTACCTCCAAGGATGGCCTCAGCTACTCGCGTCAGAGAGGAGATGGACATGAACAGCCTGACTCCGGATCAGTACGGGGATCTCCGCGAGGAGGATCTCAAGAAAAATCTGGCCGATGCCGAGCAGGCATTCACGGACTTCCAGACCGCGAATCACCTCGCTCTATCGACACCGTTCGGCGTCTCCCAAGCTCAGCAAACGCTAGCGCTCGGGCAGCTTCGGACGCTCCTTCAGAGGAAGGACCAGGCCGGCGCAGAAATCGTCGAGGCCATGCTTGCGCGAAGCCGCGAGCAGCAAGAGCGCCAGATTCTGAGCTACGCGAAGAGGCTGGCGGAAGGCGAACTATCTCCTGACAACCCTATCTTCAAGTACATCCCGGCCTCGTACGCCGAACGCGAGCCGCTGCGGCCTCGCTACAAGGACATCGTGAAGCCAACGGCTCCGGCGCTCTCGGCTCCCGCCCGGTCGGCAGCACCCGCTCCTCTAGCTGGCTCGGCCGCACAGGATGACAACCTGCTTTTCAAATCTACCACGGGCAAACGTGACAGCAACCCTGGAAGGGACGAGGGTAACAGGCTCGATGTCCTCGGGTGCGTGGAAGCCGGGCAAGTGCGAGTAGAAAGAGTAGGGCTGACGAAAGTTGCCCTTGTTGTAGGTCAGGCGAAGCAGATGGAAAGGACGGCGAAGCAGGCGAAGCGGATAGGGTTACGCACGCGGCTCGAGCGCCAGTCGTTCGAGACGCCGACTCCGACGAAGGAGAGCCGTGGATCACCATCCCGCCCAATCTCATTGCTATGATGGACCGCGTTCACAAGCAGAGTCTTTCGGGCGGTCCCAGAGGAGGCCTCTACCCGGTTTCGGATTACAAGCATCCACTTCTGGACAAGGAACTGCGCGCCGAGGCCAGGAGGCGCCAACGAGGCTCCGGTAGGTCAGAGTAAGGTGCCTGTGGGATGACGCAACGCTCACGTTGCTGAAGCGCTCCGGAATCGGGCAGGACCTGACGAGGATGACGAGGATGACGGGGATAGCGATGATGACGGGGATAGCGATGATGACGAGGACGACGAGGACGACCAAGGCGAGGATGGACAGCGATAGCAAAGGGCGAACGCAGAGACAGGATTGGAAAATCATCAACGATGAGGATGGCAATGAGCGAGTCAACCTCGCCCGAGCCGGGCGGGGCCAAATGATGGTACCGGAAAGCACGAAGAGCGCAGATGATGGTAAAGGCAACGCGGGCATTCGAGGACCAGCACCAGGCAAAGTTGGTGGCAGTAGTCGCGTATATTTCTTCTCCTGCGAGCTTGTGTGTTGCCCTGTTCTGTGCGCAACATCGCGCGGCGGTCGACGCGACCGAGATGCTCCTTGTCTCTGCGCCGTAATGCAGCATCAGAGCGTTCGCCAACCTGCCAAGGCACAGCCTCTCCTAAAGTTGACAAGATCCGCATGCTACTACGTCGCGTTGGTGGTCAGCGGAAAGGCGACGCCTGGGCTAGGCGCGCGGCCGAGGGAGAGTACGTTCCCGGCCGCTAATAGGCTCGCGTCGCATGGCGTCGCGCTTGCCCCGAGGAATCGAGCCCAATGCGCATGCGAAAATGAGAGCGCGACACGCAGCTGCCCTGCAAAACGCTCCAGGAAGGCACAGCGACCGATGTCTCCGACCGCAACGTGTGGTCAACGGAAGTCGGGACAGTCCCGGGTCTTCTGGCGTGCGGGCCTGTCCGGAGAAGAAGAGCGGAGAATCGGCCGGAACCTGCCATGTGGTCTGTGCTCGTGTATATTCGGATGCTGTTATCGCGTGCCAATCTCTTCCTTCCGCTTACCTCCCCTCTGCTCTGCTCGTTCTGGCCTTGACCGCTCTGATCCAGCTCATCCCGCTTCCAGCTAAGCATCCCCTTGCTGGGTTAAGCGAGCCTGAGCACCTCCGCAGGCGCCAAAGTCGGCAACGTGCGCCATGTCGAGCTCCTCGACAGCTGACATCTACAAAACTGTCGCCGACGAGCTCCGAGCTCGGATATTGTCGACACCCTCGAGCGGGTACCGCACCCGCCTCTACATCCTCTGGGGTCTATGCGGTCTCAAGCTCGTCCTCGCCGTCTCGCACATGCTCCTGACGTGGAGGGACTTACAGAAACGAGGCAAAAGGCTGCGGATCCTGCGCGTCCAGGTCCTGCAGAACGGCAGTATCGTCGTCTTCAACTCGCTGTTCCTATATGTCCTGTTCTCCGCGTTTGGCGGTAAGTGGCCTGGCACTGCATACTGGCTGCGACCGGGAAGCTGATGCGATTGCTCGTCCCCGCGCCGCACAGCTGTCTACTTTGCCATCGTGCGCTACAAGAGCTTCAGTATCTACTTTGGCAGTGGCACGCCGCATCACCTGGTCATGTTCAACGTTCAGCAATGGACGCCAATCTTCTTCTCCGCATTTGTCTTCACGGCAGGCAATGTCGCCGCCCTCAACCTCGTCAGTCGCAAAGCACAAGGCTTTGACACGGCGAGCAGGGCTTGGATTTTGACCCAGAACATCGGGCTTGCGGTGCTGGTCATGCTATATCTTGCCCTCTTGCTCGTGGGTGGCCGGTCAGCACTCAATGTACGCGGCGAATACTTACCTGGATGCTTTGTCCCCTGTCCCCGCAGCCCGTCTCATATTTTGCCAACGAGAAAGCCAATAGCATCTACGCCACCGGTCTAGAGATGATGCACATCTGCGAGCAGGCCTCGGCAGCTGTTGCCGCCGGTCAGTCTACCGCGCAAATCTTTGGCGACAGGACGCTCGCGTCGCTTCTCGAGACGGCCGGACAACTGGAACAGGGCGAGAAGGAAGTGCGCAAGTACATCGACGGCGCCCTCGCCATTGCCGTTTTCTTCTGCCTGGTCTTCTTCATTGCGGCTGTGGCATCTTGGCGCTTCGTTCTACAGCTGCGCAAGCGTGAGTGGCAGCCTCCTCTCACAAGCTGTCCAAGTATAGGCATCTGACGCTCATCTTCTCGTCCTCTCGCAGAATCACAACACCTTCTGGGACCACAGCGTCACGGCACCAGTCCCAGAAGTCCGGCTCCACAGTCAGCCTACGCAAGCGCACTGCAGTCCATCGTGGTGACGCGAGAGCAGCGGACGGAGGTGGACGAGGCAGACAGCTACACTGTAGCGCTCGACTCGGGCTTGCCGGTCCGACCCGAACGAGCCCTCGCACCACCGAAGCATGGCCGCCAGATCCCGCCTTCACCGAAGCCCTCTGCGAAAGGCAGCAGATCGCCGATGCAGCCATTGGCATTTATGGGCGCCTCGCTTCTCAACGCATCGACTCGCTGGGCTCCTGCGGATCATCGAGCGAATAGCGATCAGTCCGAGTCGAAAGAGAGCCAGGGTCGCATCGCCGCCCGCATCGTCCGCAGTAACGAACGCGGTCCGACGGGTCTCTCCGGCTCAGCGAGCGCGGAAGCCACAGCGCTCAAGCGTCTGGCGCGAGATTTGAGCTTGGCAGTACCGTGTGTGCTGGCGAGCTGCTTCGTCCTCCCCATTCTGGCATTTTGGGGATGGCTTACGCCACACGAGGGTCGGAACTGGGCAGAGAGAGAATTGCAGCTGGAAGGCTTCGCATACGCCGAGCTTCTCATCTCCAACATCATCCTTGCCTACTTCCTCTACAATATCCTGCGCTGGCCGACGCGCTACGGGCAGCAGGGCGAGGCGATGGAGGAGCTGCGCACGCTCGGCGACACTAAAGCGCCACCTGGCTTTAGCTTTCGACCCAGACCGGTGACTGGTGCAGTTTCGCTTGTCCTTAGTCCGTCGAAGGGCGATGGTGCGCATGAGGTAGACAGGGTGTACCTGCAGGAGCAGTCCACTATCTCAAGGGCTGATTCGAGGACGAAGAGCATGAACAGGGAGATACGGACGGTGAAAGAGGAGCAGGAGGACAACGCGAATGGGGAACGGGAGCGTCAGTACTGGTACTGACGCCGGACAGGGGAGCGTGTAGCATAGGCGTGTGAGATAGGGTCCTTGAAGCGGTCGTGGTTCAGGCGTGATGTTCCGGCAACTGCGGGTCTCCTTCGCTACAGATATAAGCTCGACAGCTGACGCAGGAGCGTCCATACATGCTCCCCTAAAGATGAGACGCATGCATAGCAACGAATGCGCAACCTTGTGCCTCCGCCTTACAAGCCGATGTCGCAACGTTCACGTTCTGCAGCCGACGGAAAGAAGGAATACGGGCCAGATGCTCCAGCATCCGCTCGAGAAGCCTCCGCTCGGACATGCATCTCCATTCCTGCACTGATCCCCGCCGATGAGAGATCGAGAGTTTCATATGTCGGCGGTCGTCAAGGTCGCATCGGAGACTAAGACGCGCGGGTCCGACGAGGAGGAGCGAACGAGCTGACTGATCTCGGGGGATGGCAACAGCGGTGCTCCCTGCTCTCTGCTCTCATCTGCACTGATGCTATAGCTTCCTCTGCCCAACCGCTCAACGCTGAGCTCCCAATCGCGGGAGGTGTCGCGCGCCTGAAGCCAACAGCGTCTCGCGAAGGCTAGATTGGACTCCGGCTAGAGCGAAGAGGGAACATGTCGAACACCACGAACGGAAGCGCAACTGGGAACGCAGCTCTGTATCTCGGCATAGCAGCACAGTTGCGTGAGTCCGGGTCCTGAGGCGCTGTTGCTCCAACAGACAGACCTGGCCGCGGGCGCGACTGACTCTGCCGGTCCCGGATCTGCAGATCAAAAAGTCTACAATACGCCGCCTTCCAGCTACATCTGGCGTTTGTCAGCGTTATGGGTTCTCTGCGCCCTCAACTTCACGCTCGCTCTCGTTCATATGGCCCTCACCTTCCGTGATCTCAAGCGGCGGGGCAAAACGCTCGGACTCGTCCGCATACAGACGCTCAGGCACGGCCGCATCCTTGTTTTCGACAGTCTATTTCTCTACGTCATGTGCAGTGCCGCCTCTTGTGAGTCTGCACCTGAATCATGCCCCTGAATCATGCCTCTCATTTCCCAGATGTAGCTCACATTCACCTTTTTGCCGCTCGCAGCCATCTTCATGGCGGTCGTCCGCTACCGTCACTTCCTCGTCTACTATCGCGGACACAAGCCCTACGGCCTTACACTCTACATCGTGCATCAGTGGACAGCCATCTTCGCGGCAGGCTTCGTCTTCACGTCCGGCAATTGCGCTGCACTCGTTCTGACTGCGGGCAAGAGCGATGGCTTTCGCACGACTCCGCGGAGCTGGATCGTCATTGTCAACGTCACCTACGTCGTCCTGGCCGTCTACTACTTTGGCGTTATCGTGGTGAGCTGCTGCTGCTGTGTTGGCCGTCAAACCGTCATCTAATTCTACTTTTTGTACCCCGAATCCTACTCTGCTTCCCCATGAGCAGCCTATTGGCGTCGTAGTCAACGGCAAAGTCGATGCCATCTACCGCAGATCAATCACAGCCATGGATAGCCTGCAAGGCGCCGCAAATGGCGACACGGTACTGGACCCGCCTTTGCCGCTGTTCCTGCAGGAGCTCGCCACACTCGCCAGCGATGCGATAGGCCTCAGAACTTGGTTCAGGCTTCTAATGGGGTTGTCCATCGCATCGTGCAGCCTCTTCGCGGTTGCATCTTTGGTCTCGCTCAGTCTGGTGCTCAAGCTAAAGCATCGTAAGTCGGGACTATCCGGAGAGCGCGCAAGAAGACGTAAGAAGCCAATCTCTTCTCTCCGTCACTGCCACAGATTACAAGAGCGTCGTGACTATTCAGCGGGAGGGAGCAGCTGGGGTCGCCGCAGCTGTCGTTCCCGCCCGGCCATCGATACCGGCCGACTGGCCCGCAATCCAAGCTGTGGTGCTACACTCGCCGACTCGAGCTCAA
Organism: Symmetrospora coprosmae; assembly: GCA_008802785.1. Taxonomy (NCBI): domain Eukaryota; kingdom Fungi; phylum Basidiomycota; class Cystobasidiomycetes; family Symmetrosporaceae; genus Symmetrospora; species Symmetrospora coprosmae. The sequence goes on along the minus strand of VUYT01000011.1, from coordinate 361,008 downwards.
TCTACCCTTCATGCGAAACCCGTCCGTCCAGTTGTATTCCCGTCCACCGCTCAGCCTCTGTCGCCCACGTCGCCTCGCACTTTTCCCCGAGCAGCAACTACAGCCCTCACCAAGATGTCAAGCATCAACGAAGATGGCATCGCCTTGCGTCGACTGGCAAACGATCTCAGTCTGGCAGTGCCCGTTGTCCTGACGGCCAGCATCGTCCTACCGATCGTCTCGTTCTGGGCGTTCTTCCCCAAGAACGAGCGCTGGCTCGAGAAGGAGTTTCAACTAGATGGTCTCGCTTGGGTGTATCTGCTCATGCAGATTTCGTTGCTCTCCTACTTCGTCGCCAACATCATCAAGAATCCGTCAAAGTACCACGAGCGGTACGCGACCAGCAACGAGGCGGCTTTCGGAGGGACGAGTGGGCGGGACAAGCGGAGCAAGAGCACGAAGGACAGGCGCCGGCGTGTGCATACGTTGTCAATGCCGGGCGGGCGGACTGACTACTCGAGCACGGGGACGGGTTTCAGCGGGGCGATGGAGGAGTTCGAGCTGAGCAGCGCTGCAGCTGGCGGTCTGCCCTCCTCTCCGGCACTTTCTGCCCCGAGCTACTCTGATCCTCCGACAATTGCAGGGAGCTGCGAGGAGCAGGATGTGAAGCGCGAAGTCGAGCTGGACGTGCCGGAGGATGTGATGCAGGAGGTGTACAGCGGGAAGAGCGAGACGGGTCGTGCGCTGTAGCCGGCGCTGGATAGGTTGTAGAGTACGATGGGCAATGTACAAGCAAGCGAGATGGTGACATGGCTCTTTCGAGGTGGAGAAGCGAGCGCGTGCGCACTTGCCACCATCCACCATCTTCCGTTGGACGCGGCGGCGCTGGGTTTGCTCTGCTACTCCATCCTCTGGGTATCCGGCTCTGAACATTGACCTTGGCTCGACCTCTGCAACTATACCACCTGACTGCTAGCATCGACGATGGTCTGCTCTCTCCTGGCTCCGCGCACCCGCTCCGTGCCTCCCGCTTGTCCGCCTGCCGCCCAAATCTCCAGTCGGGGAAACAGGGCCAACCACGACCACAGCCAATGCAGCCTGGCAAACAGACTGACTCCTGACCCTATGGTATCGACTGCATCGCAGTCGCAGCGGCCGCGCTGGCTTTCGAGTCCGCACGCAGCGGCAGGCGCTCCGGCTGGCGCCCGCTGCGGCTCTGACGCGACGAGAGCGACGACCTGAACGCTGCCAACCGGGTGGAGTGGCCCAGTCCGCCCGGGGTACGGCACCGATGATAGCGGCTGCTTCGGTCCGCAGCTGTCAGGAGTCTGGATCCGCCCTCCCCGGCCCGCGTCACCCAAAGTAGCCTACGCACGTTGTCTGCACGACAGCTGTCGACGGAACACGGATGGCGGCGGCGGGGTCCACGCGGATTCGGACAACGCGACTGAACTTGCTCATTGACTTGGCTGGCTCCTTCCGTTTCGCACTCTCACTAAATCTACAGCACCCCTTGACATTTCTTAGCGTGCCCCACCTGAGCGCCACGCGTTTCGCTTGATGTCTGCCACACCTCATGCGAATGGAGCGGCGGTCAATCCATTCTTTGCTGGTCGAGATGCGCTGAGTGAGTGCAGCCTGTCTGACCGGTAGCGTGGCGGACCGTCCGTTGCGTCGCGACCACCGGCAATACGGGTGGCGAGGGTTGTACTTGCATGCAGCCGAGAAAGCTGACACGGTCCCTCTGCAGTTGCCTCCTCCAAGGTCAATTATCCGTACAAGTATCGCTATCGCATCTATGCGCAAATTGCTCTTGCTGCACTGTACGTAGCTGCTTCACTTGATCCTGCTACCCTGCTGTCCAGCGGGCAGGAGGCTGAATCAGACTGCCTGGCGCCACACAGGCTATTCTCCCTCTGCATCACTCACATCGTCCTCACCCTCCTGCATCTGCGCAAGCGTGGAAAGCCTCTCAAGATCGTCCGGCTACAACGGCTGCGGGCAGGCAGGCTCATTGTCACCAACACTCTCTTCCTGGTGAGCAGAATGACAATGCAGCGGATATGGCGACTTCGTTACGCGGCGCGCTGATGCTGCCGTCACCAGTACTCCTGCCTCACAGCCTCATCCGCCCTGGTCATCGCTCTCGGCCGCTGGAAGAGGCTGGACGTCATCTTCCTGGGCGGCAATGCGCACAACCAGACCGTCTTGAACGTCCTCACGATGTGATTTCTTGCCTTTATTGCAATACGTCAGCTTCTGACATGCGCTAATCGTCTCACGTCGGCTGCAGCGGACCCGCCCTCCTATCGGCCAACTTCTACTGTTTCTCTAACTTGGCGGCGAGTCTGTCGCTCAATCGCGCAGCTCGAGGTGTCGAGAGTGTCACGCGAACCTGGATCTTGGCACACAACAGCGGTCTGTGCCTGCTTCTGCTTTTCTATCTATGCACTTACATCGTGAGTGTGCTGTTCCTCGAATTCGGGCTTGCTGCTCACACACGTGCTCTTGCTTTGTCCGCGCAGCCTTTCGGCACGCTTGCCAACGTTACTGCCAACAAGATTCTTGACAGGAGCACGGAGCTCATCGTCCTGCTCACTCAAGCTGGCGCTGCTGTCCAGGCAGGCAGTGATCCGAGCGCATTCGTACCGCAGATTGCGAAAGCGCAGGCCGACATTCTCGAATGGCGGAGAGAGGCCACCCGCTATTCTCGCGTCATTGCAGTCGTCAACGTGCTCTACGCCACCTTCTTCGCGACGAGCACGCTGGCCACATTCAGCTTTGTCTCCAAGCTCCGGAGACAGGCACAATGGAACCGGACTCGAGGCATCGTCAACACGGGCACCGGGCCCAGCATCCTCGTTCAGCAAGAGCGTACAGTACATGTAGAGGGAGCGAGCTCATTCCCGGAACCACCCGCACCTGTCGTGCAACCGTCGCCCGTGCTCACCTTCGGCCGCACGTTCAAGGCTGGCAAGATGCGCAGCGCAGCGGATCAGACCGAGGCGGAGGCGGCCCTTACGCGCCTGGCGTACGACCTCACCATCAGCCTGCCGTTCGTCACGTTGATGGCGCTTTGGTTCATCTTCCTCGGTGAGTCTGCATTGTGCAGATGGGAGAACAGACCTGTCGACTGACTCGACTCCGAATCGTTTCGCAGGCATCTTTGGGACCGTCAACACATCTACGAATGCCACGATAGTGGAGATGAAGGGCGATGGTTTCTCGTGGCCAGAGCTCCTGTCCAACAACATGTGAGCGCGTGATTGGCATTTGGGCAGGTTGTCGGAGCATCGCTGATCCACCTAGTCCACCAGCATCATGACCTTCTTCATCGTGAATCTCATCCGGAACCCTGGTCGCTACGGTCAGAGCGGATCAGACAAGAGCACAGGTTCGCAGTCCAAGTCGGCAGGCGTGAGCGGAGTCGGACAGGGCAGCGAGGCTGGACAGCAGGCTTCCGTCGCCAAGGGTTTTCACATTGCCATGCAGCCGTATCCAGCATCTACGGGGCCTAGTCACGTAGCAGACACTGGCTCGTCGCGGCCGTTCGAGTTCTCGACGGTACACTTTGACGGTCGGTCAGGCTCGCTGCAGAAGGGGGACGATGATGAGACGTCGGATCCGGAGAAGGAGAAGTGGTAGTCCGGCTAGCACCTTACGCTCGTTCACGTTATGATCCGGCTAATCACTGTACATAGTCGCACACGATGAGACGAAATAACACATGAAAGGGCCGCTGGCGAGCTCAGATGTCGGTCCTGAGCACGGACGTGCCCGCAGCTGCTCGCTCGGAGAAGGATCGCCGACGCCCCCTTGACCTCGAACCATTCCCTTGCATTCGCAGCGAAACACGAGGAAAGCAAGCTGTGCTCGCTGGAACATGTGCTTGCCGCAAGAGATCTCGGCAGGGTCTTTGTCCACACCCTCGAGCGGGTACCGCACTCGCATCTACATCCTCTGGGGACTATGCGGTCTCAAGCTCGTCCTCGCCGTCTCGCACATGCTCCTGACGTGGTTGGACATCAGGAAACGAGGAAAGAGGCTCAAGGAGGTGACCATGGTTGAGGACGCGCGAGCTGGTCGATATGCTCAAAGTGTACGACTTGATGGAACAGTCAAAGCGGACCTGCGGGCGCTCACCGCTCGCTCGCTCATCGTCGTGGACTGGCATCGCATCGCATTGCATTGCGACACGCACTGCATTAGCAAACAACCTCTGACGGCATGCATCGATAGTTCCGCCCTCAATCTCCAGCCTTCAGCTCTCGTCCATGCTCTCGTGCTGCTCTGCCGTCTCCTGAGCTACGACAACACCGCTCGGCTCGACGTGGACTCCGCCCTCGTCGTCCTGCTCATCCCCTTGCAGATCGATGATGAGCGCGTTCGCTTCGACAGCCGTCGCCGCATCATGCTGGTTCTTTGCGTGGTCCTGCGCGGTACCCTTACGAGTCATCACCCTGCGGAAGCCCTTGCATCCGATGACGTTGCAGGCCCAGCCGATCTTGCGGTCCTGTGGGCGAGGCCTCCCTGCTGGAGTGTACGTCGTGTGCACCACCTTGCGAACGCTCGACGTAGCTGAGGCCTTATCGAGCTGATGAATGCTCTGCATGTGCTTGACAGCGTCGGTTGTGGAGATGAACGGCTGGGCATAACGGGCGCAATTGTGATCTACGCAGAACGTTTCAACGCCAGTGAAGGAGACGTCCGTGCCCCATCGAGGGACCGCTCGGCTCTTGCCCTTGTGTGTTTGAGTATGTCTAGCCGCCGACTGCTTATTCTTGAACGGCTTCTTGAAGCGATCGCACGACTTGAGGCTGCAGCACCAATTCCGATCAGGGCCCGTGTATTGTTCATACCCTCTGGGCGATATGCTCTTCCGCTTGCAGTACGCAGCATACCACGCACGCTCCTCCTCGTCCGCGAAAGTGCCCGAATGACACTTGTCGAATTTGGCTTTGATATCCTGCGTCTTCTGCCACCAGGCCTCGTCCCCGGGCTCGCTGAAGTTGCCCTGACGGCATCGGACGATGCGTTCCCCTCTGCGCTTGTTGCCTTGATCCGCCTTGCGCTTCCTTTTGGCCTCATAATTCTCCCACCAAGCAGCATCTCCAGGCTGGCTGAAGTCGCCTTTGCGACAGCGCGCAGCGCGCTCCTTCCTGCGCTCCTGCCTACGCTTCCGACTGGCCTGCTCCTTCTCCCACCAGGCTTCATCTCCAGGCTCGCTGAAGTCGCCCTTGCGACAGCGCGCAGCGCGCTCCTTCTGGCGCTCACTCCTGCGCTTCTGACTGGCCTGCTCCTTCTCCCACCAGGCTGCATCTCCAGGCTCGCTGAAGTCGCCGTCGCGGCACCGGGCGACGCGTGCACGTCTCTCCGCGTTTGTGATATCGAGCTGCTCCCTGTGTGCGTTGTCGAGAGTTCCGTCGATTCGCTGCTGACGCGTGAGAGCCCTCTGACGGATCCAGCAGCTCTCTAGCCCCTCTGGGACAGATAGACCGATGCGCTGTCCGGCCGAGTCGACGTCTCTGATGCCAAACGCCTCCGGCAGATCGGGCAGGAGCGACCGCAGGTGGGGAAGTGTTCTTGCAGCGCGCAGGCAGATGGCGATGAAGTTGCAGGTAGAGGGGCTCTCTTCCAGATAGAAGTCCAGTCCTCGGCCTTTCTCGTGACAAGCCCACCACTTCGTTTTGTACATCTCCTGAGTGCTGGAGCGGAGGGTCTCTCCTCTCTTCGTATAGCCGTCAAACGACCAGCGCTCGAATGATGCGTCTCGCGCGGCCTCGAGAGTGTGAACAAAATTGGCAACGGTTGCCAGGTTGATTCCGCCTCGCGGGTTCTGGTAACGGGCGGCAACGGAAAAGCCGCCAATGCTCAGAGAGCCGGACGACCACTCCTGAATGCTGAGCTTCAGTGCCGAGACGGGGACGGTGTACGAATTCGGTCGGTTGACGAGCGCGAGCTTGTAGGGCATCGTCTTGCGGTTGATGGTGAGGAGCGAGAGCCGCGTATATTCGGCCTCCCCATAGACAGCGTGCAGGTACGGCAGCAGAGTTGACTGGTACTGGGCGAGGAGCGGAGCGTACTTTTTGGGTAGCTCGTGCTCAAATAGCGCCTTTGTATCATTGCCGAGGACAATGAAGAGCTAGAACATCCCAGCTCAGTCAGATCTGCCGGTACGTACGATTCTGCGACTTTCGGAGGATCTCGCTCACATGCGGAGTGCACTCGAGGAGCATCTTCTTCTCGATCTGGACCGACATGTACGCATACGCCTGCAGGATGCCGACCTCATCGTCCAAGGGGTACAGGCTGGCTACTGGGTATTGCAGCGGGACGGTATCAATCCAGCTCTACAAGCGGGACGAGAATGTTAGCTTAGAATGTGTATCTGCAAAATTGGAAGGACGCACGACAAAACCCAGGCCGAGCTTGTCTCGAATGTGGTTGACCGTCATACTCTCCTCGCCCATAATGGATTTCGAGTAGCCTTGCTCGGTCGGCTTCCAGGACATAACGCCGACTGTGCTAGTAAGAAGAGCGGTGAAGTCCCGGCCAAAGCGGTCGCTGGGATTGGGAAGTCCATGATCTTGACAGAGCTTGACGAGCTGCTCCTCCCAGACCTGCTGCTTGCCGGCGAGAGGATGGTTTGGTATGGTGACGTCTTCGCGCCCTATGACAGCCTCGAGCACCTCTGTGAATGCCGATGCTGTCTCTGCGTCTTGCTCTGATATCTGAAGCAGCAAATCTGTGAGATCTCTGGAGGAACTTGCAATGCGGAAGGGAGCGTCTGCTGTGTCTGCTGCTGTGTCTGCTGCTGCGTCTGCTGCTGTGTCTGCTGCTGCTGACGCCGGTGCAGGAGGAGGGGTGAGAGATGAAGGAGAAGAGTCCTGCGCGAGGAGGGAAGCTAGGTCACTGTCGATCTCGAACTGAAGCAGCGCATCGTCGAGCTCATTCTCCTGCTCGGAGTCGATGTCGCTGTCCGAGTGGTCCGAGTAGTCGGAGCCAGAACAGTCTGAATCTGTCAAGTCCGAAGCTGAGGAGTCCGAGAGATACGCAAGCTCGACATGCTGCGAGGTACCGGGCTGAACGTCGTCAAGCTCATCTAGCTGCTGCTGCTGCTGCTTTCCCTTCTGCTTTCCCTTGCTTGCCGCGACAGGCTTCGCAGCTGCAGGTGCTTTCGCCTTACTGGCGCGCTTCTTAGGTGCGGGCTTAGCGCGAGCTGTAGCTTTACTGAGCTTAGGAGAAGGTGGAAGACTGCTTTCATTGCGTAGCTGGTCAAGGTAGTCATCGTCGTCGTCGAGAGGCAAGGTGTTGCCGTCGTCGCTGTCGTCGCAGTACGAGACGACGCGAGTCGATCGAGCACGTGTGACACGAGATGTGGAGACTGAAGCTGCTGGCAGGGCGCTCCCAGACGTGGCGCCCTGCGATGAAGACGAGGAAGATGATGCTTGCTGTGTCTGTATATCTACGTCTACTGCTGCGAGGGATGTGGTAGGAGCTTGTTCGGTACGCTGCCTCTTGTTGGCGCGATGAGTCGGAGCTGCTCCGGCGGTGGCAAATCCGATCGCCTCCTCCTGCGCGTCCCTCCCAGCACTCCTCCTGCGCCTCCTAGGGGCCATGGCTACTGCAGAGGGGCACTCACCTAGGCGGATAAACGAGTGATAAGAGCAGAGACAAGCCGTGAACGTCGCAGTCGCTATACAGGATGCTCAGCGCGATCGGGGAGCCTCCGCACGCATCGCAGTGGCGTCAGCAGGCACAGAGGCCGCAGACAGCACCCCAACAGCACCAGCTCCAGCACAGGGCAGGCCTCCTCCGCACCGCCCATTGCAGAACGACATCTCAAACCTAGCAAACAGCAGACATCACAGGCAGAGCATCGCAGTATCGTTCGATAGCAGACGGTCTCATCAAGGCATTGGCGCTGTCGGATCGCAGGTGCTCTGTTCCGGGATGTACCAGGATCGCAAAATTGCCGCCGTCAACTCGAAAGGCAAGGGAAAAGCCACCATGCCTGCAGTGACGGCTGGCAAGAAGAGGAAGGACCAAGGCAGGAAGGCAAACGGAAAGGCTGCTGCTGTCCCCGCTCCGCTGCAAGCTCCTGAGGCGGAGCCAGAGCTGGACGAAGCTGGACTGCTCCTGCGCGAGATCAAGAGTCTCGGGGGCGACGAGGAGGACTTCAAGTTCCTGAAGGACGTCGACGTGGATGATGAGGATGAAGCGATTGTCAATGATACGGTCGAAGATGTGAGTGCCGTCCCTGCTGCTGTCTGTGGAGGAGCATGCTTTGACGCCAAGACACGCAGAAAAAGCTGGCAAAGGACCTGAAGAGCTTCCTTGCAACGCTGGGCGACTTGGGACAAGCGTACGGAGACGACGAGGAGCAGCAGGAGGAGGATGTAGAGGCTGAGCAGGATGAGCAGGATGAGGAGGGCAGCGACAGCGAAGAGAGCGGCTCCGAAGAGGTCTCTGACGCGGAGGGGGAGGTCGCGACTGCACCCGCGCCGAAAGCGCCAGAACCGCTCGTCGCGGCGTCATTGACGCCCACTCCAGTCGCTCAGAAGCCTGCACCAGTCAGCCGCAGTGGAATGGTGAGCGCCCTGCATCCCTACGAGCAGCTTGACAATTTCGGGGTGCTGACATTGCCGTGCACGTGCCTATGTCGCAGCTCGTCGACCCGAACCCGCTTTGGTACGCTATTGAGCTGCCTGAGCTGGCAGGTGTACCCTCTGGCACTGCCGCGCCATCCACAAAGACCATCGATCAGCTACAGAAGCGCGGGACCCAGCTTCTGGACGAAATGAACGAGACCTTCTCCGGGAGCCTGACGCGGACCGACGCAAAGAACGACAAGTTGGCAATGTCGAGCACGCTCTCCGCCTCGGACCGCGCCTTCATATCGACCATTCTCCAGAGCGGTACCTCGTCCGACAAACTGTCCGCCCTGATCCTGCTGTCATCCTCATCGCCCATCCACACCATGACGTACCTCAACCAGCTCGCCTCGCTCACAAAGAAGAAGAGCAGGGACGAGGCGGTACGTGCCATCCGCGCTATCGTGGACTGGCTGAAGGGAGGAGCTGGAGGAACGGGAACAGCCGGTTTGCCGGACCGCAAGCTGCGATGGTTCGCCGAGCAGCCTGACCTGCACAAGGTTGTGCACGCGAGAGAGCACGGCGTCAAGCAGAATGGCAAGCAGCCGGGGGACGAGCAGATTCTCGTGTGGGCGTTCGAGGACTGGCTCAAGAAGTGGTACTTTGAGCTGCTCAAGGCCATCGAGGTGAGGCGCCTCGCTGCCGCCATCAGACCAGCTTTCCTCGGCTGACACAGCGCTGCGCTCTCCCAGACTCTCTCGCACGACCCGCTACCATTCGTCCGGACACAGATGACTGGCTTCCTCGCTTCTTTGCTGTCAAGCAAGCCAGAGCAGGAGCAAAACTTGCTTCGGCTGCTCGTCGACAAGCTCGGCGACTCAGACCGCGCCGTCTCCTCGCGCACGTCGCATCACCTGCTCCAGCTACTGCAGAACCACCCAATGATGAAGACGATCGTCGTTCGGGAGATCGCTGCGCTCGTCCTCCGGCCGACAGCATCGGCGCCCGTTGCCATCGCTTCCGGCTATCACGGAAAGAAGGCCAGCGCACCAAGCGCCGCACACCCTTCTGCGACAGCGGGCGTGCGCAGCAGCGATCACTCGCGCTACTATGGCATCATCACGCTCAACCAGATCATGCTATCGCGGACGGACCAGGACAAGCTCGTTGCAAACCGGCTCATCGAGGTGTATTTCGACATCTTCAAGGATCTGCTCGGTAACTACAGTGAAGAGGATGATGCGCCTCAAGCAGAGGAGCTGAAAGGCCGCAAGCAGCGGCGGGATGAGCAGAAAGGCGGGAAGCGCAAGCGCGACCAGCAGGCGGCCGACAAGCTCAAGGCGCTGCCACGGAAGGAGCGGCGTCGCATCGAGAAGAGCCAGCAGGCACTCGAGGCGGAGAGCAAGATCATGGCTGCCGTCCTGACGGGTGTGAACCGCGCATTCCCGTATTCGGAGATTGAGGGCGATGTTTTGCACCAGCGAGCGGATGTCCTCTTCCGCATTATCCACACCGGCACCTTCAACGTCGGCATCCAGGCCCTCACCCTCATCTTCCAGGTCTCGAGCAAGCAGCAAGCCGTCTCGGATCGCTTCTACCGCGCCCTCTACGACACCCTCACCGACAGCCGCTTGGCCAACAGCTCCAAGCAGGCAATGTACCTCAACCTACTCTTCAAGGCCATCAAGGCTGATACGTCTGCCAAGCGAGTGGCAGCCTTCGTCAAGCGCATCCTGCAGACGCTGGGCAGCCACCAGCCGCCCTTCATTTGCGGGTCGCTGTATCTGCTTGGCGAGGTGGGCCGCTGCATAGCGTGTGTCGCTCTTTAGCATTCCTAACATTGGTCCAACCTTCCACACAGCTTTTCAACATCACGCCTAGTCTACGCAATATGCTGAGCGATCCAGAGGATGCCGACGACGATCTCGAAAAGTTCAAGGATGCGCCCGAATCTGCTGAAGAAGCAGAGGAAGAGGTTGCAGCGTCGTCATCAACTCGCCCGACAACCAGCTACGACGGGCGCAAGCGAGATCCCCAATATGCAAATGCGCACAACAGCTGTCTCTGGGAGATCACCCCGCTCCTGCACCACTTTCATCCTTCGGTCGCGCTGCATGCCTCGCAGCTCCTGTCCGCCACGCCCATCTCCACGACGCCTGATCTCGAGCTGCACACGCTCTCGCACTTCCTGGACCGCTTCGTGTATCGAAACGCAAAGAAGAGTGCTGGCGGGTCCGACTCGATCATGAAGCCAGGCGCAAAGGGCCTGGACCGCAGCGGGATGGTGCTCATGCGCAAGGGGACGACGGCAATGTCGGACGCGCGCGTGAATGCCGACGACTTTGTCAAAAAGCAGGCCGCCGACGTGCCTGTGGACCAGCTCTTCTTCCACAAGTTCTTCAACCAGAAGCTTGAGGATGAAAAGTCGAAAGAGGTCAAGTCGGACCGTCGCAAGCGGCGAGGAGACGCGGATGCCAACGACGACGACATCAGCCTTGGCGATTCGGATGAGGACGGTGAAGAGTCGATCGATGAGGACGGGGAGCTCGAGCAGGTCGGCGAGACGGATCTCTCGGAGAAGGAGATCTGGAAGGCCATGCAGGCATCGATGCCCAAGGCTGCAGGCGACGATGACGACGACGACGATCTCATGGCCGATGAGGACGAAGACTCGGACGACGTCGCAGAGTTTGCCTACTCAGACTCGGAGGACTCGGCTGTTAGCGTCGATGCGGTCGAGGAGGACGACGACGAGCCGCAATCCTTCTTCCCGGACGAGGACGATGACGAGCTCGAAGGATTCGCCGAAGAAGACGACGACGTCATTGGCAGCGACGAAGACGTCGACATGCCGAGCGTCACGGACATGCCAGAATCGAAGCGGGCGAAGAAGAGGAAGCTCAAGCATCTGCCGGCCTTTGCTGATGCGGACGACTGGAAGGCACTCATCGATGCAGGTGATAGTGATGCTTAGTTCTTGTTGCTTCTGCTGCAGTAGCTGTTCCCTATTTACACCTTTCACACGCTGCGTTCCTGCATCACCTTCTCCCCCTGCATCCTCTGAAGTCCCGCTGATTGACCGCTCAAGACTGACTCGGAGGTGGCGCCCACCTGACAGAGTACAGCTCCTCCATGCTCTCTCCGCCATCGATGTACGGCTCAAGAGTCACCCTCTTGCAGCTGCCAAAGTTTCGAGGCTTCTTGTGCTCGAACAGGTCGTCCAGGAAAGCCGACCATTCCTGAATGGCAGCATTGACAACTGGGCCGTGACGGTAGCCGGGATAGATGCTGAGCTGGATCGGAGAGTCTTCGAACATCTTGCAGTGGTTCTCGAAGGTGTCGTAGTTGACGGGAGCGCTGACGGCCTCGTCCTCGCTGCCCTGAATGAGCAACAGAGGCTTCGCCAGCTTGTCCTTGCCGCTGTCCCTGACGAGCTCGGCCCACTGCCTGGCCTCTGTCGAGTTGAGCCAGCTGTAGTCCTTCCACACCTCGGTAAGACCGAAGGTCGGGAAGAAAGTCGCCGCGCCTGCATAGCAGCCGCCTTCGAGGTTGAGGTTAAGAAGGGAGAGTCCGGTCGGAGTGAGGTAGTCGGAGAGCTGAAGGGTCGGGAAGAGTCGGCGGATGACCTCGAGGAAGAACACGGGATAGAAGACGCTCCCGCTGGCCTGGAGAGCGGCCCTGCTCTCCTCGGTAGCAAAGGCTCGCAGGTTGATCTCGAGCGGGTCCATCGAAGGAGCGAGCGAGACAGAGCCAAGGAAGCCGCCCGACGGGTACTTGGCTTCTCGCTCGTTGGTGGCCCAGGCCGTCAACCCTCCTTCGCTGTGCCCGATGGCAGCCCACTCGTCGATGCACAAGTGAGGAAGTGCCTTTCGAGCAGCAATCACAGAGTACGAAGTATCGTGTGCATGACTGCTGCCAGCGACGTAGTTGAACTGGGTGTCAGAACCCAAACCGGCACTGCGGAAGCACAAGGTCAGCCTGCCGTTGCGCAGAAGCTCGAGCGTGATCGTGGACGCACTAGTCTGGTCCGACAACGTTGTTGCCCTGGAGAGCGAGGCTGTAGAGACCGGTGAAGTCGTAGTAGAGCTGGCGCTGGTTGCTAGGAGTACAGTCGCGGGTGATGCCGGCAGTGCCGTGCGTCCAGGCCACTGTGCGCTTGGTCTTCTGGTACGGCGCGAGCACGAACGCCGTGGCGGGGACAGTCTCGTTGCGTGGGTCGAGCGAGGTGTACATCAACCTCCACAGGGTCAGGCCGGCGGGGTAAGCATACTGAGCATTCAGAGCCGTCCCGCTGACCCTCTCGAGCTTGAGGACGTCCCCTGGCGCCGAGCCGGTGAAGTTGGCCGGCGTCTCATAGAAGGTCGAGTTGTAGATGTTCTCGACGAAGGCGCCCTGCTGGTAGTCGGCAAGGAAGGCTTCATACTGGGCGCGTAGGGAATCAGGGATCTGTCGAGCCTCGTGGCGGATGGCCGCGGCTGCAACGAGGGGAAGAGCAAGGAGGCCACGGAGCAGGAACATGACTGTGGAGGCTAGCGTCAGCTCGTGTATGATCAGGCCGCTGCGTTGGCGGGCTCTGCTCACCAGGCGGTCGATGTGGCAACTGGAGTTTTCGGATTCGCGGAGGATGACTTTGGAGGAAACAGAGGTGAAAGAGGGTGCATCATGAAGCTCGCTTTTATATCAGTTCTCGGGGCCATCTAGACGTCTCAGTCCTGTGCATCCGCTGCATGAGTCCCCCGTCACATCGGAGGCGCGACAGTGGTCCCGGAGGTGGTTCGCTTGTGATCGAGCTCGTCGCTCGAAGCGAGCCAGACGAGAAAAGCCGGAGCTGGCACTGGACAAGCGGGAAAGGAGGCTAGAATGCGGACGAGTGACTCATCAACGAGCGGGGCTCGACAGCGTGGAGGCCCAGATGGGGTGTCGAGCGAGTCTGTGGGGCTCCGGGATTGAGATCCGACCGAAGCGAAGTCTTGGACCCGGAGATGCGGGGACTCCGACGCAGGCGAATGGTTGAGCCAGCCAGCGAGATCAACGCAATGCAACAAGACTCTCCTCGACATGTTCAACACGTCCGCTCCTGGTTGTCTCCCCTGTTGTCCGCTCTTGTTGCGCAAGTCTCCCTCAATCTCATCCTCGACCAGCCCACTCCGCACTCGGCGCCATGCTGGCCTCTCTGGCATCGTTCACGACCCTCCTGGCCTGCATGGCTCATGTTACTCCAGCCTTTGCATCGCCTCTCGTCGCCCGCGAGAACGGCAGCGTGGGCGGCTATGCTTCCAACCCTCAGCCTCCGCCCCTCAAGTTCCTGTACGAGATGTACGCCGAAGTCGCGCCAATGCTCGCGATTCCCAACGGACCCAAGGGCGACAGGTTGATCTTCCCCATCGTTGGAGGGACCTTTGAAGGACCGAGCGTCAAAGGTGCGCCCGTGCCAATCTGCCTTGCGCGCTCTAGCTGAACAGTCTGTGCTGTTCGCCTTTCGCAGGCAAGGTCATCAACCTCGGTGCCGACTGGGGCTTGGCAGTCGGAGCAACACAATTCTATCCGGACACTCGCTATGGCCTCGTCATGGAGAACGGCGAGAACATCTACATTCAGACTAGAGGTGCCTACCAACCGGACAGGACTGCCCATCTGGCCGCCTTCTTCGAGGCTAGCCTGGACGGGGACTACGCTTGGATGAACGATGTGACTGGTTGGTAGCCATGACCTTGATATGCGCTGATCTGGCACATATAGAAGCTGTACTGACCTGTGGGCTTGCTCCACCTCCACGACCAGGTTACGGTCTCATCGAGGATGTCACAACGTCTCTCAATATAACGCTGTCCAAGCCGAAGCTGGACGCAAAGAATACCATTCTGCGCATCAGGATGTGGCACTACGTCCAGGGAGTCCTTCCCAACCCGTCTCCTTGAGAGGACATGCCGTTTTAGGTGCGGGCTTCGGCGCGATGGCGCGCGGATTGAGGGGATCAAGGGATTACAGAATCACATGTAGCATGCAGTCAGGATAATACTGTGTATGGATGTGCGTTCATGGAATCCTGCGGGTCCGTTGAGTTCATCTCGAATGTGGGGCTCCATCACCTGAACTCGGGGTCCGGGGAAAAGGGTCTCGCCGCCGCATTGCCACCGCCTTCGCCTGTTTCCTCTGCACCGGCTACTGGAGCGACTATACCATACTCAGCTGCACAGGAACCGACGAAGGGCAGCTCGAGCGCACTAGTGAAGCTGTAACGCAAGCTCTGGCCCCATGTCGTCCGAAGGAAGCGCGGTCGTGCCCATCAAGCGCGTCCGTACCAGGACAGGCTGCAAAGAGTGCCGGGAGCGGCGCACAAAGTGCCCAGAGAGCGAGAGGGATGCGTCTGGCCGACGACTGCGATGCATCAAGTGCGCACGATGGGGGCGGGATTGCCATTACATGGGCACGAACGGGCAAGGATGGCAGATCGCCCCGACGTCACGCGCGAGCCCATCAGGCAGCAGCGTCGAAGCGGGAGAGCCCTCGCAAGCTGTCGATGCGCCCAGCTGTGCGCAGATCCTCGGTCTTGCGCGTCAGGACCTCGAGGGTGTATGCGGAAGTCCCATTCGACGGCGAGTGTCCAGGTCGCCGGCCCGTGCCTCCTACCCCCCGCACTCTCCATCACCCAGCACGGAAATCAGCCTCTTTGATGCCAGTGTCCGAAGCGAAAGCGACAGCCTCCTAGTCTCGTTCCTCTTCTCGCGCAACTTCGACCGCATCGGCGTCTTCGGAAGATCCGACCCGAACCTCGATAATTTCCAGACATCTATGCTTCCGTATCTCGCCTATCATCTTGCGACCTCGTCACGCAACGTGGACGACGAGGATGATTACCTTTATCACTCGGCGCTTCTCCTCAGTGCCGCCTACCGCGCCGCCATCTGCCGAGACGGTCCGCCTCAGGAGGCGCAGAAGCATCTGGCGCGGTCGCAGCAGGCGTTGAGCAGGGTCCGCCAGAGAGCCCGATGCAGGACGGAGAAGTCTATGTGAGTCTGGTCCTTGTGGCGCATCGCTATTGACAAGCAGGATCTCTGACGCATGCAGATATCGAAATGCAGGATTGCGTACGGCCTTTCGAATCTTGCTGCCGCCTGGATTCCGGGCCCACATCGCCCTGAGCTCATGGAAACGGACAATCTACACGTCACATTAAGCTCGCCGCTCGGTCATCAGGTGTACGACGTGCAGTGCGTCTACATCACCACCGCTGCCATAGTGGCGGGCGTCGAAGCGTCGGCAGCGATACCGATAGCAGGAGACGA
This sequence comes from Symmetrospora coprosmae, assembly GCA_008802785.1. Lineage (NCBI taxonomy): Eukaryota > Fungi > Basidiomycota > Cystobasidiomycetes > Symmetrosporaceae > Symmetrospora > Symmetrospora coprosmae. The sequence continues at coordinate 345,149 of VUYT01000011.1, read as the reverse complement.
GGACATCGAGACCACCTTTGGCATTACTCGGAGGATGTGGACCGTCTTTGGTCGCCTTGCCTCGCTGCTTGCGCAGGCGCGCGCGCTGGCGAGCTTCTTCGAGACGTACTTCCCCGTCAACCCTCTCCAGGGCGCATGCGAGCGCCTGCTACACGACAGCCAAGCCGCTGTCGACAATGCAGCAGCGTGCGGAAAGAATGTACGGATACAACAAGGAACTAAGGTATGCCATCGCGCTTCTGCTCTGAAAAGCGAGCTGCATATCCGACACTGATGCTCTTGGCGTGTGCCTACAGCTATATCACCACATGCTCTCTATCTTGGTGCTTTCCGAGGTCTTGCACGTTCCGTCCGACGATGCTCTCGTTCTGCAGCACTGCTCCTCGATACTCCTCCTCGTTCAGCAGATCCCAGAGGATCAGCGGGCCGTCGGCTGTGACTTCCCGGTCACGGTTCGTCGGGCATCTCTATCCTACGTGAATGACACTGAGCTGACATTCTGCATGGGTCTGCAGATCGCTGGATGCCACTGCAGCGATCCGATAGTGCGGTACGAGCTGAACGAATACCTGCGACGGATGCTCATGCAGGCTCTCCCGAATGTCCCGGCAACATTCACGGTTCCGGAGAGATGCCTCGCGCTCGAGTTCACTAAGGGCACCGGCGGCGCTAGGCCGTGGAGAGAAGCCTTGCAAGAGATTGACGTGCCGCTGATCCTCTAATGTAGCATAGAACTGTACAAGCTGCTATGAACGCGCTACCACTTGTCCACCTTCTCGGTCCCATCGTCCCCGCTTGCCGCGTCGTCTAGATCTGCAAGCCTGACAGGCGTGCCGGGCAACATGCTGTTCGGCTGAGAGTGCGCGCCATCGTTCGTCCGCTCGAGCTTGTGCATGCGCAGCTGGAGAGCATGCGACCTGCCGCCGTTGCTGATCGGGTCGGACTGTGATGGCGAGCTAGTATAGCGTCCTGGGCTGAATAGAAATGTGACGATGAACCAAGAGACGAGGATCAGGTTGGCAAGGACGGCCTGGCGGGCATGAAGTGGGGGAAATCAGCGAGAGACTCTCCTGCGGCAGGCAGTTCTGCAACAGTCCTCACCATCCACGCATACGCATCACTGCGGAGCTCTGCTATCTGAGGCCGGGTGTCGTACGCGCCGATGAGACCCAGAATCGGCAAGGTCCCGCCAAGAAGGACGATGCAGGGCACCGACAAGGAGAGACTATACGCTAGCCGCGTGAGCGCGGCGTGCTCGGCTGACTCTGCTATCTTATCCTCGTGTGCGGGCTTCTTGATGGCTGACGAGAAGGGCAGAGCTCGGCCAAAGGAGCGCGGGGATTTGGGCTGTTTGGGGTCAAGAGAAGGCGTGGGCGCCGACGCGAACGGTACGGCAATAGCTGGCGCCGCACCCGGCCCTTCGACTTCGACTACTGTCTGCTGGTCCCGTGTCATGAAGACGCTCGCCTGCGTCAGATTCCGTCGCGAGCGGTTCACTCTCGACTCTGGTTGTACGAACCGAAATCAGCCGAGCGTCAGGGCTGATGCTGCTGAATGTGCGCTCACGATTGCGCAACTTGATGACGAACGACCAGCTGGCAACAGCCGCGAGCGAAAATGCGATGGCGAAGACGGAAGCCGAGATGATGATGATCTGGAATTTGCGTCTAGCCGCGGCTTCGGCGTCGAGGAGCTCTGTTTGGAGCGCAGCTGTGCGCGCCGGATAGCTCCAGATGTTGCCGCCGTCTTCGAGGAGCTGTCCTGCTTCCGTTAGAAGCGTGAGCGCTTCCGTTACTCGAGCAAGCGCTGTGTTGGCCAAGTCATTGCCCTGCACACCAAGCGGCTGCAGATAACAGCAATGGTCAGTCAAAACATCGTATTGTGCATCCGCAAAGCTCTCTCACGCACGATGGTAATGCCGAAGAAGATGACAAACGCCGCGACGAGGCTGCCATTGTGTAGAAACACCCAGGCTCTCGAACTTGACTTGATGCGACCGTCTTGCCGCAGTGACATACACGCATTGAGATTGGAGTGTGTCACTGCGAGTCCTCCGATGAACTCGGGCGTCCACGCCTGCATATTGAGGATCATGAGGTTGTGTCGAGATCCGTTCAGATAGTAGAACTCGTAAATGCGCCATCTCTCAATAGCGATGATAACGGCGCCAACGACAGCGCACGCAGAATGAATGAATAAGGCATTGAGGACGATTAGGCGACCTGCTTGTGTCTTCCGGAGTCGAAGGAGCCGGAGCTTTTTCCCGCGTTTGCGCAGGTCCCGGAGGACCAGCACGATGTAGACGAGACCGAGCAGCACGAGCAGCAAGGAGAGGGCCAAGAGGACTATGACACGTGTCTTGTACGATCCAGAAGGCGGCGAGGATACTGTCGCAACTGTGACGAGAATTATCAGCTTGGCTTTGTTGCCGCCGCTGCGATCCGCGGACGCAATCAGGTCAGTCAACCCACGCTGGTCGCGTGCCTCGAAGAAGGGATTGAAGGAGCCAGAAGACGACATGGCGTGCACCCAAAGCCCGTGCCTATCGTGACGCGGAAGAACAAGCTGCGGTGACCGTATCCAGACGGGACAGCATCTCCAGATCTGGTGAAGCGAGAGCGCCGAGCCAAGTTTGCGAACGACCCTTGCGCAGGATCAGCGCTTAGTCCACGATTTCGCCGCATCAGCCTCCTGTCAGTCCACTAGAGTGTTCCGCATCGACCGCCCTCAAGCTGTGGGTCAGTCCGACAGCTCCGTCTGCCAAACTCCGAGACCTCGACCTCGTGGCATGTCGCGAGGAGCGGACAGGGGCGCACGGAGAGCGCGGCGTCGGACAGCACGGGCCCTTGCTGGCAATCGCGCTTTGTGCTGTATATGGCTTGCATTGGCGAGTGCATACTGCGACCAAGCAAGCTTGGTTGGAGCACGTTGGCGCATGCGAGAGAGGCAGAGGCACGGCCACACCGGAGTCGAAGCAAGCTCGAGGCGCGGCCTTTGCCGGTCAATAACCGTATTGCCCCGAGCGCACAAACACATCGCAAACATCGATATTGGTCGACGCGCAGTATTGAAGTTTGCATGACAGCTTGACAGCGTTTCATTACTACAACGAAGGAGTGAGACGGCTGCGACGGTGAGAACATACTGACGTGGTACCGAGAGGTGGTGTGGAACGAGGACCGGCGTGTACACCGCAAAGGATTGTGCAGCATGCGTTCTGGCCCGGGAAGGTGATGATGGAGTCGATGTGCTGAACTCGAGAAGATGTGCCTCGTTACAGGAGCAATCGGTCGTGTTTCGAATAGGTGAGCAGTGTGACGTGCGACTCTCGGCGGAGAATGGGTAAGTGTACAATGAGGTGTAATCAGTCTTGATGGCTTCACACCTCCTGAGATTGACCCCGGCTATGGTCTGCCTTGAGCTCGCGGTATCGCTGCTGTCGCTTCCTGCAGTGGTGCTGCCACTACCGTTGCGCCTATCGCGTCAGTGCAGCGGTGACAAGAATCTTTGAAGGAGGCATAGCTCACCAGCTTGCGCTCTGTCGGCGGCAGGAGATCTTTGCACTTATTGAGATCAATGTCCTCCAGGAGTCTGTCCGTTTCCTCCAGCACTATGTAGCTGGCCCGCAACGCGAGATCTGCTAAAGGCTCGTTGTTGACCTTGTCGGCATATGCGAGAGTGTCGATGATGGTTTCGTAGATGCTGAAGTCTCGCTCATCCCTGAGCTTCCATCCATCGAAATTGATCAGGTTGAGCATTGATTCCAGTCCGAAGCTGGGTGCAAAGGCAGACTTGAGCTTCGAAGCGGGACGTGAGCTGCTTCATTAGCTTTCTAGCGTGAGCCTACCTCAGGCTCGCTTCAAGCGTCGTCTGCAGATTTACCACACCGTACTTATCGGCGAGCGAGAGTACGGCTAGGAGCTCGCTGACAGAGCGAGTTCGCCAAGCCGGTGCCTTGATTGTAGTCTCATTGGCGAACATGAAGCTTAGAAGATCTGCCAGCCCTCCTGGACTGTCAGTGAGCACGACTTGAGGCAGCTCGCCATCTTGGATGTTCTCGCTTGATGTGTCAAACATATCGCGAAGGACCGTAGAGTAGGCGCACAAGCCCGCCCTGCGAACGGTGAATCTGGTTCGCTGCTGGTTCTCATCCATGGCAGAGAGGAGGACAATGTCGCTTGCCGCGAGCTGAAGATGCGGGTGGTCAATGACAGATGGCTTGGCTGCCGATGCGGACGCGCCCTCCGGATCCATGGCATTTGAGTCGTGTTCGGGCGGGATCTCGGGCCCTGGTAGCTCCGCTGCTGCATCGACGTCCACGATGATAGAGAAGGGTAGCGCTGTATCTGGCTCTCAGCGGTTCTTTGAGAGGTGGTCTGCTGTCGACCGAGTTGGTCGAATCCAGGAGGGTGCCCGAGGGAGGGAGGAGGAACGACGCGTCGGCTCGTCGGCCCAGAGCCGCGTCGATGTCTTCTGGCTGATTCGGAGAGGAGAGCGAGGCGGAGGCGTCCTGACGACCATGAGCGAGAGTGCCCGCACGTCCGTTCTGCCTGCACCACCACATCGCAGACCTTGAGCATACAGGGCAGCTGTGCGCCTCCTTGACCATGACTCACTCCTTGGACGCCATCACCCACGTCAACCAGCTCCCGGGCCGTTGGTCAGACCCTTCCCTTCTAGCTCCCCTCCATCCGGAAGAGGCACTCTCCGTCGCGCAAAGCATCGCTCCGCAGGTCATCGCCATCCTTGCGCACCCAGCTGCCTCGCGCGATGTGCTATCAGAGCTCTTCCACCCTGATGGATTCTGGAGGGACCTGATCAGCTTGAGCTGGACGTTTCGGTCGATTCACGGAGTCGAGTGAGCGGATCCGAGCTGTGAGGGTCCAAGAGCGCCTAACCGAATCTCAGTGCATCCGCAGGACCATCACTGCCGAGCTTCCTGCCGTACTTGAGCGAGCTGCTATCCCCGAGGAATCGATACGATTGCAAAAGGAGCGCGTCGCGGCCTTCACGCTTCCGACAGGAGCATCTGTCATCCGAGCTCCCTTCACCTTCCGCACGACAAACCCTCCCGCAGACTGCACGGCTGCATTCAAGCTCGTTCGCCTAGCTAATGGCGATATCAAGGTCTTCACGGTCACGACTGCGCTCGACCAGCTAGATGCAGCACCATGGCGTCGCCCGGTGCTCGGACTCAACGGGCGGGTAGACACCGCTAAGGATAGCCCAGATGATACGAAGGACAAGCTTCCTGCTCAGACGGACGTCCTCGTCATCGGCGGAGGGTGCGTGCACGCTGACCAGGTCGTGAGATTGCGCCACAGTACCCGCTGACATGCCTGTTCCCCTGCAGACACGCCGGCCTGTCCATCTCTGCGTATCTCAAGGCGCTCAACGTCGACCATGTCGTCGTCGACAAGGAAACCACCATCGGGGACGCCTGGGCGAAGCGCTACGACTCTGCGACTTTGCACACGACACGCCTCTTCAGCGGGCTGCCGTACCTGCCCTTCCCGAAGGACTACCCGGAGTACGTTGGCGCAAAGCTCGTCGCACAGTACTACAAGGACTACGTACGCACACTGGACCTCCCTGCTTACCCAGGCAGGGAGTGTGTCGAGGCGTACAAGCTTGAAAGCGGCGCCTGGCAGGTCAGGTTCGCGAATGGCGAGACGACTGTGGCTAGGGAGCTCATCTTCGCCGTTGGTATTGGCGGACGAGTGCCTGTTCTGCCTGATATTGCGGGCATGGTAAGTCGAGCGCGATTCCCCATCCTCCCGCAACCCGGCATGTCAGCGATCGCCTCAGGGGGATTCCCTAGCCGTTTTCCTTCTAGCTGACTCCTCGAACCACGATGGTCGCACAGGACACATTCGGCACAGCTCTCCATTCGGCGCAGTACACGGAGCCAACAGCCTGGAAAGGGAAGCGCGTGGCCGTAATCGGCTCCAGCACCACAGCGTGCGACATCGCCCACGAGTGCTCACGCATCGCATCAGAGACAACCATCGTCCAACGCGGCGCTACCAGAGTCTACCCGCAAAAGCACATCTCGACGATGCAAGCGACGTTCTGGAACGAGACTTTGCCCATAGAAGTGGGCGACATCATGGCGAGCGAAGACCCCATCGCTCTGCAGTCTACGCTGTGTGCGGGAGCGCTCGCAAAGCTCACCGCGGCGCAGGACCCGGAGTACTATGCCGGCATCGAGAAAGCAGGTTTCCTCGCCACCACCACGGGATCGTTCCATCAGCAGATCTATGTCGTGTGCGGGAAACACTATCCTGACATTGGCTGTATGGATGCGATCATCCGCGGCGAGGTTCGCGTCCGGAGCGGCATGCCCATCGAGCGCATCACCCCGGAGGGTATCGTGTTCTCCGACGGACGCCAACCCGAGGACAGCCAGCCCCGCGGACACGAGCCCGATGCACGCAAGCTCGATGTGGACGTCATCGTCTATGCTACCGGGTTCGAGAAGGACGCGCGGCAGACGGCGTGGAGGATCCTCCGAGGCGGGAAGGATGCCCATGCACTCGACCCCGTGTGGGGTCTGAACTCCGAAGGGGAGGTCAGGGGGACATGGACGCGCAACGGCGATGTCTGGTTCCATGGCGGAGAGCTCCAGACGATGCGCTTCTACGGCCAGTACCTTGCCATGCAGATTGCTGCTGAACTCGCTGGACTGCGGCCAGAGCCTATTCGGGACTAGCTTTTCACTCAGTCGGCTCTGTCGTCATTGCGCGATGCATTGCTGTCATGTTATCGTTGTGCAAACCATCCGCATGCATTCTGGCGTTGCAAGAAGGGAGGAGGGAATCCCTTGCCCTGGTCCGCGCTTCTGGGCCTGGAGGAGAGGCCGCCCCTTCGCCGTTCTCGGCCCTGTTTCGCCTCTCTTCACGTATTGGAATTCGAAAGCACCGCCAGCAGCAGCAGGTCCAGCTCCATCTATTGCAGACGAGGCATCACACGTCGCTGCATACCATCCACCTTCCCTTGAACTCTATAGGCCTCTTCTTGCCGTATCCCAGCGTTCGCGCCTGGACCCCCTTCGCCCCCGTGCCGTTTCGCGAACACCCAGCACACACCTCAGCCAGTCCGACAGGATGGGCGCAGCAGCGACAAAGATGTGTGCGTGCATTGCATGCTGTGGCCTGCGGCACTCCAGGCTCCGTCGTGCCGCTGGCTGGAAGGGCCCCCACGGCGATAGGGGCGCGCTTTCGGAGCATCCACAGACTGACACGGTCTCCCCCTCTCAATGCGCGCTCGACAGTCCAGCGCCTCTTTGGCAACAAGGAGATGCGGATATTGATGCTCGGCCTTGACGCCGCGGGCAAGACGAGTGAGTGCCTTCGCAACCCTGGGCTGGGAGCCAGGCGGAGCTGACGGGAACCCCGATCTAATCGACCGCGCGGAACCTGCTGCTCTGCACGCGCTCGCTGCTCGCCTTCTCGTCTGCCCGCCTCCCTGCTGCCGTTGCGTGCTTCCGCCTCTGCCGCCCCTCGCCATGCTCCCAGCCATCCTCTACAAGCTCAAGCTCAACCAGTCCGTGACGACCATCCCCACCGTCGGCTTCAATGTCGAGACGGTGACGTACAAGAACACAAAGTTCAATGTCTGGGTGGGTCCTGCCCTTGCTGCGCTATACTGTCTGGTCCGGGGCGTCATGCCGCGCGAAGCTGACCGGTCGATCTGTGCCCGCCGCAGGACGTCGGAGGGCAAGACAAGATTCGCCCGCTCTGGCGGCACTACTACACGGGCACGCAAGGTCTCGTCTTTGTCGTCGACAGCAATGACCGCGACCGGATTGACGAGGCGCGCCAGGAGCTCCACCGCATCCTGTCGGACCGCGAGATGAAGGACTGCCTGCTGCTCGTGTTTGCAAACAAGCAGGATATACCCGGTGGTGCGCTCGACGAGCTCGTCTCCGATCATCAGGACGCATTGGCTGACTCCGCGCTTTACCGCCTCACACAGTCATGACGCCGACAGAAGTGACGGAGAAGCTTGGCCTGCTCAGGATGAAGGACAGGACGTGGTACTGCCACCCTTCAAACGCGCTAGAAGGCGACGGGCTGTTCGAAGGTTTGTGAACATGCTCGTGCTCCACTGTCGGCCCCTCCTTGCGCTGACATTTGCCTCCCGCCTCGACAATGCCGTGCCGCTACTCTGGTCATGCTGCTCGCGTACAGGCCTGACCTGGCTCTCTCAGCACATCCAGAAGTGAGCTCACACGTCCGTTCGCTTACCCGTGCCGAACTCGCACTGACCGCTTCACCGGAACGCACCCATTGACAGGAGCAGCTAACGCCACTGCGCGCCTCTAGTACTTCCTCAGTTCCATTGCTTCCGCTTGGCTTCTTCTCATCAGTGCCTGTCGTATACATCGAGGCGGGCGCGGGTCAGGCCACATCACATCGGCCTGCCTTGCCTGCGCACCCTACCTCTTCCCCCCTCTACATACCCTATCATGATGTTCTTTTTCAGTCCTAGCTGGGCCAGTAATGAGTGTGTTTTCCGGACGTCGATCTACAATCTCGAGCGCTGCATGAGGCCCCCGTCTGCCTGTTCGTGCTGCGAAGAGCTCCCGAAGCCTCGAGCTCGCGCTTTGCTCGCTGCTCCGCATGGACCCCCCTGGCTTCCTGTCTCGGTCGCAACGGACAGGGGAATGAGAATGAGGCACCGCGACACGGAGCGGGTGTCGGAAGGGTGAAGCTGAGCCTTCTTCCTCTCTTCTCTTCTCCTCTCTCTGCTCGTATCGCTTCTCTGATTCAGTCTCCGCTTCTCTTTCTCTTTGTGCACCATGCTCGCCACACTTCTCTACGCGACCGTGCTCCCCCTCGCCCTCGCCCTGGCCCCCGCCCTCGCCGTGTCTGCGTCTCCCCTGCCCACCTCGAGCAGCAGCAGCAGCAGCAGCAGCGTCCATACTTCCAGCATCCTCAGCAGCCTCGCAGGACACAAGTATGCTCCTCCCTCGAACTGCAGCACCGAGTGCGCCGCTCTCGTCGATGATTTCGCCTCGACTTTGTGCGAGCGGGACGCGTGCGTGTGCACGGCAGAGGGGGTGCGGGAGTTCGCCAGGTGGGTCTCGCCCGACTGCGCTGGCCGACAGAGCACGACATGCTTGGACAAGGCTGAGAGTAGGCGCAAACAACAGATGCGCAGCGTGCGATACCCGCATCTCGATGTATCGCGGCGGGGTCGATATGACGAGGATGGTCCAGGGTGGGTGGCAAGGGCACGTGCGGTTTCAGCGCCGAGGAGGAGAGCTAGCTGGGCTGATGCGCGTTGTGCGCCGAACGGGCAGACCTCGTCGGGCTGTGCGAGCAGCAGAACTATACAATGGCAAACATCACCCTGCCTTCGTACAGCGGGACCTCGCTCCTTCCCGCTCTGACGGAGTCGACGACGGAGCTAGCCTCGGGCTCCACCTCAGGAAGCGCAAGTGCAAGCGAAGCCATCCGCCTCAGCTCCGTCTACTACGCCAGCATATCGGTAGCCGGCGCGAACGGCTTCGTCACTGCAGAGGGCGCCTTGCCTACCGCGACGCCCTCGCCGCAGGTGGCCGCTGCAGCTGCAGCTGCAGCTGCAGGCACCGGGCCCGTGCCCTCTTCGCCCAGCATGGGGGAGGCCAGGCAGACGCTCTGTATGACTGCAGGCATGGCGATGCTCGTGGCTTGCGGGACGGCCATTCTGCTTGCTTGAGTGGTCTCAGGGTGAGGTTGGAGTACGTGGTCAGCGCTTGACTGACGGAGCGGAAGATGGACGGCAATTGGACGCGGAGCGCACGGCACAGAGACGATCATTACGAGAGGAGACGCAGTATGTGCATGTAAAGAGGGCAGTCTAGGGTGCGATTCGGGAACGAGCGTTGTTAGTGGTACAGGCGAAAGCATGCTGGAGGCTCGATAAAGCCGGCTCTTCCGCAGCCCGGACGGCAAGGCATGGGAGAACACGAGCCCCCGCTGCAGGCGATCTTCCTCACACCTCGCTAACCCAAACCTCGAGCTTGCCGTCCTGCCTTCCTTTTGGGCAGTGCTCCCTCGCAGCATCGACGGCCGAGTCCCAGTCCGTCTCGTCGACAATCGTGACCATGGTCCCATCCTCGTCCTTGTATCGGAGGCGCATATCGCTAATGCCGAATTTAGCTTGTAGGCGGGCGTAGAACATGTCGTAGGGCGTACCGACGTCGAGGGACTGCCACCCACGAGTCCGTGTCAGCGTGATACCCCTCGGAAACGGCAAAAGGGAAGCGAATGGTAGCAACGCACCATGCCACGGACATCGTCCTCGAAATGCAGCTTGAGCCGGAAGCTGACCATGTCCACCGTGAGCGCCGAGAGCGCATCGTCAATCGCCGAGTCGCCATACCGGCTCGTGAGGAACTGCGCGGCGGGGCCGTCCGTCTGCGCCCTGCGCCTGTTGGCGCCGCGCGTGCCAGGCACCCCAACAACACCGGTAGCGGACGATTGGGCGCTCGAGCCCGTCCCGTGCCGTACGAGGCCGGCCCCGCTCGTGTTCGTGTTGACGTTGACATGGAGGCGGGACTGCTCGCGATCGTGCTCCCTCTGCGATTGCACAGGCGTAGGCGCCTGCGTGCTCGCCCAATTTGCGACGCGGTCCCGCGACTGGCCCTGCGGCGTCGGCTTTGGCTCGGTGAGCGCCACTGCCGAAGCTGTAACGGTAGTATTGGGCGGAAGCATGTCTCGCGGAAGGGGCGAGACGGCACTGTACCCGCCAATGAGTTCCTCCATGAACTCCGTCTCGCGGGGCCCTTTGCTGCGCGCGTATCCGCGGCTCTGGCCTTGCCCTCGGTCCTGGTCCTGACCCTGCGCGCTCGCTTGCACATAAGCCTGCGCCTGCGCCTGCTGTCGCGCATCGGAGGTGCGGTAGATGAGCGTCGTATCTGACGAGGTGCGGCGCGACCCCTGCTTTTGCTGCTGCTGACTGGCGACGCCGGATTTCGGATACACAGGGCTGTCTCTGGAGTGCGAGCGGTTATGCAGCGCCAGCGGCTCGCCGTAGTCGCTCTCCGGCGGCGAGGGCGGCGCCATCATTGCGTTGGCTATGTAAGTGCCATTGCCATTGCCATCGCCGTTGCCGCTGCCGCCGACAGTTCGGCTGCCGTTCCTCGAGGGAGCGTAAGTGCGCTCCGCGAGCGGCGCAGTGCTGTACACGCCGCCCGCTCCAGCGATCCTCGCGCCAGCGGCATCGCGCTGGATGTACAGCTGTCCGACACCGACACCAACGTTCGTGTTTAGCTTGGGCAGCTGCTGGTGCTGCGCCTGCCCTCTGGCCGCCCGGAGGTCTGGAGACGATTTCTGGATGCGCAGTGGGCGGATCGTGCTCGTGTCCCTGGTGTCTCTGGGGTCGCTTGCAACGACGCTGATATTTGCATTCATGAGCCCGGCGAGGCCGGATGGAATGGCGGGGAGGGGCACGTTCGGGGGCGGCTTGGGCGGCTTGGACGGTCTGGACGCGAGTGCGTCGCCGGAGAGGCTGTTCGAGCGCATGCGCGTGCTCGTGAGTAAGGCAGGCGCCCTGCCTCCCGCCGCTTCCGCGCCAGTGCCGATCTTGAATGAGGACGTCGAGGACTGCGACTGCGACGGCGACGCCTGCTTCGAGGGCGCTACGCCCGTCCCGCTGAATCCGATGAAGGCGTCGGCCAGCTCGGTCGCTGCGACGAGCTTGGCCGTGCCGAGGTAATTCTTGGCTTTGAGGTTCCTGAGCTTTATCGCTGGCGGGCGGAACACTGCGGGCGGTGACGAAACGGAGGATTGGAGGATACAATGAGGCTGTGATGAGCATAAACTCCCGACAGGAGGCTTAGCAAGCGGCAAGATCAATGTAAGCCGCGACGCACCCACGCCGACAGGCACGCTGAAGACGGTAAAATCCCGCCCGTGAGTTGCAAACGCCTCATCAATCACGCCATGCTCGGGCGTCTGCTTCTCCCTCCGCGCAGAGTCGAGGAGCTGCATCCCTGCGCTCGTGCTGGAGCTCCCACCGATGTTGATGAGGGCCAGGCCGCGGTTGAAGAGGATTTCGGCAGAGTACAGGCGGAACTTGAGGCCGAGCTGCTCGTAGCTGCGAGACAAAGCACGGCACGCAGACTCCATCAGCAGGGAGCGGGTCGGCCTTGCAAAGAAGAAGCAGGCACGCCACGCACTCGATGATCTGGTTTTCGCGCATGTGCACGTACGCATTTGCAAAGTCGTGCTCTGCTGCGCTGAACTCGCCGAGGAGGGAGTGCGAGACGCCGCATCTGTGGTACGCAGCGCTCCAAATCTGTCAGTTTCCTCGCGCGGATAGACGCGTTCGAGGAGCTTTGAGAAGGACGCACTGGAAGAAGCTGACGGCCATGTACTGGTCGAGGAGGTGCGCCTGCTGGTAGTGCGCGACGGCCATGCGATGGTTGCCCAGTGTGGCGTGGATCAGTCCAATGTTGAAGAGGACCTTGGATGAGTCTGCAATGATGTCAAAGTGCTGCAGTGCGGCGGTGAAGTCGTGTGCATCGTAGCAGTCGAGCGCTTTCGCCCATCGCTCAAGTTCGGCCTGTTGCGCGTACGTGTGTGCGATGTCAGCGGGGTGCAGCAGCAGCACTCGAGCCGGATGGATACACACCTTGAGAGACATGTGCGCCCCTTTGCTCGATGTACGCCAGCTGCGATCCGGGCCCTTGACGACGGATGTGCAAGAGACGGGGAGAGGCGACCAGCGCCGAGAGTGAAACGCAGACGAAGGGGGACGGGATGGATAGACGAGGAGGATAGAAGGGGTGGGCCAGCCACGAGAAGAAACGGTGAATGCTATGGGTCAGGTGTGCGAGCAGAGCAGAGCAGAGCCAAAGGAGACGAGGTGGTGAGGCGGATGGGTGGCAAGATGGTCGCCAGGGAGACGCAACCGACGGAGGGTCAACTCGACGGGACTGACAGTGCGGGAGAGTGATGATATTAGTCTGCTATGCTGTTCAGGAGTGGTCTGGGTCAGCGTGCAGGACTCTGGAGGAGTTGGCGTGTTCCCCGGTCATGCTGATGCTGCATTGAGGGATCTCCCCGAGCTTCCACAGAGGAGTGCAGAGCAGTGCATAGCATCGCATCGCATCGCATCCCATCCCATCCCATCTCGTTGAGCATTGCTGTGCCGTGCTGTGCCAGATCGCATCTATCCTCTTGAGGTGATGGCGTCTCCCCTGCCTCTCATCCCATCTCCCCTCATCGTTGCATCGCATCGCATACTGCATCGCGCATACTGCATACTGCATCGCTGCACACGCAACCCAGACTGCGTGCAGGACTGTCGAGTGTGCTGTACTGCATGGGAGGAGAGGAAGAGGCAGCGCATCTCGCCGGGCAGCAGCATCAGCAGCAGAAAGAAGCTGGCTTCGACTGGCGCCATCCTCCATAGCAACAACAGCAGCAGCACATACACGCCCACGACGACGACAACGACGACGAGCACCATGCCAGGGGACAGTGGTGGGCACCCTCACGGCGCGGACGCAGCCCTCGGCCTCGAGGATGGGTTCCTGGAGGTGTGTCAGTTCGGGCACTCTACGGCATTGCGCTGCCATAGCAGGAAACCGCCGATGCAAAGCATGGGGGACTGACTACATGCTGCCCTGATTGTGCCCCTCCGGTAAACGCAGACCTTCCAGAAGGGCGCGCTCCACCGCCAGATGCTCGAGTACAAGCGAGAGTGCGAGCGCATTGCTGCGAAAGCAGAGACGCTCGAGCGCGACTCGAGGGAAAACATGCACAGGCTCGTCGCGACAGAGGAGTGCTGGAGCCAGGTGGGTGCATTCACTTGCGTGCGCTTGTGGCTGCAGCCTCGCTGAAACCCCGTCTGTCTGCTTCACCTCGCCGGCCAGCTCGTCGACGAGCTCAGAACGACGCTGGGGGATGCACACAGCCAGGGAACAATGGCTGACGAAGACACGGCAATGTTGAACGGGCACGATGGTGGGTGCCACCTTGGAATCGCCCCTTGCCCAGAGCCAACTGCACGGCCTGGCCTGCGCTTGTCTGGGGGTTCAAGCTGACTGCTCTGTCCTGTCCCGGATGGGCCAGACACGGAACAATCGATAGCAGACCCGGCACTCTCCAAGCGGTTACGCGAGACAAGAGCTCTCATAGCGGGTCTGGCGAAGCTCCCCTCCTCCTCCGCAGCCGGGTCAGACCTCTCGACGCGCTACCAGGTGCTCTCGGCCGAGGTCAGTCCTGCAGCCGCCTTCTTCTCCCCCCTGCCCTCGTTTTGCGCAAGGCCAGGCTCATTGCTTGCGACACACCCACAGCTCATCGAGTCGCGCGCAGCGCACAAGCTCCTCCAGGCCGTCCTGCAGCGCACGCAGGACGAGCTCAGCGCAACGCTCGAGAGCCTGAAGCAGCTCGAGCGCAAGGTCGTCCGCGACCGGTCGGGGACGGTGCAGCAGCTTGAAAAGCGCACGCATGGGGAGAACAAGGAGGATGCGGACAGGAAGCCAGATACCGCGGCGGCGAACGCGAACGGGGCGGCTGCAGGTCAGTTCGGTGCGGGCTCGCCGGCACCCGGGACGTCGCCTGCCAAGACTGCCGCAGTCAAGCAGGAGCGCGGCGCCGCAGGGGTCGACGAGGACATGCGCGACGTCCTGGAGGGCAGCTCGGGCCTCACCCGCACCGAGATCGAGGAGCTGCGCTCGGCGGCCGACGCGCGGCTGAAGGAGGCGACCGAGCTGCGCGCCGAAAAGCTGGCGTTGCTGCACGAGGTCGACAGCTTGAAGATCCAGCGCGCCGAGGGCGGGGAAGCGTACTTCTCGCACACGCCCGAGCACCGGCAGCTGTCTGCGCAGGTCCGGCAGCTCCGCGACGACGCCGAGGCGGCCTCTGCGCTCCACTCGCGCGTGAGCGCAGAGCTCGACGCGCTCCGGCTGGAGCAGGGCAAGCTGCGCGCGACGCTCGCGCACGAGGCGGCCGAGCACGACGCCGAGGCGAACCGCAAGCTGGGCGCGGCGCTGCAGGACGGGGCGCGCCTGCGGGCCGAGCGCGACGCGCGCACCGCAGAGGTGCAGGAGCTGCGCACCAAGGAGAGCGAGAAGTGCAGACACGTCGAGCAGATGCGCGTCCTGGCCGAGGCGAGGCAGACGCGGATCGACACGCTCGTATCGCAGACGTACAGGTGGAGGATGCGCCTCGCAGCCCTCGAAGGGGACGCGGCGCTCGTGGAGGAGCTCGCAAAGGCGGGCGTGCCTCCCTCGACCCCTTCCGACTCTGCTGCTCCGGCCGCAGATTTGTCTGATCCCTCACTGCCGCTCCCGGAAGAAGCCCTCTTGCACACGACAAAGGCGAGACTTGAAGAGGCCGAGCGCCTTAACCGGCGATACAGAGAAGAGCTCGCAACGCTCTCGAATTTGAGCGCCGACGACCCGGAGCTCAATATTGCAGAGGTGCTCGTGCAGAACGAGGCAAATGCGCTTAAACACCTTGAAGACGCGAGGCAGGAGTTGGAGAGACTGCGGAAGCTGCTGAGCGACGATGGACAGCCGGATGGACAGAAGCTGTTGCTGCGCGCAGAGACGGCAGAAGAGGAGGCAAAGAAGCTGGAGGCAAAAGTCAAGACGGCAGAAATGGTGCGTCGTTCATGGAGTTTGGTCGTTTGTGTGTATGGCAGCCGCTGCATGACTGGCTCACACTGCTCCTCGCACTGCTCTGCAGTCCACCACGATGCTCATCAGCGAAGTGACGCGCCTCTCCGAGACATGGGAGGTCTTGAATCGACAGAACCAAAACAAGGTGTTTGATCTTGCGCAGTACGACGCGCGCCTCGAGCTAGCAGCGCGGGATCGCGGGCGGGCAAATCAAAAGTATTTTGCGTCTGAGCGGGAAAAGGAGACGCTCGTCGCGCAGCTGACCATCGCCGACAAGATGAAGGGCGTGCAAAAGACGGCGATCGAGCGGCAGAAGGAGGAGGCGGTGGCGCTGCGTGCTCGACTGGCCGACGCGGAACTCGACCTTGCCAAGCTGAGGGCCGAGGTGGCGAAGGGCGAGCAAGCAGTAACGGAAGCAAGGAGGGAGCAGACTCGCGTTGAGACGAGGCTCGAAGGCGCGGAGAAGGCGGCTCAGGAGGTGCGTATTGCGGTTGTGCGGCAGAAGGCTTGGAAACTGTGAAAAGGAAAGCTGACCCGGCCCTGCTATCATGACAGGCCAATCGCCTGCTCGCGGAAAAGACGACGCTGGCGGAAACGGAGAACACGGGCAAGCGGCGCGCGGAAGAGCAGATCACAAAGCTCGAGCGTGAAGCGGAAAAGTGGCGCAAGAAGGCCAATACTGCCACAGCTGCGGCGAACGGGCAGGGCCGCTACGTCGAGACAGACGCGAAGGAGTTGTCGGAGGAGAATATCTTGCTAAAAGTGGGTCCGCTGCACTCTATGCTAAGCAACGCAGAGATTCTGACGATTCGACTTGTGCCCTGGTGCAATCAGCGCATGCTCAAGTGCTCGTCCTGCCAGCAGCGCTTCAAGTCGCACGCCATCACGCGCTGCTTCCACCTTTTCTGCAAAGAGTGCATCGACGCACGCCTCGAGACACGGCAACGGAAGTGCCCAAGTTGCTCCATCGGCTTTGGGCAGGCAGATGTACAGCAGATCTACTTCTAGCTGGGCTCTGCGCCTCTGCACGACTCGTATCGACAAGCGCGATTCGAATCGAATGTACCTCGTCAACCTCGCCCAATGTCCTGCGTGGTTGAAAGGGGCCTTTCTGCTTCGGTTCCAGCTCTGTCAATTTCGGTCTTGTGTAGAGGTTGCGCGCGAGACTGTCGAGGCGCTTGACTAACCTATCGGCTGTCCGCCCAGTCTGCGACTCCTCGAGCAGAGGCACCATGGCTGAGATGCGGTCAAAGGGCCGAAGCGCGGCGGGCGTGTCGACACAGGAGATGAAGCGGGACGCCGGCTAAGGAACCGGTCGCAAAGGCGGGTCACCTCCTTAGCTGGGCGAGCAGAGCTGAAAGGGAACGTATCGCAAACATGAGACATTGACCGACTACAAAATGACCTTTACCCCAGCGTTGCTCTCTTCCCTACACATCTGTTCATCTTCCCTCGGCTCTCCTGGACCCGCACTGCCCCAGCTCAGCCCCGCCAATTTGCCACCGCTTGTACTCGCCATGCGACTCATCCTCCTGACCGTCGCTATCTCCCCTCTGCTGGCAGCCGCATTGCCCCAGACAATCGTCCCCGGGGAGAACTGCTGGTGTGGATATGCTGTTGGCGATAGTGACGGGAGCACTACGCTCCTAGTCAGTCTTGCAGACAAGAGCAAGGGTAAATGTACCAACCCTGTCAAGAGGGAGGTACACGATGACAGGCGTGGGAAGGACATCTACTGTGCGGGCGATTACTACAAGATGCTTTGCTGTGATAAGTGCAGTGAGTGTGCACTGGTTTCAGCGTAGTGCAGGTCCACAACAAGCTGATGCACATGCTGCCTCTCGTTCGCCAGACAGATGGGGATGCGAGCTATGAGGGGCAATCTGCATTCCGACAAGGCAGGGACCGCTCGGAAACGTCAACCGAAGCTGTAGCACAAATGGCCAGATTACCGATGTACTTGTAGCTGCGTCTGCGCGTGCATGTCAGTTGTACTGTCTTTGGCGCACCGGCCTTTCTTCAGAGGTTTGGAGAGAGGCTGTGCTTGCGAGCTTTGTGCTGCAGATGAACGATCTAGATCACAGAACCTCAACAGCGAGTGCACACACATCCAGTCGTTGCTTCTGCAGGTAGATAGCCCAACGCATACGAGCATTCCACTGCCTTGCCTTGTGTGCGGAGTCGTCACTCGCAGCATCAGAACGCCCACTCATACCACATTTGTGTGAAGATCGGACGGCTCTCGATCTCCTGCGACGATCGGGAGCACGTAGCATGTGTGCACAAGACTTCGATCTCTGAGATCAATAGGAGCCGGGGTTGCTGCCGAAGCCTAAGCCACAGCCTGCCTCATCGTTGAGAGCCGCTGAAAGGGAATGATGAGGTAGGACGTGAACCGTCATCGGAGCTCGACCGGGTTGAGCAGGATCTTGCCAAGCTTCCAGTCCCGCAGGGACAGTATCGCGACAAAGGTTCTGTAGGCTGACATGTGAGGTGTCCCAGCCTTGTGACTGCGGACTATAAAATCTGTATGCCAGTCGGCCTGCCGGCTCAGCTCTTAGTCTCCCGCACCTACTCGCCCTACCCCTGCATCCTGTCATAGCCTAGCAGGGTCCTCACCCATCACACAGCTCAGCTCCCCGCCCAAAGTCGTCAACATGCGGCAGTCAACCATGCCTATCCTCCTCGGCGCTCTCCTCGCGGTTGTGTCGATGCAACTGGTAACGGCAACCGACGACATCGAGAATTGCTGGTGTGGCACATCCCTGGCTGGGACTGTGCCAATGAGCTTCACGCTCGTGGTCGATCCCAACGACGACAAGTCATCTACGTGCACAAAGCCATTGAGCAGTAAAGAGCATTTCAACCGAGCCGGATCGGATGCCTACTGTATGGGCCAGAAGACGAGTGGCGGGAACTGGCAGCGTCTGTGTTGCGACAAGTGTCGTGAGTGATCCCTGTGCAGGCTTGCGATTGTTGAGGCGTGGACCAGTGAGCTGAAACTCGGCGGACCTCCCCAGACTCGTTCGGATGCGAGACCATGTAAGGAATCCGGTCCTGTTCCACCTGCGCGACCTCTCTGCTTGATACCGGCATATAGATTTGAAGCGGACTTTGCAGGCCTTTGTGCTATTAGTTGAGGGGCCTCGAGGTGATTGCCGGCTTCAGTTGCAGTGAGCCGACACGTGCTTCACTGAGCCTGCCCCTGCGCCGATTACCGATGTAAGGAACGCAAGTAGTCAAAATACCATTCAGCCTGATTTGGCCAACAGCTGGTAATATACGGGATCAGTCATCAGTCAGAGGCTAGGGGAGCTGTTGGATTTATCCTGCGTCAGCCGTCGGCGCACAACGAGCTTGAACCGGACGCCCAGAAGCACGTTGCCTGCAACAGTGATGTAACAAGAGCCATTCAACCTTGCGGATACTCGCGGCCTTCTGGCGCTACAATGTCGACGTCGACGTGTATGTCCGTAGACGTTGATCCATGGACATAAAAGGGAAATCAGAGTGAGCGAGAGTCGGAACCGGGCCCCAGCGTTGGGAATCGCTCAAGGGGCACAGAGCCGTAGGATGTGGTCCGCATTGGAACTTGACCGGGTCCTGGCAAGCTTCCGCTCGGTAGGGCCAGTCCCATTACCAAGGCTGTGAAAATTGGGAGGAGGAATGTCTCAGCCTTGGGTTTTCCGACTATAAGACGAGCATGACCGTCGACTTTCTGGCTTACCTCTCGCTATCCCCATCCAAACAACCATCCCTCGCTATCAATCGCAGCAGACTCTCCGCACCAAGCCATCTCCGCCCCTTATCCGATATCCCACACGTCATCATGCGACAGTCGACCCTGCCCATCCTCCTCGGCGCTATCCTCGCGGCTATGTCATTCCAGCAAGCCATCGCCGACGATGTCGAGAACTGCTGGTGCGGCACAGCTGTGAGCATGGTAGGCAGTGACGACTGGGAACTCCGGGTCGACCTCAACGACCCCGACAAGGTGACTTGCACAAAGCCGCTCAGCACGGCCGAGCATGATAGCCGTGTCGGATCAGAAGCCTATTGTCGGGCCGAGCAGACCAACGGCCAGTGGCAGCACCTCTGCTGCGACAAGTGCCGTGAGTGGTCATCACGTGTAGTCGTCCAAACACGGCGGTGGTCGGCATGTAAGCTGACTCTTCGATGCCTGCATCAGACTCGTTTGGCTGCGAGACGATGTCGTGACGGTCTGTGCCGGAACCCGGAACTGCGTGCGACCTCCTGGCGTCTGTCGAGAATCGCCATATTGAGTCTTCGTGTGTCATCGCCTCCCGTGTCTCTTTGTCTTGTCTGTTGTGCATAGCCGCAATCACAGCTTTGTCCCTCCGCCGTACATGCCTCCGTCGGGCGATGCCCCTCCTGCGCCGTACATGGGGTAGAGCGGCGGCCAGCCATGCCCATAGAGCCTGCGCATCGACATTGAGCCGTGTATCGCATGATGCGGTGGCAGATGCGGCGAGTGGAAAGGCTGGCCAGACATGCTGGATGCGAGCGGCATGTGGACGGGCAGCCCGGCATATGGCGGGAAGGGATAGCCACCCAAGCCGGGGTAATGCGGGTACGGTGCCGTCCCCTCGCCGGCGCTCGTGGCAGACGACGAGGACGCGCCCGAGGTTGTCACACTCGACGCTGACGTGGCCTTGCCCTCGGAGCTCCCAGCCAGCGGCGGCGGGAGCACTGCACTCGACTGCCCATTGCGCGCCGCATAGTACCTCGATGCACTCTCGTAGTAGTGCGCCTGCTGCAGCGCCATCATCTCTCCCTTGAGCTCGTGCACGGCCATCTGGACCCGGCCCATCTCGCCGCGCAGGTCGAGGGCCATGCGCTCCCTGTCTCGCTGCGTCTCGGCGGACGCGCGGGCCAGGTCGGCCAGCTGCGCTGAGACTGCAGCCAGGCTTACTTCCATGCTGAACAGCGTTGCCCTGCCCGTCCTGCCGCTGTTGGCCGACGTGGGCGCATCGCCAATGCGCACAGTGACGCTCTCGAGCCGGCCTGCGAGGTCCTCATACTGTCTGCGCAGGCGGGCAAGGCTCGTCGACAGCTCTCTGTTCTCGCGCTCGAGGCTGGCCAGACGATCCTCGCTTGCGTGAAGGTGGCCCTTCAGTGGCTCGTAGGCGCATTCGCTCGGTACATGTTGCTCGAGCATGACGCTGCGAGCGTCTCTGGCTGGACAACCGAAGCGAGCGTGTGGGCAGGCGATGACCGTGGAGGCGCAGTCAACCTCGAGATGGTGCACGAGGCTGAGTCGGTCAAACATTCCGTTGTTGCATTGCGGACAGGCAATCTCAGAGTATGGACAGGCCTCGGCGTGGTCCTGCACGAGTACCAATCTCGTCAGGCTACTTGTAGGCCAGGCGACGCGCACCATAAGTCGCTCACCTGCATATCGACCAGGACGACCTTCTCCTCGCACATGATGCACTTTACGCTGCGTCGGATGCACTCTTCCTGCTCATGCTTCTCCAGATCACCCTTGCTGGCCAGGCGAGCCCCGCACCCGTGATTGCATGCTGTCGAGGTCGTGGCCGCAGCCGCGACTTTCGCGGCTGACTGGCTCTCTTCGCGGGCAGACAGGCAGTCCACGCGTGCATGCCTGTCCCAGTCGGCTCTCTGCCCAGTCCAGGTGCAGCCAGGCGCAGTGCATGCCACCTGCAGCTCGTCGCACAGCAGCTTGACGATGCGCGGGGCCGGGACGAGCTGCCCGGAGTGGCCGCCGGACTGCGGGTCATCCAGGCGCAGCGGTGTCCTGTCGCAAGGGCAGGTCGTCGTCGTCGCAGAGTCGCCGTTCTCGTCGACGCCGACCGTGCTGCTGCTGGTGAGGTGGGCGACGATGCACTGATGGCAGTAGACGTGCTCGCAGGTCCGGCTCATGTACGGCACCAGGAAGGCCGAGTGGCAGATTGGGCATTTCAGGTTCTCGTCGATGGGGTGCATGTACTCGTACGAGGCGATGCCCGGCGACGAGCTGCCTTCCTCCCGGTCGTCGCTGCTATGCTGCTGCTGCTGCTCCATCCCTGCCGTTGTCCTTGTTCGCCAGAAGAGCAAGCCGCTGGCAGGCTGGCAGGCAGGCAGCTCCAACGCGGATGGCCTCAATCAGGGGGACGCTGCTGCATGGCAACCGACTCAATTGGGCGGCACACACAGACTGGCTTCGAGGATGCAGCGGTCTCAGCGTCCATCTCAATGGCGGTGGATGCCAGGGCACTGTATATTGAGACGCTGCTGCTGCCTCGCAGCTCCTTGAGCTGGGGCACGGACAGCGGGCACGGATCCGTCCCCCATCTTCAGCAAGGAAGCGACTGAGCAGGCTAATTGAGATGTCATCGGATGCGATGCATGCATCATGTCCATGCCGCTGCTCATGCAAAGTGCAAAAGAAGGGCCTCGGCTCGAGGCTCGTCGACGACGACGCGTCCATGCTCATTGCCGCCGCCACTCGCCGACCTCCAAAGACGCGCAGACGGACAGCTGCCTGCATGCCTCGCCCGAAATGCCCCACGCCAAAAAGGAAGAGCGCCTGCATCAGGACATGATCACACTGCTGCTGCCTGTACCTGAAAAACAAACACCTTGCGAAACCGCCCTCCTCACTTCTGATCCTTCCGCCCGCTGCTGACTGACCCATGTTGAGTCCTTGACCGCCATTCCCCATACTCGACCAGGTCTCATCGTTCAGACAGCCAACAGACGTGGGCTCGTGCTCTCTTCGTCACCACAACGACCGGAAGACAGTCCTGATTGGGTTGCCTGCTTGCGTGCATCCAGCCCGTGCCCGAATCTTCGCCCACCCGCGGGCGTGTTTACCGCGACCCCCAAAAACAAACAAGCGCCTTTCGGCTCGCGCCTGGGTGACACTGGCAGATCTCACCGTCAGCCTCTCGCCTTCTATCTACTGTACTCACGAACAGCCTCTTCGCGAGGACGTGCGGTACACCGTAGCACCGGCTCGCTCCCGCCTGTCCCGGTCCTCTCCTTCTCTCGAGGCAAGGATCGCGTATTCAAGCAGGGCCGCACAGTAAACAAAGGTCGAACTCGACCGACAACAGGCTCCCTCAGCACCACACCATTCGCACGCACTTTCCCAAGATGGCCCGACCGACATCGTCAGCGGGAGCATCGACTGGAGCATCCAGCTACACTGCCGGTAGCGATGCTTCCAGATCGCCGCCTCGCCCGCGCCGGCCCATCTCGACCGGCTCTGCGCAGCCAGGCACCGCGCCCGCGCAGCCAGCCCGCACAGCGCCCAACACCCGGCAGCAGGCCCGGCCAGCGCCTTCGTCGCAGCAGTCGTCCGCAGCACAGCCTGCGCGACGCAACGACAAGGAGCGCTCGGCCACCGACAAGGAGAAGGACGATAAGGACCCCAAGACCATCGGGCCCTGGCGCATCGGGCGCACCATTGGCAAAGGCAGCAGCGGGAGGGTCAAGATTGCAAAGCACTCGTCTACGGGCCAGTATGCAGCTGTCAAGATTGTGCCAAAGCACGCCCTGATCACGAGCAGGATGTCCATCAATGAGGCTGGGGCAAAGGTCAGTCCCCGTTCGGTAAACACGGCCAACGCTCAAGCACGTGAACTGATGCAGCTGTTCTACAGGCCGACAAAGCGCTGCTCGGCATTGAGCGTGAAATTGTCATTATGAAGCTTATCGAGCACCCCAATGTCATGCGTCTGTACGATGTCTGGGAGACGGGGTCCGATCTGTAAGCGGGCGGGCAACTGTCAATGACCGCGACTATGGGCTGACGCGCTTCTCTGTCAGGTACCTGATCCTCGAGTACGTCGAGGGTGGAGAGCTGTTCGACTACCTCGTCAGCAAGGGCCGCCTGCACGCCGACGAGGCACTGCACTACTTCCAGCAGATGTGCGTTCCGCCTACTCCCCTATGCCTCCTCGCAAATGAAGACTGACGGGTGCCCTTTTCTCCACAGCATCAATGGCGTCGACTACTGCCACCGCTTCAACATCTGCCACCGCGATCTCAAGCCGGAGAACCTGCTTCTCGACCGGGAGCGCAACATCAAGATTGCCGATTTCGGGATGGCAGCGCTGGAGCGCAACGACCGGATGCTCGAGACGTCGTGCGGGAGCCCGCACTACGCGAGCCCGGAAATTGTCGCTGGGTTGACGTACCACGGCTCGTCCTCTGACATCTGGTCCTGCGGCATCATCCTCTTTGCCCTCCTCACGGGTCGCCTGCCCTTTGACGATGATAACATCCGAAACCTCCTCGCTAAAGTCAAGATTGGGAAGTTCAACATGCCCCAGGAGCTGCCCTCGGATGCAAAGGACCTTATCCGCCGCATGCTCGAGGTTGACCCAGGCAAGCGTATCACTGTGCGTGTCACTGTTCTTATCATCCAGCGACCCTTGAGCACAACTAATGCAGCCATGACCTACCCATAGATGGAGCAGATCCGCTCGCACCCGTGGTTCACTCGCAGGCCGGCAAAGGAGCTCGCCTCCCACGCCGACCCGCCCACGCCTGACCAGATCGAGCGGCCCGTCAATGAGGTCGATGAGATTGACGCGGATATCCTTGCGAACTTGCGCACTCTGTGGCATGGGGCATCCGAGGATGAAGTGATTGATGCCCTCATCTCGCGAGAGTGAGTCTGCTTTGCTCTACCTTTCCACCTGAAGTGGACTTGGCTGACGCGCTACCTACTCCAGGAAAACATGGGAGAAGGTCTTCTATTGCCTGCTGCTCAAATACCGCACGCGGCACATGGAGAACTACGACGAACAGGAGCACAAGCCGAGTCGCAGCAGCAAAAGGGCGGCCGAAAAGGCGGCAGCAAAGGAGCCCGAGCGCGAGTACTTCTCTGGCCCGACGCGCAGTCGGCGCTCCAAGCAGTCTCTGTCGGACATTGCCAATGGAGTGGTCGACGTCAAGCCATCGAGTCGGCAGGCCAAGTCGTCGACTCCACCTCGAGCTGCCGCGCACTCGGCACGACCTGCTCCGCCCGTGCCGGGACCTTCGTACACTGCTGCCTCGGCTGTCCGGGGACCGGCTCCAGGATCACCCAGGACGAGGGGTCCTCTCCCACAGACGCCCGATGCCAGGTCGTCTGCCCTCTTTGCGCCTGGCAGCCGAACTCCTAAGGAAGCACTTCCGTCCATTCACTTGCAGGAGCCGACCCCCCAGTCCGCCGAGCGCAATAGCGACCCGGCTCAGCTCGGCAGCGCCCCGCCCTCACCATCGCCAGCCAATGTCGTCGGGACAAGCGCGATTCCACCGCACTCGCCAGCACTGCCAAGCATTGAGATCCCCTCGGACGCATCGCCAGCCATGCAGCGCTTCTTCCACGACGTGGTCGATCAGTTGCAGGCGATGGCTGTCCGGTCAGCCTCGCCCACTCCGGAGTCGTCGCCCGTCTTCGGGAACGCACCTGGCACACCTGGCAGCGAGAACAGGATGTCCTTCACACCCGTCATCCGTGCTCGGGACCAGTTCAAGCCGCCTGCCACCGACGTTTCGCAGTTCGCGGACGCAGAAGAGGAGGCTGGCCAGCAGACAAGCCCTTATGTGCCGCTCCAGCAGCAGCTCCAGCAGCAGCAGCAGTTCAGCCCGCCCCAGCAGCACACGCAGTACATGCAGCACCAGCAGATGGGTCAGCCTGGCGATCGCGGCTCGCAGATCCAGCCGCTTTGCATCCGCAAGCCCGTCCCAAGCATTGGTTACGAGTCGCCTCTGCAACCTCGCCGCTCGGTACGACAGCAGCCGACCTCGCCTCAGCAGAGCGCCCGTCCCCCTATTCTGCGTCCCACAAGCCACTTTGCTACGCCTACCTCGCCCAAAGTGGTCATCCCCAGGCGAGGCGCGAGTTCCATGGTGCACACATCGCCTCCTCCGATGATCCCGGGAGCATACCTTGACAGCCCGCCGCAGCACGACAAGGAGAACTACAGCAACGACTATCAGCGCAAGTCTGCCTTTGCTTCTGGCTCGACGAATGGCGAGAAGAAGCGCGTTACGCTCGGGCTGGCCATTGCTGGCATGTCGCCGCAGCAGGCGCAGGTCTCGGCATTCGAGAGCGGCGCGCGCAACAGCAAGCTCGTCAAGAAGGCAAAGCACAACTCGACGCCTTCCCCGCTGTTCGCTTCGCCCAATCCGAGTGTCGAGTCGGCCTCTGCGCCAAAGGGCAGTTGGTTCAGCAACCTCTTCAGCTGGAAGACGCCTGTCAACTACGTGCTGCTCTCGACCGAGGACGTCAACTCGACTCGCTTCCACTGCAAGCGCGTTCTCGAGAGCATTGGCGCGACCGTCGTGCTCGAGTCGGCGGACGGTGCAGGCGTGCTCAAGTGCCGCATCGAGGAGATCCGCGAGGCGAACGGCCTCATTACATCGGTCCGAGCCAGCAAGTTCCGCGTCGAGTTCACTGTGCAGACTGCCGCGTCGCCCATGAGCCCGTCCCTCAGTCCCAACGACAACCGCGCGCAGTTCGCGACGTGTCTCACCCTCATCATGGAGAAGGGCGCCCAGTCGACCTTCAAGGCCGCCTACACTCGGATGCGTTCAGAGTGGCAGTGAGTGCAGCCCACGCATCACGGTCAGGTAACGTGAGCTGACGGTCCTACTCTCCAGACTCGACACTCCCAAGCCGTCCAACTCGCCTCGCTTCCGCACATCCAGCGGCGAGAGCACCGCGTCGTCCCAGCGCAGCAACCCGGCCGGCGTTGCCGGGCTGGGCCTCGAGGGCTTCCGCCTGATGCCAACACCATCGCCGCACATGGAAGCGCGGTCATTCTTCTAATCTGTCAACGATACCATCACGAACCCAACCTTGTCGTCTTCTCTCCGTTTCCTCGTATCCTCTTCGCCGCGTGCTAATACCGCCTGACAGACTGCTTCCCTCCTTTCGACACTTCTCTTCCATGTTCTGTCGATAGACTATGCGCTCCCTGTCAGTAGTCGTCTGTCGTGTCCTGCAACGACCTTTCACGACCTCAGTCTGCGGCTGAAAGTCGAGCCGAGCATGGTCACGTGACTGAAAAGCTGATGACGTCGAAACGCCCTCAAGCCACTATTTCCAGCTTTTCCTGGCTTCTTCCCTCTGAATCTTCTTCTTATCTTCTGCTCACATACAGGCAACCTCTTCTCGCATCCAGCTCCTGCCATTTCCTCCTTCTCAGCCAGTTCCATCCCAACTTCCTTCACGAGCCCACAAACGCGTTTACCGCCAGCATGGGCCTCGATACCATCATCAATAAGCACCTGGACTATCGCTACGATAATGTGGGTCCATCTTCCGGGGATGCTTTCCGCGTGGGCTGTATGCAGCGTTGGCTGCCTGTCCGACTGACCTCTCGATGCGCCGGCATGGGCGTGCTGCTTTTGCAGGGCTGGCGCTATGAGTTCTGGCTGAAGAGCAAGGACCGCATCGTCTATGCAATTCACGGAGGCCCGATGGCCGGACGCAAAGTAAGTTCTCATGGAGACAGCGCCTAACAGAGTTCCTTGCTGACCGTCCCCGTCCCCCTCCACAGAACTACCAGGCCTGCTCCGTGCAAGAAGTTCGCACAGACGAGATCTACCAGATCAGCTGGCTCGAAGAGACCGGAACCGTCGTCTCCATCATTGCCGACCTGACCCAGAAGCGCATCACGACGTACATGGCCTTCTCGAAGGGACACTGGGAGAACCCGGAGGAGGCGCACGGCGACAAGCGCAACCCGAAGGACCTGGAGCGGTGGAGAGGCCTCGCCAAGATCGGATCGCAGATGGAGAAGGAGATCCTGCCAGAACAGGCAACGCTCAACGAGATTTACGAGGGAAGGGGAGACCTCGACGACATTGACGATGATGCACCAACTCTCTGAGTCCGTCTGTCCTCTTGTAAATGTACATTATCCCCAGTCGCGTCCAGCCGCCGAAACTCCTCCGTCAACGTCATCGCGTCAATCGTCGTTCCGCTTTTCCGCCACAGAATCTTCGCAACTGATGGCCATCCTCTGTTTTCCTCCTGACGACCACTGACTATATCCGAATGTCTGCCATGGGAGGCGGCCCTGACGCATTTCGCCTGACTGCAAGTCCAGAGACAGCCATCTGGCGCAAGCCGCTCGACGTGAACCTGTGAGTGTCTGTTCCTCGCGCTCCGCCCGCCCAAACACTGACGGTCCAGTACCGGCTCCATCGACAGCTTCAACGCACCCACTCACGACCTTGCCTCGGGCGCCTTGACGCGCTTCAGGAGCGCCCGCATCACCTTCTCGCCGTCGGGCGCTACTCCGTGGTCGACAACGTACGACCAGGCCGGCCTTCTCCTGCACATGACACAGGACGGACAGAAGGACAGGTGGATCAAGGCTGGCATCGAGCACTTTGCTGGCACACCCCACCTCGCCTCGGTCGGGTGCGACACCTGGTCCGACTGGGCCCTCTCGCCGCCTGCGGACCCGGAGGCAAATAACACGACCATCGAGCTCCGCCGCGAGGGTATCGGACGAGAGAGCACTCTCTGGCTGTATCACATCGTGGATGGCAAGGAGATACCGGTCAGGCAGATCACTTGGGTGTTTGCGGACGAGGGAGGGTGGAACATGCGCGTCGCTGCCATGGTTGGGCGACCCGCTAGTGCCGAGGGCGTCCTTGGGCAAGAGAAGGGTCTCACGATCGAATTCAAAGATGGCGATGTGGTCTTCGTTTGATTGCATGAGGTTATGCCTGATCGCGCTGGTTGTACATGTCATGGATTAATGCCCTCAGGCAGTAGCTACGCAAGGTGCTCGGGAAACCAAGCCCTCTGTGCCAAGCGCTTCTTCCTCGCCATCCCTCGTCTTTCACGGTCACGTAGGCTTCGCGTCCGGCTTGTCCTGCTCATCACCGATTCGATTCGGCACTTCCTGACGGTGTGGCCTCCGCACCCTCAGCTTGCGGCGGTGAGGGCGTCAGGTATCTCGCTCTCGGACATTGCGGAATCCGCCTCCTCGGTGGCTAGCGGGGAGAAGAACGCATCACTTGGCAACGCAGCACCGGTTAGCAGCGCGATTAGCTCCCTGGGATCCTCCAACCAGAGATCTGCCTGCCGCACACTCACATCTCCGTCTGCTTGAGTGCTTTCTCCTCCCGCGTTTTGTCGCTGTCCCACTCCTTGTTAAACAGCCTCTCTCGTGCAGTGCGGATGCGAGAGCTGTCGAAGTGGAAGTACTTCTCGCTAACAGCGCGAGGCAGCGTGCATCAGCCACATATATCGAGTCGGTCATCTGATCGGTCTCGCCGGGAAACAGACGAGGACGTACAGAGTCTGCTGCTCCGGATCTATGCTCCGGTGGTCCTCAAACGGCATCTCCAGAATGTAGCGGATACCTCTCTCGTCCAGAGTTCGTCGTGCACGAGCTATGAGCTTCCGATAAGCGCTGAACCTCTCCTCCAGTATCTCCTCCCTCATGCGAGCCAGAACGTCGTCCTCGTCTTCATCCTCCAAAGGGCTCTCCGAGTCCCAGTGGTATCTCCTGACGGAAAGCAGAGACGGGTCCTCGTCGATGAGGGGCCAGAGGTAATCCTCGTCGAGAAGACCGTCCTCCTCCTCGCCCTCTTCGTCATCGTAGTAGTTCTCGAACTCTCGCACTGATTCTTCGTGCTCTTGCCAGTCGTGGTGAAGCTGCACCGACTGCAACCCGGGCGAGGCGGTGCGATCGCCGAACCACTCGACAAACAGCTTCAACGACGCCAGCGGAAGTCTCGTGGAATAATGTTCGATGTGCAGGTGCTCGATGGTCGTGCAGGGTGCACTGCGCTCGAGCTTGGCCATGTCATATCTGGACAGTGCCACTCTGGCGCGCCGCACTCGAGGGCACGTCGCCAGGATCTCCAGAGCCGAGCTGGATGGGCGACGCCAACCGTCATCGTCCACGTAAAGATCTTCGTTCTCCTCCTCGTCCTCATATGCCTCGTACCATATCTCCACCTC
Source organism: Symmetrospora coprosmae (assembly GCA_008802785.1). NCBI lineage: Eukaryota > Fungi > Basidiomycota > Cystobasidiomycetes > Symmetrosporaceae > Symmetrospora > Symmetrospora coprosmae. The sequence goes on along the minus strand of VUYT01000011.1, from coordinate 315,579 downwards.
TTGGATCGCAATCTCTTCGCGAGGGATCTGCTGCAGCAATCCCAAGACTTGCCAGCTGCTCGACGTCCCAACCTGCAGTACGCTGATACCCTTGAAGAAGGCGCTCGTAAGGATGCTCTGCTGCCAAGGGCTGAAGCGGACTTTGAGAGTCTTGAGTTGAGGGTGCTCCTGCTGGAAGAAATCGATGCAGAGCACTGCGGCACGCTTCTTTGACTCCTCGGGAATATTGAAGTCCTCCGGCTCGTCCATGAAAGGCCCGATGGTCAGGGAGGTACATTTGGACCAAGTCTCGAGCAGACTGCTGAGCACGTTGCTCGAAACGAACAGCATGGAGCAGCCGTTGAGGGCGAACCGCCGCGGTTGTAGCTGGACCCTCCTGAGATGGTGGATGAATACGTAACCGTAGATCACGCTGCTGCAGCTTATCTCAATGCTGTCGATGTTGCATTTCTCGGACATCTTCTCCAGGTAATACGCCAGCGCTGCGTGTTGCCCTTTGGGAATGTCATCGGATATGGAGAATAGTTCGTCGTGGCTCTCGTGCGCAACGAGAGTGAGTGAGCGGATACCGAAAGGTAGGGATAACAGGGTGTCGGTCCGGAAGAGGAGCATCCTGCTCTTGCTGTCTAGCTCTTTGACCCAGTCGGGAAGAGTCTCGTCCATTTCCACTCCCTTGTCCTCGTTTGCTGCGCCCGTGCTGGGCGTAAGGTCGAAGGTGATGCTGCTAAAGAGTCGGCGTTGACTTTCGAGATGAAGCGCTCGACAAGTGAGGCTGAGCGCTTTAAGGCTCGCCGCGTTGAGGTCGGAGCAGACTCTCTCGAGGATCTCGTCTGGAAGACTGGATAGGCGCAGAGGAGATGGGGCTGCAGGACGACCGGTCCCTGCTGCGATGGTCCGATAGAGGACGACAAGAACCCAACTCGTCAGCTGCATTGCCGCTTTGCGTCTCCGTCGGCGAGCGGACTTCAGGCTGGATATGGCTCGACTAACCTTCGCTGGACGTGCCTGGAACGAGGGGATCCGGCGCAGACTCCAGGACTGCTTGCGGCATGCCGATGTGGACCGCAGCCATCGTGTCGCCTGTCCTACTGTATCTTCGACCGAGATTCAGCTACTGCACAGTCAGAGCGAAGGAAACCCTGCGAGGGCGCTTCCAAGCCGGAAGGGAGCCGGCTGCGTTGGCAGGACGCGGAGAGTGAGTACGACAACGGTCGAAAAGCACCATCGCCGCCTTGTACTTGCTATCTCTTTGCAGCGATTGCGCTTTCGCGTCTCGTACATTGCACTATGGTCGATACAGAGGCAGAGCTGTAACGTCAGGCGCGCCGGTCCTGCCATCGCTCTCGATCCGGACTTCACGCGCCCTGCACAGCCGTGTCCTGCTCGACCACCACTTCTGGCGTCACGTTAGGCAAGCTATCCTGCGGCGTGTGATGCCGTTCCACCAGTGACGACCCTACGCGGGGCAGGGAGGCCCTCGTCACGAACTCCGTCGTGACTGGCAGTTTCGCCGACGCGAGGCGCAGGGCTGTTGGTGCGCCAGAAGAGGAAAGGTCAGCTTGATTGCACATCTACTACAGCGCATGGGAAGCGGGCGGGCAACGCACCATCCTTTGCGACCTGCTCGGCAATGTCGCCTCCCCCAACCTCAAAGATGACTTTGCCGACGGCTGCGCGGCACGCCCAAAATTCGAACGTCCCCTTGCCTTTGCCCATTCGCGTTTCATTGCCCTGTGGCCATCCTTGTCCGTCAGCTTGGGCTCGTTATGGTCTTAGCTGCCTGCTCCGCCCTTCTTCAGCGGCGGAACGGGCAGGACATCTTCCATCGCCTCGATCCCCCACGAAGCGGACGCACCTTTATGCAGACTGGGATATCCGGAAAGACCCTCGTGAACAGGCGTGCGCCCTTGATGGGCTTTATCCCCCTCCTGAGGGCCTCGCTCGCCGAGTGGAGCTGCTTTGCCGACAGCCTGACTGCCTCTTTTACGCGGATCCCATACTCGCCGTGCTCGAGCGTGGTCCCCGCGGTGCTGCCTCCCGTGTGGATGGGGACGCGGCCCTTGTGTGCCTTCCTGTACTTTGTCCTGCGCGGGGTGAGGGATGTCCTGGTGCGGATCTGCTGCTGGTGCTGCTGCTGTGGAGGTGCCAGGAGCAGCGAAGCCCATGGCTGCAGCAGACTTGACGCGGATGTCGAGGCAAATGGCGGTGCGACCGACGCCCGTAGGAATACGTTGCGGAGGAGCATTGCGGTGCTGTTGGTGGTTATGTGCGGTTGTCCAGAGGAAGAGGAAAGATGGAAGCGAGAAGCTGGCCCTCGAAGGGTCGAGCAGGAAGAGGCCAGCCAGCCAGCCAGCCAGCCTTGACTTCGCTCCTCAGCACACTCACATATATATACGCCAACATGCGCGATACTGCACTCTCCGTCATCCACACCGCACCGCAATAACCCTGCTTGCGCTGTCAGCGAAAAGCCCGCCGCATCGCATCCGGCCAGCAGCTCGGGCGCACCTCTCACACGCGCGCGCTGAGTGCGTCAGAGCCGCTCGAGGACGGGGAGAGGAGGGGATCCCTGCAGGCAGCGATATCGAATCCATCAGCTGATAGCAGCCTGGAGAGATGGCCAGCTACGGTATCGATGCGCATCGTCCGCTCGCCGACGCCGACGACAGCGAGCTGCCCTACACCGAAGTCTTGACCGACGGCAATCCGCTTGCCGGTCCCCGCTCGGAACATCACCACGCCAATGCAGATGCAGATGCAGCAACCAGCTCGTCGCCGCCTCAGATGTACCTCATCGACTCGCGAGGAGCGCAGCAGCCTCTGCAGCCCCTCCAGCCAAGCCCTTCCCGCTCATCGTCGCTGCACAACCCAGTCGCAACAGGCCAGGAGGGAGCCGCTGCCAACGGTGTAATGAGGGCAGCAATGAAGGAGGGGAATGGCTCACCCGCTGCTCCGCACCCAGCTTCTTCGGAATCATTAGGCCTGCAAGGGCAGCCAAACTCGAATCGCCGAGGCTCCTCCCAGCTCCGCTCGAGCTCGACCTCCCATCTCCCTCCTCCAACTGCCCGGGCCGGCGACAGCAGTGCGACCGCGCTGCCATTTCCAGCATCAACAGGTGCCAATTCGATATCAGCGAGCAATTTGCACGCTTCTGTACCCGCATCGTCACATCGGCAGTGCCATCTCGCATCGTCGACAGCCTCTCGCTCGTCCAACAACCCTGACGCCATACATATCCAGAACACGTATGCGCGCATATCGGCCATCGGGGGCATCCCAAGGGACGGCTTTGTCGATGGCGTTGAGCTCACTCGGGAACGGCGGACAGAGGGCAGCATCTCGAGCTACCTGTCGCCGTTCATGGGCAGTATTGGCGCTTTCGGAGGTGAAGATACCGGGACAGAGGCTGGGGAAGCAGGGCCATCATCACTTGGAGAAGGTCCACAACGCTCTGCACACTCCCTCGCTCCTCCAGCTCAGGGGCGCACCCCGCTGAACGGCTCTGTCAACGGCCATCATCGGCCGAGAAAGGCATCAGCTCGCTCAGCCGTGAGTACGCAAGAAGAGCAGGACAAGGAGCTCGAGCTGCTCAAGCGCGTGGACCGATACGGCTTCTTTGCGCCAACCTACTCGCAAGCACCCCGCCTCGTCCTGCTCAGCCGAGACGCGTGCCGCGAGCTGCCGCCGGAGAAAGCGATTGGCGGAGGCAAGCGGAGCAAGAGAAGCTCACTCACCAGCGCTGGCACCCTCGCAAGCCCATATCTGTACATCAGCACCGGGCACACGCCTGCCGGGTCAGCAGACGGCTCGGCATCGCAGGACTCGTCTCGGCGGAGCAGCACACAGCCGCACAACGCGCTCGGCGCGTCCTTCTCGTCCAGCTCGCTTGCCGCTTCCGGTAGGGGGGTACCACCAGGATCTGGTCAGGCTGGGCCCAGCTCGCGCGCCCTCCCCGACAACGTCTCCGTGTCGACGTCCTACTCGGCAAAGGAGAACTCGCGCGCCGACAAGTGGTACCTCGAAATGCTGGTGCCCAGCGAGCGGGACAGCGGGGGGAACATCCTCGCGTGGCGCTTGAAGCCGGGCGAGAGCGAGAGGAAGCTGCTCCGGCGCGTCATCAAGGGCATTCCCGACAGATGGCGCGCAGCGGCCTGGGAGGCGCTCATCTCGCACCGGCGCGCGCAGTACGCCTCAAAAGGCAAAGTGCGAGCGCAAGAGCAAGGGCAAGGACACGAGCTCGACGATGCAGGCCTGCGCCGGCGCTTCTTTGAGCTCATCCTCGAGCCGTCCGACCACGACGTCCAGATTGACCTCGACGTGCCGCGCACAATCTCTGGCCACCTTTACTTTCATACCCGGTACGGCCTCGGGCAGCGCTCTCTATTCAACGTCCTGCATTGCTTTGCGCTCCTCTGTCCGGACTGCGGCTACTGCCAGGGGATGGGCTCGCTCGCCGCTACGTTTCTCTGCTACCTTCCGCCCGAGGTGCGTCGAGCATCTGCCTCTGCATCCGCTGCCGAGCCCCCGCGCAATTGACTGAGATGCGCACGCGATTACTGCAGCGCGCATACGCAGCCATGGTCAGGCTGCACGACACATACGACATGCACGCCATCTTCTCGCCCGGCTTCCCGGGCATGCTCGAATGCTTCCACGTCCAGGAGAAGCTGGTCCAGACGCTCATGCCGCAAGTGCACGAGGTGTTTGAGAAGAACTACATTACAATCTCGTCCTTCGCGACAAAGTGGTACATCACCCTGTTCGCGAACGGCATCTCCTTCTCGACCCAACTCCGGATATGGGATGCGTTCCTCTTGGAAGGCAAAGACGTGCTCATCCTCGTGCCGACTGCCATCATCTGGGTGCTTCGACGTGAGTGCGCTTGTCCAGTCCGTGCATCCAGGACGTGTGGCTAATACGCCTGCCCCATCGCCCCCGACAGGCCACTTCATCTCCCCGCAAGCGGACTTCGAATCCATTCTCTCGATGCTGTCCAGCTTCTTCGTCCCAGAGGACGAGGATGCTCTACTCCGCTGGGTAGGCAAGATGCTCAAGCGGGGAGCCGTGCGCGAGCAGATGGAGGCTTGGAAGCAGGAGTGGCGTGCAGAGCAGAAGAAGATGACATAGACCCGCTGGATGCGCGCGCAGCAGCTGCATGCTTAATATGTCTGTGTAGCGATCCGTATTTCCCTTGAGCACGTTCTGGTCAAGGCTGTTGCAGTTCGGCCAGCCAAATAATTTTCTGACCAGTGACACCGCAGATCAGAGTAGACTGGCTAGAACAGTACCAGCCTCTTCAGCGCATCCTCCAGCAGACCCACAATGCCCGTGCGTCGAACAGCGCGATGCCTAGGCTCATACGACAGGCGCTGAGCGCTGTAGCTGCGACGACGTGGCGACGGGAGGTTGGCGGACCTGCGGCTATTGCGAGTCGGCATAGATGCTGGGGCGCTTGTGAGAGCACTATGCGAAGGGGAGAATGAGCTCCGCCTCGCACTACTTGCACGCGAAAGGGACGATGGGCGCGACTCGGACCCTGATGTGGAGATTGGGCACGCCCAGTTCCGCCACGCCCTATTCGCCTCGCTCGGCTGCTTGTCGGCCATTTCCGAGCGATCATGCTTGTAGCTGTAGCCAAAAGGCCGGATGACAGGCCGGTAGATGGTCAACTCGCCATTGGATGCGTGGAGCAGCTCGACAGTTGCGAGGTCGACTATAGTTGTCGCAGGCAAGTTGCCGGGCGACTGCTCGACGAGCTGGAGATACCGGGGCCGTGCGGAAAAGGGGCCGTGTACCAGGGAGACCTCGCTGGCATCAATGCGCTCCTGCGGACGTCGAAGAGCATAGCCAGCTCGCGCAGGACCAGTTGCAACCGAGCCAGCGCCGACAACAATGGCGACGTGACCGTGTGTGCCGCTAACCTTGTAGTCGTATTGTGACTCGACTTTTCCGTTACCAGAGAAGCTGATCGCCTGAGCTTTGACGTTCTTGAGATAGATGATGCTGCATACCGGAACCCTGTACCCATCAGCTCAGCTTCTGCAAAGCTGCCCGATGGACTCACTCTCCCGGCTCGATGCCATCCAAGCCACGCTGCACCCTTCCGCCATCCTCATTTGCACGCCGCTTGTAGATCGGTGCACCCCACTGCGTCCACTTGAAACCAAACCGCTCGAAGCAGTACTTGACCATGGCTTTGCAGACGCCCCTGTCGTGCCCCTGGTGGTCCGCGACCGGCTTGCGAGCGGCAGACCAGCGGCGCGCGAGACTGGCGATGGCTCTTCCTTCTTTTGCAGCGAAGATGCGCAAGGTCGCCAGGGATGGCGCGGGGAGATACGAGGCGCGCATATCGAGGTGCAAAGTCCCTTCTGTCGAGGTAGGCCACACGAGGCGGTACCAGAGAACCGAACAGTCCTTGAAGGCTGCGTACACTGCGAGCACCGCGTTCGTCTCGTGCATCTCGTACACCTCGACATCGGGCGGGCCGGAAGTTGCCAGCTTGATCTGCGCCTTCTGACCCGCGGTCGGGCGGAAGTAGAGACCCGTCGAAGCGTCCTGGATGTACTGGCGTACGCTAAAGACAGCATCGCGCAGGAGAGTCTCGGCGGACGAGCTGCCGCCTGGAAGGACTGCTGATGGCTTGGCGATGGGTGCAGCAGGAAGAGCAGGAGCAGAGGGCTGCCAGACCGTCGGGTCGAGGAGCCGAGCGGCGCCATGAGCGGAGGTAGGGCGCTTAGGCAGGACGGGCGCGGAAGTAGGCCTCTGTCGCAGAGACGGGCTTGACTGGGCAGATATGGACCTGCCATTGCTGGACAGCGGGCGCAGGATGGGATTAATCGCGGAGAGTGCTGGGACTGAGCTGGAGCGAGCATGCTTGGCGTGACTGCTTGCCCGCGCAGGCAAGGTATCAGATACGCGAGGATCCCAGCTTACGTCCGACTGGCGCGAGGAGCTGCGATTGCGTTCTGGATGCACCGAGAGCTGCCCCGCGATCGGACGGCGAGCAGCATCGTTCAGGACAGAAGCTGACAGTGAGCGAGTCGCGGCGGACTGTAGGTACCCAGGTGGTACAAAAGCAGAGTGAGTGCCCCAGTCGAGCGGGATGCGCGACGAGAGAGCAGGGACGGAGCTCGAGCGAGCGTCCTTAGCGCGACTGCTTGCGCGAGCCGGCGACGTCGCAGAGATGCGACGCTCCCACTCAACATCGGACTGCCGAGAACTACTGCGACCGCGTCGTGCCTGCATTTCAGACAGTGTGACGGGGCAGCGGCTGGCGCTCGAAGCTGGTGCTGAAAGGGATGGATGGAGGGCCCGGAAGTAGCTCAGGCTCGAGCTCCAGGAGGCAGGGGCGGACGCGGTTCTCTTCGGTCGTCGTCCGTTTTAGTACTGAGACTAGACTGTCGACGAAGTAGCGTTCCGAGCAGAGAGTAGAGCAGAGCCTATCTTCCTGAAATGCTGGCGCGCGTACGCTGAATGCCGCAAGTAGCGGAGTCCAGGGGTGCCGCACAGCCACGACGGCCGGCTAGGGTAACGTGACGTCCGGCAGCTGGCCAAGGGCCTGTTCGGCGAGTGGACTAACCTGTACTGCTTCGCGGTGCCACCCAGTCTCGTGATGGACCCGTAAGTTGGCCCTGGCCAATGTCTCATGAGGTTGATGACCCGGTGACTGACATTGCCTAGGCAGGACGGAGCCATATTTGATGCTACAGATGCACTGAAGAGCTACGCTAGCTCTTGAATATGCGGAAAGGTGGGCGAACGGGGTGGGTATACTGCGATATGCTTGCGGATCGGTGGCCAAAACGTGTGGCGTCCAGCTCGGAGGGCCAGGACAGCGCGCTCAGCGCACAAAGAGCTTCGCCCTCTGACTACCTCTGCGGTCCTGAACCGATTTGTAGCGACTGTACGCTTCGCGCAGGTCGTCAGGTGTGAGCGGGCCTGTGCGGTGTCCTTCCGTCTGGACTTGTCGTGCTGCGGGCGGCCGATACAAGCGATCAGCTGCCAGTCTAGCGCGAATACGTAGGCGCAGGCAACGTACCGCTCTCGACCACCTCGCCGACAAAGACTTTTGCGAGACCTCTGACTGCGACGATGATGTTGGGCGAGCATGACTGCTGGAGGATGTGGTTGATGAGCTGGGGGAACAAAGGCTACAGAGTCAGCGGAGGGCGGGAGTGACTGCCAAGGGCCATAGGTTCAACGAGCGCACCCTCCGGACAGACTGCTTCTGCAGACCCGAACGTCGGTAGACCTCGTAGCGCTCCAGCTGTTCCGGCGAGAACTGGTCGAGCAGCAGCCTGGCGTGGACGAGAGGGTTACATGTTAGCCGGCATCGGCAGGACAAGCAGGCAGTTACACTGGACACACCTCAGGGCCTCCTTCGCCTCTGCGCGTTCCTTGGCCTGCTCGTCATACTCGTCGTCGCCCAGCAGCAGGTCGAGCTCGTTCTCTCCTTCATCGTCATCCTCGTCCTCCTCCGCCTCGCCGTACGCCATCCCATCCTCCCCATCCGTCCCGCCAGCGGCTGTACGCCCGCCCTTGGTGGTATTGCTCCTCCTGCTGATGGATGCAATGGATCCTTCCCTGCCTCTGATGCTCGTGCTTGCCCCGAACCCTGTCCCGGAGCGCGTCGAGGGCGAGAGGACGCCTGGCAGAGGTGTCCCAGCTGCCGAGTCTGCTCCAGGGGTGCCAGCGGCATACGCAGGCGTCCCTGCATCGCTCGCTACTGTGCTCTGGCGCTTCTTGCGCGCTGCTGCAGCTCCTCCACCGCGGCCTTTGCCCGTCCCGCTGCCTGAAACCCCACCTCGACCGCGACCGCGCCTAGCAGGACCCGTGGACGCTGCAACAGGCAATGCGAGGCCTCCACTCTCGCTCGCTGGACGCGGTGACATCGACGACATGGTGCTGAAATACCAGAAGGTGTTGGAGATGGAATGAAGGAGAGAGCCGCTGGTCGACGGCAACGAGAGGAGGTAACGAGCTCGGTGCGGGTTGGCTTCTTACGATCCGACCTGCCCTCAATAACGACACAGGAGTTCGCACACTAACAAGCTTCTCGGCATCGTCGCAATGGAAGAGCTCGCATTTGACCCCGCCATGTTTGGCATGAAGGCCACCCATGGCCAGCAGGCCGCAGCAGGTCCGACATCTCAGGACCCATCGCCGTCATCCGCAGGTCGCGGGCGAGGCAGAGGGAACGCACAGCGCGGTGGGCGGGGGAGCGATAACCAGCGAGGAGGTGGCAGAGGCGGACGTGATGCGGGCAACGCAGCCCGCGGACGTGGCGGCAGAGATGGCGGCTGGGCAGGACGTGGTGGAGGCGCCGTCGGATCTGGACTCGGGACGGGCTTTATGGACGTACAAGCAGGCTCGAATGGAGCGCGACGAGGAGGCAGAGGTGGCGGACGCGACAACGGAAGAGGCTCTTCAGATGCAAAGGTGCGTGTGCGTTGGTCGCGTCAAGCATCGGAGCAGGCGGACTGATGTGGATCTGCGACTATGTAGCGCCAACGCACAGATAATGGAGGCGGCAGAGGATTCTACAAGCCTTCGATGAGTGAAGATCCTTGGGCGCACCTATCGTGATCAACACCTACAGCAAGCTCCATCATCGCACCACAAAGACGCCTTTCCGGCGATCCGGACATGTGCCTACAGCATAGCTCGGTCCGCGCACGTCGCGCCATGCCAGGAGGCAACAAGGCTCTGCAGCGTTCCCAGCCGGCACCTGCTTCAATGGGCCACACGCTCTTCCCACACTTACTCGGCCATTCAACGGTACGCAGCCGGATCGAGGCAGGCTATGCTCTGCTTGCCTTTGACCCTAAATCAGTATCCAGAGGTCGCCCGCCTTGCTCGGAGGTCGTCTCGCCCTCTCTCTCTTCCTTGTCGACCGCAACTTATAAAAACGCCATCTCCGAGCGATACCTGCCATGCCCCCTCGACGTTTGTGCTAGTACCTCTTCTGGCGGAGTGCTTTCAGGACTGACCCTTGCTATGTCGACGTCGATATAGCCCCTCGCCAGTTTCTCCCAGCACCGGCGCAACCTGTTACACCAAGTATTACATCCCGAGCGCCAACCGCAAATTTACTGGACATCGCTCGTCCTCAGGACGTGCAAACCTTTGGCGAGCTTAGCTCCGACAGTCTGCTCGATTGCAAGGTCGCCGGGCTGACATATGTTGATTGTCCTGATGCACTTCAACAGATCAATGCCCCAAGCATGTCGCCCTACAGGCCATCTTCTTCGCTGATTGGGGCCATTTGGCAATGCACGAAGCCAGCAACCCGCGTCATCTGCAGTTAAAAGATTTAGCCGGCCGAGCGCTTCCTGCGGCAGACGAAAAGCTCGTGCGGGCTCTGCTCAACCGAGTAGGGCTTTCTATACCGGTACAAGGCAATGGCAACGTGCTCAAAGGAAGAATCTGGACTCGAGAGGACTTCGCCTGGGTCAAATCCCGGCTTGCCGATCCAGATGACGCCATCCAGATTCACCTCGCGGTCGAGTGCGAGATCCTCCGCTCTGGGCAGCCTAAGCGCGTGACGGGCTATCAAGCAGTGCGAGCGAAGGTGATCTGTAAGTCTGTCGTCATTATATTGGACAATTTCGGAGCGCTTTACTTCACGCTCGACTGTTGGCGACAGGCTCACTACCTCCGCTCCACGTGCTTACTGTAGATGATGCGCCATTTCGAGAGCACCCGTCTGCTAAGGATGTGCGCAGCAACTATTTCAGCTCCTCGCCCTCGTCCAGTCGTCCTGGGTCAAGCATGAGCGCGCACAGAGTCTCGCCAGACGTGCGAGGGCGCGATGAATTAAGACTTCCCAACCCTCCTGGCCGTTCCGTCAGCGTTCCAGCACGGAAGCAGAGTCCCAGGTACACCGGGTCCGGAGGCGCACCTAGATCCTCGTCGGCGGGTCCGTTGACGCGCACTCGCTAAGGAAGCACCCCTATATGGCGATTATTAGAGACATTGGCGACGAGCGGTCATCCATCTGTGCGAGATGCACTGCGGTCGCTTCTACAAGACAGTCCTTAGTTTGCAACGTGCTTCATCGCAACCGGTTTCGTGTTTTTTTGCTCCCCATTGATTCGCAATAGACCATCTGATCCGAGCCGACTTTTGGCCAGCCAGCGCCATAATGATGACAGGGTCGGATCGAATCGCCGCACTGCTGAAGCGCTCCATCCCATTCAAGACGAGTCAGATGGTCTGTATCTCCCCGAGTCGTGGCCAGCGTCTCAGGCGTTGCTGCTACTGTCCCGTAGACTGGGATCTCCTGCGCCTGGCATCGAGCCCATATGACCGGCAATGCGCACGCTGACTCGAGCTGAGTTCAGTCCGTTTGCTTACGTGCGGGATACTCGCTTCTTTGTGCCACTGAAGGCTGGCTCGGCAATGATGATGCGACGGAGAGCTCGACCCTTTCATCGCTGCACAATCTAGGACCTGCGGCCAGCTTACGCCACCTAACAGCACCCTACCGTCCCTTTAGTCGTAGCATGCCCGGCGGAGCACAGTGGCTGTATCTAACTCCCTTTCAGAGCTCAGATTGCGCTCTGAAACTGGAAGTCCAGGCCGATCCGGGAGCAGGCCCATCGCTGCTCCCATCTGGCTTGTCTCAACGACCACACTTGAAGTCATGACACGACAAGGTGAGCCATGGAAGAAGAGGCTTAGCGAGGTTGCGGACACACAGATAGATAGCTGATCACTGTTCCGCTTCTTGTTTCGAACAGCATCTAACAAGATCCACCCCGTCCAGCCAAGGCCCAATGATCCGACATTGCCGGCACGAATTAGCATTGTGGCGCATTTCGCCCATGATATCAATGGCAACCGCCTCGTCATGAGAGAATTACTGAAGGTTCAAGTGCACTACCTCGAGCGCTGTGGTCCAGTGGAGAAACAGAAATTGGAGAAGGAGAACTTGCGTCGTTTCCTCACCGCACCTGCCCGTACCGTTTCGTTTCCCCTCCGCGTGCGCTTTGGGCTAGCGTCAGGCATTTTACCAAGCAAGACCTTGGCTTCTATCGAACGACAGCTTTACCAGCCGCAGGGGCCACCATCATCGTGGATCCTAGAAGCCGATTGTGAGGCAAGCTACACTCGTCAATCCTTCTTCAAGGGAGGAGCGACATTAACAGGCTACAGAGTGGTGGAGGCGGCGGAGGTTTCGAAGGGAGGTGAGTCTTCGGCTTTCGTTTCTAGCGTGTCTGCGCAAATGTGGCGCATTCGTCTCACTATGACCATCGGCTTGCGCATTACATTGCAGGCGCGTCACATGCATCTGGGCATGCCAGAAATCATCCCGCATCAGTCGTCGACCACCAACGGTCAGTGTCGGAGCATCTCGCCGACAGGTCGCCTCTCCCAAGGCCTGCCGCAAGTTCTGCACCTATGCCACGGAAGTCGACGCCCGTCGCTCGCGGACCGCCACCCTTCAGCCAGGCTCCGCCGTCCACGCATGTATCTCCACAAGGCACACCACGTCCCGGGGATGGGCCTGTACGCATGCCGTCTCCAATGTCGTTCATGCCGCCGGGGTCGACCACAAGCTCGGGACGCGGCACACCCATCGACCATGTATTTGCCAGGTCGCAATCCGTTACGAGCACACACACCTCAGTGTCGGCAATGTCGTCAAGGGCCCAAAGTCCAATGTCGCGAGCGCAATCGCCAGCCGATGGCACACAGGGACGCAAGCACCGTGCCAGGACAGTGTCACCCCTTCCGGCTCCGATTGCACAACGCAAGACTTCTCCGCTCGCCAGGTGGCCGCATGACGCCTGACCGTGCCCTTACAGGGTGCACGGTCTCGATGGGTATAGTAGGTGGGATCGCAAAGCCTACACTTGAGTCCGTATCTACAGACCCAGATCCTTTATGTGCCGCTGGACGGCGTCGCGACTAGACTTCTCATATACCCAAGGAGGCTCTCAACATATCCCTCCTACTCTTCGCTTCGCAATGTGTACCGGTATGACCTGCTCCCAGCTGTGCCTGTGCCTGCCCGGTTCACCCGCGGGACCTTCAAGCCGCGGCTAGCCCCTAAGGTCGCGCCTGCCTGTCATCATCCATCACTGTCGACCCAACCTCTGCTCTGCTCTGCTCCGCGCAACTCATCTCTGCATAGCATTCCCAATTTCACTATGGCAGCCATCGTTCAGCAGGTTCAGGGTGAGTTTGGCCGCAGCAAGGCCCCGACGGACGCCAGGTTCTGACGCCATCGCTGTCGCCGAACAGCCGCTCTCGGAGCTGGCGTCGTCCCTCCCACCGTCGGATCCAAGCTCAGCACCGGCATCAAGCTCAAGGAGTTCTCGGTGTGCGTACCTTCGACCTGCTGTCGTGGCTGGATCTCTGTTGCGTTCGGAGGGCAATGGCCGGGCCAGGCACGCCCGGTCGGCCGGCAGCACTGCGCTGATGCCCGCTTCGTGATGCTCAACAGCGCCAACGCCGACGTCTCGCTTGACGACCTCCCCGGCAAGAACGTCATCGTCGGCGTTCCCGGAGCGTGGGTCTGCTGTGCAACAGAGGACCCGTCGTACAAGCTGACCCTTCCGTGCTGCAGCTTCACTCCCACCTGCTCCTCGCAGGTCCCCGAGTACATCTCGGAGATTGAGAAGTTCCAGGCCAAGGGCATCGAGAACATCTATGTCGTATCGGTCAACGACGCCTTCGTGACCAAGGGTGCATGTTAGCCATTCCGCGCTCACCCGGACCGAGCTGACCTACTCCTCGATGGGACGACAGCCTGGGGAGAGAAGCTCAACCCGGAGAAGAAGAAGAACGTCCGCTTCCTCGCTGACGACAGCGGCAAGTTCACCGCCGCCATCGGCATGGCCTTTGACGCCTCGGCTTTCCTCGGAGGGTGCGTCTTCCTCCGCTCTTCATTCTAGTACATTGGTAGATGCTGATGCGCTCCTCTGGGGCGCTCTGACCGTGCAGATCTAGGTCGCACCGATACGCCATCTACGTCGAGGACGGCATCGTCAAGCACGTCGAGCAGGTTCGTTGAGCCATTCCCTCCCGTCCCAGTCAGGGCCGCAAGCTGACTTGACGCCGGTCTGCTCTGATCTCACACAGGAGAGCAACGACGGCGAGACGTCCGTCACGGGCGCCTCGCACTTCCTCAGCAAGCTCTAGGCGATGTCAATGCTGGACTAAGGACGAGTCGGGAAAAGCTGCAGACTCGAGTAGCACATAGACAAGCCATATCTAGAGAAGCATTTCTGATAGATGTTGGGACTCGGCCTCTACCACAATGAAGAGCATTCTATAGTCATGACGATGATCGTACTTGCCATCTGAAAGCGTGAGATTGGCCTTTCCCAGTGGCTGCTGGCGGTTGCTCTCGAGTGATGCACGTGCGTTGGCGTCATCTTCGTCGTCTCCGCCTTCAGGCACTTTTCGATTCTTTGCCTCTGCTCCATTGTGTATCTTCGCGTTGCTCGCATCTCTGTCTCCCTGTCCATCTTCCGGCCCCTCACAGCCACCTCGCCCAGAATGGCGTTCGTCAACTCCGATAGTCGTCCCCTCACCCATGCTTCGAGATGCTGACACCCCTCGTGCATTCGCAGCCTTGCACCGCAATTTCTCCCTTGTCTGTACGGCAGGAGAGACTCCTCACACGTCCTCGAGCTCTACTTGGACTTCGTGTGCCCCTTCAGCAAGAAGCAGTTCGTGGGGATCAAGAAGCATCTCCTCCCTCGGCTCGATAAGAGCGGAGACCTTGCAGACGAGCTGGGCGTCATCCTGAGGTGCACGCCCCAGCCTTGGCACGCCAGCTCGACATTTGTTCACGGTGCGCCGGTCCTGCCTATCTACCAGTTGCTGAAGTTTGACATGTGCTGGTCGACAGAGGCCTTCCTCGCCGTTGTGCGGGCCAGCCCGGATAGAGCCTTTGATTTTGCTTCAGCCCTATTTGAAGCACAAGAGTCGTACTTCGATGAAGGCGTAGCGGACGAGTCTCCGAAGCAGACGAAAGCGCGGCTCGCCAAGCTCGCTCAGTCCTCTATCGGCCTCGACGAAGCCAAGTTCCTCGAGCTCGTCAGCACCGCAAAGGGCAACTCAGGCTCGGCTGTCACGGACGCGCTCAAGCTGCAGGTGAAACTGGGCAGGCAGAATGGAATACACGTCACGCCAACGGTCGTGCTTGACGGCCTCGTTGACCCGAGCGTGTCTTCATCGTTCGGAGCGGAGGAGTGGGACAAGTACGTCAAAGAGAAGATCAAGGCCTAGGTAGTAGTAGTGCGCATACTCCACTTAGACAATGTCGCTGCATGCCTGCGGGCTTCGGCCCGCTAGCACCAGATTGCTGCTCGTACATATTCCGAGGCTCATTGAGCGTACTCGGTCTTGTCCCACAATCTCAGCACTTCATTATAGTCCTTCTTTCTCCGCCGTCTAATACTGAAGTAACCCAGCCTCCCGACCTTCCCTCCCCTTTGGGCGGCCCTGCGCTCCTTCTCAAGCCAGACACCGATATCCGCAGGCAGCTCGGCCCGCTCGGTCGCTACCCGCAGGACACGCGAATGGAGAGCCTCACGGTGCGCGCGGAGGGTGGACAGGCGCTCGCGGCCGATGAGGAGCAGCGAGAGAAGCGCCACACCCGCCCTGAGAGAGGAGAGAGCGTCCTCGAGCCAGCGCAGGGAGAGCCACATGAAGGCGGGAAAGGCGAGGAAGGTCACGGGAGCCAGTGGGAATGTCGCGAGTACGAAGAGGAGCCAGACGGCACACCCGGAGGCAAGGCCGTAGAGGCTGCCATGCCGGTGAAAGCGGGGACGTCAGTCTCTTTTTACTGTGTGAGAGACCTCTGTTGATACAGCTTACAGCTTGGTATGCGCGATCTCGTCCCACACGTCCTCGAGCTTCCCGCTCGACCTCACCCTCCAGGAAAAGAACTTGGCCGTTGCGAATATGGGCAGCCAACAGACGAGACCGGGGAGCGAGATCAAGCCGAGACATGCGGCGCCAGAAAGACGGACAAGCAGGCGCTTGAGTAGGATTGGTGTGGCGATTGGCGGGCGACGCACGCGGTCGTCTTTCAGACCTAGGTGGTTCAGCGTGTCTTGGTAGGCCTGTTTGGAAGGGAAACGTGAAGGCTCAGCACATACTGCGCCAAGGGCCGGATTCGCTGAGGTAGCTGAGCGGCCAAGACTTGCGCACATGTAGATCGCGCTTGAGCTGTTCGATCTCCTCTTCGCTGATCTCGTTCGACTTCCCATCGCTCGCTGCGGGAAGCGCAAAGTAGTCGATTTCTCCTGGAGCATTTGTCGTGACCCGCTTCTTGACTGTTGATGACCCGTTCGACACAGTCGATCCTTCTCTGCTCAGCGCCTGTGATGTCGCTGCCGCGGCAGTCGCAGTCGCCAGAAGCCTCTCTCCCGGCGTAGGCGGGACGGGCCTGTTATCCGCTGAGCCGCCGTACGATGTGTACAGGGGAGGCAGTACGGCCCTACTCGCGAAAACATCGATGAACCGCTGAGTGATCTGGACTGTGTCGCCGAGCGTCATGCCCGTGCCGAGCGGGGAATACAGCCGGCGCGCGACGTGCCCAATCCGCACAGTGCCAAAGTCTGGCGCGTCGATGGTGCCCTGCCGGATCTGCTCCGACATGAGCTCCGTAAGCTGGCGCACGGCTTCGTGAGTGTTGTCTACGCTGGCCTCAGCGCCGACGCCGATGCCGAACAGCGGACCGTGCTCGCGCACGCTCAGCTCGATGGGCGGGTTGAAGCGCACGAGGACGTCGGAGCGGAACGCCTCGCGGTGCAGATACGTTATACTGCAGGTGATAAGGGTGATCTTGAAGTCTGGATTGTCGGAATTCCGCTTGAGGACGTCTGCTGCGATGCGAGATACGCCGCTGCGGAGTGGCATGATGTAGCTGTGGTAATGTGATATGCCCTCTGTGCACGCGTCCAGGATCGGCTCGTCAGCTGCAGTTGAACGGGAGCAGTCGAGACAGCGATTCGACCCACCAGGGAATAAGCATACCAGATCTCCATCCTTGTCCAGGGCGTCCATGAGCTTGCCGAAAACGACAGAGTTGTCGACCTTTGCGCCATTGAAGTCCTTTGCGCGCTTGATGGGCACGGTGCCTACGCTTTCGATGAGCCAGGAGCTGAAGTTGCGCAGGCCGAACAGGGTGGATTTGGCAGTGAGTCGGAGAAGCCTTCTCTTGGAGAGGGGAATAGCCACAGCTAAGATAAGGGGGTCCGTCAAGCTGTTCGAGTGGTTGGCGCATAAGAGAGCTGGTATACCGTCCCCTGGAACAAAGTGCTCGCCCTCGATGACGATGCTGGCGTAGAAGACTCGTAGTACGAATTTGAACAGTAAACGGATGGCGAGGTATAAGATGGGCGTATGTGGATATGGCCAAGGAGACCACCTGGCAGTCCGACGTGGTCGTGCTCGCCCCGGAGCCGTGGGGGCTGCTGGAGCCTGCATTTTCGCAGTCGAAGGGGAAGAGGGTCTCTCCGCTATGCCATTGGGAGAGCGTCTGTCTGCTATGCCATTGTCCTGTCCGTACTGCTTGACGGACTGAGGCGAAGAGCAGGCACTGGCAGGAGTCGCACGACACGTGCATCTCTCACAAACGAGCAGCTCAAGAAGAGAGAATAGCCAGGTTGACTCCACTCCAATTGCGGCTTTGTGACATCTCGATATGCTCGACATGTCCGCCCCGCTCGCCGTGCTGGCTGCGGTAAGGCTGCGAACGCCAGAGACGCCGGATTACCCCAGTCGGCGTACTGCAACAACTGACTCACTGCGCACAATTCACTGCAGCTCCCAGCCCTCCTCATCCTATATCCCTTCTCCTACTTCTATCACCTCTACCGCGCTCTCACTCCAACTCTGCCTCGAGAGGACTTCCCAGTCCTCCTACAGAAGCGATCACCTCATCCTCGCGACTCCTGGCGCGACCTCACCAAGCTTCACGAAGGATCAGTTTCCAACTGCGAGGATGTGACATTGTGGCGCACTCTGCGTCTGGCCATCCTCTCGACCGACCCGAGCAGGGGCACCTTCAACCCATTCACGGGCACAGGCGACCATGCCGCCGCTCACAATGGCAAGCTACAGATCATCGACCTCGACGATGATGCTAGTGACCTCATCGACCTAGAGATCAAGAACTGGCCAGAGGGGCTACCACTCCACCCGCTCGGGATTGACGTCCTCGAGCTGCAAGCCGACGAGGCTCTCCTCGGAGTCGTCAACATGACAGAGACCCGATGCGCCGTCGAGCTGGTCCGCTTGCATGCATTCTACAAGCGCAGCAGTCCGAAGGGGCGACCGTCCATTCACGCAAGTCACATCGCATCTTTCGCGCATCCAAGCCTCACGTCGCCAAATGCGGTCGTCGTGCTGTCAGAGACATCCGTGCTCTGCACCAATTCATTCAGTATCTCGCCGCGCACTTCGCTTCTTGCGAACAAGGTCGAGCAGCTGCTCGCCATCCCCGGCGGGAGCGTCAAGCTCCTCACCTGCAGTTCAGGCGAGACCACCTGCAGAACTCTCGTTCGCGGCATCCCACTCGCCAACGGCCTTGCTCTCAACCGGAACAAGGATCTCCTCGCAGTAGCGAGCACGACCGGCTCGTACGTCGCCTTCTACGACGTCAAAGACCTCGAGCGCGGCGTTCTGAGTCTCAGGAGCAAGGTCCAAGTCGGGCGAGGGTTCCTAGTCGACAATCTGCACTTTGTCGACGATGTCGCAGGAGAGGTCTTGTTGTGTGCAGGGCACCCTTCAGCGATGCAGTACTTGAAGCTGGCAAAAGCGTTCGGTAAGGGTGGCGTCACGGCACCCTCGCGTGTGGTCAAGATCACCATCCCCAGTCATAGCAACAGCCCCGCTGCGCCAGGCACAAAGGACTGGATCAGCAGCTTGTTCAGCTCGCAGGGATCGGAGGCACAGACCGTCTTCGAGAGCGCGGGAGGCTTCTTCCGCACCAGCTCGACGGCCGTCGCCTATGCTGCGAAGGATGGCAAGCAGAACATGCTCATCTGCGGCCTGTGGCAGGACGGACTGCTCAAGTGCGAGGATGTGCATCTCTGAATTACGGCCCTGCTCTCATGTGTGCTTGCAGTCCCCTTTCTTGTACATTTCTTTTGTGTACGCACGCATCAGAAAGTATAGGAGTTGCAGTGCTACCAAGGCGCACGAAGTGATCGTAGGTTGTAGTTGATCGTATCGGCATCGCTGCCCAGAGCTGCGCAGCGGAAGAGTGCGGTTCTTTAGCTACAGGGTACGAACGCCAGTGATAGACACGCAACTCACGGTCAGCCAGCTGTTGCTGTTTTTGCGTGCTGAGCAGCGAGTACGTGGCCAGGAGATCGCCGTCGAGCAGGCCTTTTGTGAGCGGCCGCGGAATGAAGTCGTTGCGGACCGTACTGCATCACGACAACAGCAGTATCAGCTGGATCAATCGAGTATTGGGGATTCGGCAGCACGCACCGGAACGCCCTCGGGTTCAGGCCAGCAAAGTGGTGCGTGTGTCGGATGAGCTGACGCTCAAGCAGCTGTAGACGCTTGTAGACTGCATCTCGCACGGGCACGATCGTGCTGAGTGAGCCGTCGATGTGAACTGGATCGGCGGAGGTAAGATTCAGTCGTGTACGATGCCAGGGCAGGTAGCGTTGAGACCCACAGTACAGCAGGCCGTTCTGCTTTGCGTCGCCGGCGCCTGTGCGGGCGAACGAGATGCTCGCAGACGCCTCTGCGCCGTATCGGAACTCAATCCGTGGCAGGAGACGCTGTCCTGCCTGTGTCTCCACGCCTGCAAGCACCATACCGACACAATAGCGAGAGCATCAGCTGTGCTCTGCGTGGATGCGACAAGGTACGAGTCACCCACGCATCGGATCATACTCGTACAGCCGGACTACCCCGTGCCTATCCGTCGAGACGAACGCGCTCTTGTTTTCGCTCACGAGAAAGTCTGCCGTGACGACGGGGTTGCCCCGGACTTCTCTGCCGAGCGAGACGAGCTTGTACGGTTCTTCCTGGAATGCAATAAAGTTGAGACCTTGCGCAGCGTCGCCGAGCAGGACCAGGTTCTTGAGGGAGCGGATGCACGAAGTGTATGTCCCGACATCCAGGAAGCCCACGGAGAGCAGTCGCTCATCCTGCTCGAACGCTTTTGCGTAAATCTTGAGCCCAACGGCGTGCACGAGGTACCCGTTCAGCCCAGCCACGGCTGTAGCGGCTG
Organism: Symmetrospora coprosmae; assembly: GCA_008802785.1. Taxonomy (NCBI): domain Eukaryota; kingdom Fungi; phylum Basidiomycota; class Cystobasidiomycetes; family Symmetrosporaceae; genus Symmetrospora; species Symmetrospora coprosmae. The sequence goes on along the minus strand of VUYT01000011.1, from coordinate 295,364 downwards.
ATTTGAGTTCTTCCGTGAAAAGCAGGCGCAATTCCCGCCGCGCGACGGCCTCTCCGGGTCCAGGCTCGACGGAGACGACCTCAAAGACGTAGAGCTGGATTAAACGGTCAGCATGTTGGCGAAATGTAGAACCGACTCAACAGCGGCGCTCACTCACCGCCCCTCGAGCTGCCAGATCCTCTGCTCGCGAGATGACTGTGCCAACGCCGATATAGTCCTTGTACCCCGACACGGTGCTCTTCGTCTCAAGAGTGACGGTAGCCATCGAGAGGACCGTCTCGTACTGGCTGAACTCATACCCGTCAAGTGTACGCCACGATCCCGGCTCGATGAGCTCAAGCGCCGACCGCGTCGCCGTCGGCTCGAGCAGCTTTTCACCTGTCGTGTGGTTGATCGGTTCGCCCTCGTCGTTGAAGATCTCGAACGGCGCAGAGAAGGCTGCCGCAGCGACAAAGGACTGGGATGGCTGGTCAAAGACGATGTCCGTGTAAAGGCGCTTCTGCAGGACCTTCGTAAAGGGAATATCACGGTCTAGGCGGATGGTCGGTGACATCTCGGCAATGAACGCCTCCTCGCCTGTGCTGATGAGGCACTGGCCTGCCAGGCTGGTCGACTGCGCATCCGACTGTGCAGTGAAGCCGTAGATGGGCTTGATGGCGCTTTCGAAGAGACGCGAAGGAGCAGTATCCTCTGCAAATAGCCATAGCGGGCTCTCGCCGCTGATCAGCAGGCCGGAGTGCCCGCCGAGGTCCGCAAAGGGAATTAGGCGCCGTTCGGCGGGACCCAGACTGTCGTCATCTGCATTCGATGGACGCGTTTTGGCGGCTCCGAGGGTCCGACTGTGCACCTTGAGCCACCGCAGGCCGAGGGTTCGCTCGGACGTATTGCCGTAAGCAGTGTATCCGAAATCTGGCACGGCTTCGTAGATGGCAAGGCTGCCGTCCTCCATCAACAGCTGTGTGTTCGACCGGATAGACATCTGTCAGCATTGCATCCCAGTGTGGAGTGTGTGGCTAATGAAGGCGCTATACGCACGGTCAGGTGCGGCCTGCTGCGATCTTTGCCGATATCGGTAATGGACAGATAGTCCAGCTTTGCGTCTTCTGGGATATCGTCCTCTGATTCGTTCAGTCGCGAGTCGCAGAAAAACATGGGCGCTATGAAGGCCTCTGCAGCCCGGAAGAGGAGCGCGTGAGAGGGCAGAGCGTATATCTGGTCATTGCTGGTCAGTAGAAGTGGGGGCTGCGCGCAAAGATAGTTGGGCTTACTGAAAAAATGCCAGTACTGCTGCATGTGCAGCACCAAATCGGAGACTGCTCGTCTGTATCGGGCAGGTCGCCGTCCGCCTCATCCGGCTCCGTCTTGACGGTAGCCATATCGGGCTGCTTGCTAGACGGCTGCTGGACGCTGGCGAGTGATTCGCCATAGATGTCATCATCGTTGTTGCCCACACTGAGCATGTCCTGTTCGCCCGACTGCTGCTGCTGGACGGTCATCAGGGTTGCGCGCGGGCGGACTTTGCGTCTCCGCGGCTTGAAGGCACTTGACGAGGGCTGGTAAAGCGTAGCGACAGTCGCCGTGTCGACCTGAAGAGAATGGTGCTTTTTGAGCTGCATCATAGTAGAGTCAACGCGGTGTGGCAGCTCACAGAATCCGGCAAAGAGGAACTCTCCAAGCGTCCGGCTTCTGGACTAACGCAGAATAGAAGGGGTACCGCCTCGTTTGTCGAGACGAGGACATACGGATCCGCAAAGACTGCAGACCTCGCTTCCGAGCCTTCTGGCAAGGCGAGGCGTTGCCGTTCCGACAAGTCTGCAAGATGGCTGGATCAGCCCCACTTGTAATGGATGCAGCAGCAAGCGACAGAGACCAACCCCCGTTAAGCACGACCAGGCTGTTCGATAGCAAGTAGACAATGTATGTGTCGCTGAGGAGCGTGCCCGCGCTCAGTGTTGTCTTCGCGAACGTCTTGACGTAGTCCGGCTCCATTAGGTCGTTGTCAAGCGTGTAGATCTGCAGGTGTAGCGGTGATTAGGTCGGGACTGCACGGACTGATCAGTCAGATCATGAATGAATACTCCGCGCACCTGCGTTTCGCCCTCGGAGGAAGTAAAGAAGTACGTCTTGTACTCGAGCTCGCCGTCCATCTGCTTCGCGCGGAAGGACCAGAGCCGTTCTGTCGAATGGTCAAGATTCACCCGCCGCCGATTGCTAGGGAGGAAGGAGCGCTGGCAACACGGAGGCAGGCCATGACGGTCAGTTCTGCGACTGGCTGTCTCGAACCGGATGCGCGACCTTGACGCTGCGCAACTCACATGCAAGATAGTCAGGCCTCCTGATGCCTCGTCCCCCGTGCAGGCTACCAGCTCCGCCGGCGCATCCTGCTCGACAGTCCCCAGCACAGCCGAGCGGATCGGGCCGTACGCGGGCAGTCTCTGGCAGGAAGCCGTCTCGACGACCAGTCTCGTCGCAGCCGCTATCCGCGCGACGCTCTCCGCATTCAGCGCCTCGGCCTTCGCGTCCGCCGAGCCGTAGATGTCAATATCGTCATCGTCATCGTCGTCCTCGTCGTCTTCGTCGAGTTGCATGGTCGTTGTGGCCTGCACACTTTCCAGCTTGACGTCCGGCACGGCGTCGCTGCCGTTCATGTCCGCAGAGTAGACTGTGCGGAAGTCGGCTCGTATAATCTCGCTGTCGCCCAAGACGCTCGCGACGAAGACATAGCACGCCAGTGTTGAACCGTCCGCCGCACGCTGCGAGAGGTGACTGCGGACGAGCTCAACGTCGCTTGGCGGTACGGTACAGCTAAGCTGATCCGGCAGCAAGACGAGTTTCGAAATGGTCCGCCCGTCGCGCTGGACCCGGATGGCGCGCACATCGCCATCATGCAAGAAGAGGAGGGCGACCTCGGCGAGGATGAAGAGAATGCGCGACCCTTCGAGCGCAAGCGCCTCGTCGTCCGCTATGAGATCGGTCTTGCTCATCTCCGTCACAGCGTTCGCCCAGCCGTTGAACGCTAGCCCGGTCTTCTTGCCCGCCTGGTCAATGTGGATGATGGCGTTCGAGGTCGTCACGAGCACGCCGCCGAGGTCTTTCGGACACACGGTCAGGTAGAGCGAGTCGTACGGGAGCGATGCGGTAGTGGAGATGATGGTGGACGAGGGTGGCGTTGATGTGACATCGAGGGTGATCAGGAAGAGCTGAACTGTATCCTTTGCATTCTCGAGGCGACTAGTTAGAGGAGAGGAAATCACGATTAGTAGTCGCTCCTTTTCACGGTGACACCATCCTTCGCCTTCCTCACCTGGTCCAGGTCTGCGTAGGCTGGCTGAGAATTGCAATAGTGGGCTCGTTGAAGCCAGCGAGAAAGACAAAGTCGATGACGTTGCGCAGCTGAGAGCTGACTTCTAGCAGCTCGATGACGAAGCTCGGCGCATAGGGCAGACTGCGTTCGATGCAGTCATATCAGTTCGTTCCCGGCGCGTTCAGACGAGATGCGATGCGGGTCGCACCTGGCGACGTCTGCGGCGTCGGCTCCTTCCAGCTCGATCTGGTCCTGGAAGAAAGGCGTGATTGCCAATGCGTCCTGCGGCAGAAGCAGTCCAGAGCACCGGCTCAAGGGATCTGTCCGAAAGACGGCCTGGTAGCCTCGGAGGTCTCCTTGCGCCTGGCCGGCGAGCAGTACGACAGTCAGCGGACTACTTCAAGCTTTGTTCCAGAGGTTCGCATGTGGACAGCGCTGCCTCACCACTTGCGGCAAGCGCTCAAAAGTGTGCAGCGAGACCGAGACGAGGTCGTATAGGTCTGACGACCATTCAAGGAGCGACACCTGCGGGGCGAGCGATGCCAAATGACGAGGCGGCTCAGCTTGTCGTCGCCTCCACCGTACAGCTTGCAGATGAGCCTGCGCGCACCTTTGCATCCTTGAAGGAGATGAGCAGCCGGTCGAGGCCATCCCGTGCCGTGTCGATGGTCTGAATCCGCTGGATGCCGGTGATTGTCCCGTGCAGGCGGTGCTCGCGGACGAACTGCAGGCGGGCAGTTGCAGACGGACTGTTGGCCGTGTTTGAAGTACCTCCGCCATGTATCGCGGCCTTGTCATCGCTGTCCCCGTCGGTGAAGCCGTTCTTCTTCTATGGTGCAGGCATGCAGGTAAGGTCATCCGAGGCGCATGAAAAGGAAGGGGAACACGGGCATGTATTGCATTGCATACACGTAGGGTCAGCTTCGGCATAGCATACAAGCTTGGGGGAGCAGTGCAGTGCAGGCCTGTCCATCCGCTGACCCGCTGACGCCCTTCACTGACCTCTCTCGCGCTGCCGCCATCCTCCTCGTGGTCGTGTCCCTCATCCAGCAGCTCCTCGACGACCTCAAAGACTTGGAGGTAGTTGCTCCGTGCAGTGACGAGGTTCCTGACGATGCGCCCCGTCTTGTGGCTGCTATCATGCTGCTGCTGCTGCTGCTGCTGCAGGCACGACGGTGTCAATCTTGCGCTGATGCAATGCGAGACGCCCGAGGGTGGGGCTGCCTGCTTGTGGATGGCATAGAGGGACATGACGGCTGCACCCTGTGCCATGCGCTACTGCAGTGTGTTGCTGCTCCTCCGCACACGCATATCTCTGCTATGCCCAACAACTGAGAGATGGTGATGGTCAGAAGGAGAAGCTGGAGGAGCTGCCTGGATGGCTGGCTGTCCCCTCGTCTTTCTTCGCCCAACCCTGGTGCAGCAGGCGAGGCATAGCAGCATTGGCAGTCTGCACACACACACACACGCGATGAGCAGGCCATCGTCGTCGCTCGGCTACAATGCCTCAATGTCGGCCACGCCATCCATGATTCCCAGGAGGATGTCGGCCTCGAGTGGGACAGGGACTGGCGCCTTGTCGCGCAGCACGGGAGCAGGAGCAGGAGCAGGTGGGACCATCAACGCCGTTGCAGGGCTCGGTCGTCACCATCTGACGCATCTCTGTCCATCCATCCATCCATCCATCCATTCATCCATCCATCCATCCATGTCCGTCTGCAGGTTCCCTCAGCTCCTCTTCCGGCCTGCCAGTCCCACCGCCCTCGACCGGCGGGCCCGGGTCAGCCCTGAACCGCACTCTCAAGCGCACATCGGTACAGGCAGGCCTCGTCCAGCCGACACCCTACACTGCCCGCAAGCGCACGACCAGCAGCGGCACAGGCATCGCAGCCACACCCGGCCCGTCCCTCTTGATCCCTTCAACCCCGCTGCCATCAGCAGGCCTCAGCTCGCTCAAAGCCGATCTCGTGGCGTCTGCTTCGGCCGCCGCCCTACAACGGCAGGTCACTTCCACCGCCCGGGAAAACAGCCAGCTGCTGCGAGAGCTGGGCGCCATACAGGAGCGCGTCCGGAACCTCGAGCGCGAGCGCGCCATCCTCGTCGCGCAGCAGGACAAGTCCCTCTCGCGCGACTCGGAGAAGGAGGCACAGGACAAGGAGGAGCGCCGTGTCCTTGTCGCGTCCCTAGGCGAGTTCAGAGACCGCTGCTCGGCGCTCGAAGAGGAGAATGAAGGCCTCAAGCACCACAACAGCACGTGGCGGCACGAGAGGGAGATGGCAATGCAGGAAAAGGTAAACATGGCGAATCAGATGGAGGTCCTCCAGTCAGAGCTGGCAAAGGTGGATGAGGAGAATCAATCGCTCAGGGAGAAGCAGCGGCAGAAGCAGGAGACTGCCGCTGAGCGAGTTCAGCAGCTCGAGAAGCAGCTGCAGGACCGTACATCGCGCAACGGCAGCGACGATCAGCATCCGTCCGCACAACCACAGCAGGACATCAACATCACCGAAGTACTGCGGAAGGAGCTACACCACCAGGTCCAGCATCTCCGCACGCTGGAGCACAGCAACTCGCGCCTGACGCGGGAGATCCAGGCACTCAAAAGCGAACGGGCGAACGTCGAGCTGCTGCGGGAGGAGAAGACGTCGCTCGAGAGCAAGGTGCGGCGGCTCGAAGGGCTGCGGAAAAAGCTCGCCGAGGTTGAGACGGAATGCTCGGCTCTGCGGCGAGAGAAGGACGAGTGGGCCGCATACTTGGCCTCTGATAGCAACCGCGACGGTATAAACGGTCACCAGGGGCAGCAGTACAGCTCGCCCGCGCAGATGGCAAAGTCGCTCGCGAGCGCACGGATCGAGCTGCTCTCGCTGCAAGAGAAGCTGGGCTCGTCCACCGCCGCGATGAAGAGCCGGGACCAGGTCATCTCGGAGCTGGAAGGGCGCATGGCGGAGCTGCAGGAGACGACGGTTCCGCACTACGAGCGCGAGGCGCAGGCCGCGCAGGACCGGATCCGGACCCTCGAGCGGACGGCGAGTCTGGACCAGAAGGAGCTGCAGATGCTCCGCGAGCAGATCGAGACGTACGCGACGGAAGAGGCGTCCATGCTTGCTGCGCACAAGTCGGACGCGGGCACGGACACGGCGACAGAGGACGTCAAGCCAAACTTGACGGCGTACGACTCGCAGAAGTCGCTCCAGATCAGACACCTCGAGGAACTGCTAGATGCGCACAAGCTCGAGTCGAGCAGGAACGCAAAGGAGGCAGAACGGCTGCGTGGATTGCTCGAAGCGAGGGGCGACTCGACGGAAGTCATTGACGCGTCCAACGCTAGCACGCCCCCGCCTGTCAACGCAGACAAGGAGGCGGCGAGCAGGAGGACGAGCTTCATCGTGCCTGGGACACCAAGTCGCAAGGGAGAGGTCGTACAACTGCGGCTAACAGAACAGATCAAGCAGAACGAGGAGCTCCAGGAAGGTGGGTTGCCAATGCCCTCGCACATGTGCACGAGTCTGAGCTGACCCATCTGTGCCCTGTACGCCCCGCAGCGCTGCGCATCAGTCAGCAGGAACTGGCCGAGGTGTGCGCAGAGTGCGACGCCCTTGAAAGCCAGGTCGACAACCTCAACCTAGCCCTAGGCAGGGGCGAGTACAACAGCGCGACGACGAAGGTCCTTTCGTTCGGCGATAATCCGGCTGCGCTCGACCTAGCCATCCGGACCGAGACGCTCGAACGTCTGAAGGAGGAGAACAAGATCTTGCTCGACAAGCTTGTCGATTTGGAAGAGCGCCTCAAGGGGAGCGCGCCGGCTGCGCGAACCGACGTAGCGCGCACAAACGGGTCGCCAAAGCTGGAGAGCGCAGTAGGCGATGACGATACGATACCCAAGCAGACGTATCTAAACCTGCAAGCCGAGAAGGAGGAGTTGCTGCGCAAGATTGAGCAGGCCGAGAAATCGCGGTTGCGGCTCAAGGAGATTTTCGGCAAGACTGCACAAGAATTGCGGGATGCGTGCCGCTCGCTATTCGGTTACCGCATCGAGCCGCTTGAGAACAACAGGATCAAAATCACGACGGTCTTCGGAGGGTCTGACTACAATCTCATCTTTGGGCCCGCGGTGGACCCGGCTACGAAGAAGCCTGAAAAGGGGGGCAAGTTCCAGCTTGTAGGAGGGAACGACCAGTTCGTCACAAGCGCCAGGGTCCAGCAGGGCCTCAACTTCTGGGTCGCGGAACGGGCGTGCATACCCGGGTTCTTGGCGAGCATGAGCCTAGAGCTGTTTGAGGAGAGCACCAGGGGCAGGACGGCGGGGTGGACGGAGGGTCAGTAAGGCTTCCAATGTGAGGCAGACTCGCCACGTGTATGCCTGCCACTGCCCTTCTAGACTGTTGACGCGACAATGAATGCCGCTGGTACCGTCTCCGAGCCAGCACGCGTCTGAAGAGCGCTTAGGGAGAGGAAGAGGGTGGCTGTCGGACGGGGAGGGCCAACGCGAAAGGAGAGGTTAGCGAAGACGCAGGCGTCACTGGTGGAGATGATCAGATGATACGCACGCGGGGTTGCTAGCTGTGGATGGCGATCCTCAGATGTGCGTTGTGACAGATTTGGGTGACAGAGAAGCGCGTCGTCGAGCTCATTCTCTTGCTCGGTGTCAAGGTCGCTGTCCGAGTAGTCGGAGCCGTCACAGTCTGAATCTGTGAAGTCTGAAGCTGAGAAGTCCCAATCTGTGAGGTCCGAGAGAGGCGCAAGCCGGGCAGGTTTGGAAAGAGCACGCCCGACAGTTTGACGCCATCGTTCCGATTCTGGCTGGGGTCCGACCTGTTCGTGCGGTGTGTTAGCTGGCGGGAACGAATGATCAAGTTGTAGCAGACCTACTCGTTCTTGGTGTTTCGTGTAGAAGTGGGAGTCGTAGAAGTGGATCAAGGGGAACAAATCCACCTCGTCCTCCTCCCGCTCAAGCTCCAACAGCCAGTCGTGCTCGAGCCTGGAGAGGAGGCGCGCGCGGAGAACGGCAAGAATCAGCACCACGGGTTTGCGCGCTACTTGCGATTCGCGACCCAATAGCATACTTCAGCGCGAGCGCCAGCATGTCGTCATTCATGTACTTCGCCGGCCCAATGGAGTGGACCGAGCGGTTTGAGATCTCGAGCCGCCCTTTCGTCCCAGGTTCATCTTTGGGAGGATAGAGAAACGCTCTGTGCGTTGGATGAGAAGTCGTCAGACGGAAGCCCATACGTCAGCGTTCTTGAGGCGATGACAGGTCCAGCGCTGGTCGCAGCTTGATGGAGGACCTCACGTGGCCGCCTCCGGCTGCCACTCGTCCTGGAAAGATGGTCCGGCGGCTTTGGTGCGCGTGCGACGACACACGGAAAGCCCATTGAGAATGTCTCAGTACATCCCCCTTACCGTGGTAAGACGATTGGCCGAGAGAGACGGAGCCACCTCCTGGAGGCTTCTGCCGAGGTCGGCTTCGCCCGGACGACCACGACGGGGACTTTTTCGTCCTGAGAACTTTCTCTGGCCTTTCCCTTCGCTTGCTTGCTGGACCGTGAATTGTCTTGCATCGTGTGAGCGGTGTCGCTTTTCCCCAGGTGTCGCGAACGAAGATAGACGCTAGTACCGGATACGTCCAATTTCTTTCGCCTATCGCGACCGGAGCAGATGGCATAAGATGACCAGCAAGGCAGAAGATGTGATCTTGGGAAGGCCCCGAGCTTCGAGGCCCTCAAGGGCAGGGCACGGGCCGTCTGGCCAGTCGAGTAAGGCTCGAAGGGTCAATCGAAGCGTTGGCGCTTCGATGAGAAAGGAGAAAGAGAAGTGAGAACAGCTTGGCCCTTTTGGCCCTTTTATACGCGCCCGCTCTTTCAGATCTTCCATGGTCATGGAGCATCAGCGACCTAAGCGAGCTTGTACGTCAGTGTCAGCCTGTCAAAGCGTTAGCGTGCCTGCGGAAGGGTCAGGTGACGTCCGAGAAGCCTGCGCATCGTTCAGCCTGCACAACCTCGCCTAGAACCTTCCATCGCAGATGACGCGTAAACGAGTGTGTGAGGTACAGCCCCTATTGGCGGACGTGTCGAACCCTAAGCAGCAGAACGGGAAAGCGTGGGCGGGCTAGAAGTGCGCCTTCTTCTCGCTTGGGTCTTCGTACCCCATTTCGGTGTCCTTGCCGGACCCAGCGTCGTAGTCGATGACGCGCAGTTCCACAGGCATCTCGGCGTGTGACGGAGGAGCGCGGGAAGAGTGAAGCGAGGCGGAGGAGAGGTTGAGCCGGCGTGGGAGGATGCGGGGCGGCTTGCTTTTTGCGGACGACTTGTCGTGGCTTGAATCCGTCTGCCCATAGCGACCAGGCTCAAGGACAAGGTTGTAGAGGAAGTACGACGAGATGGATATGTTGGCTGGGCAGCAGAGAACGCAGTCATGTCAGCTCGGATCATGCAGCGCGTCCGGAGAAGACTGTTCAGCAAAGGCGGGGTAACGTACTGACGAGCTGAACCCATGCGAATGAGTCGAGAAACTGCATGGAAGGAAGGCGGGATCAGCATCCTATCGCTCTCGTACGTGACATACTGCAGGCCCGCGGGGCGACCCACAAGCTCAGTCCAGCTCCACTCGGGCGACACTCCGCTCTTCAGCAGTCCCAGGACTCCTGCAACGACAAAGAAGATCGCAATGACGGCAATGAGAGGGACACTGAGGGAGAGGTCGGACGCCAGTCGCGCCAGCGCCACGGCATCCGAGTGCTGCCGCATGTGCGTGCCATTGGACGCGGTGTGATTCCGAGATGGTCCATCATTGTTGAAGGTGGTGGTACCCGCTGTGAGTCGATTGGTTGGGATGCTGGGAACGTTGAAGGTGACTTCGGTGTCGCCACGCTGCGTCTCCGCTGCCGGCATGGAGCTATCTGAGACCATGATGTCGCCGTTGTCGGCCTCGACGACTGTATGCTGCTGCTTCGTGACAGTGATGTTGCTGAAGCCGCCCGCGGTACGAGTCCTGTTATCCCGCGTCTGCTTGCGGAGCGTCCACACGAACCGCATAGACAGGACTGCAGCCAAGGCGAAGGTAACGGCAAAGGTTGAGCCGATGGTCACCAAAGCGGTGAACTGCCGTTTGTAATGGGCAGTGTCTGCCGCGACGGTGGCCGACTCCAGGGCGATCCGATCGTCGTCCGCCTTGGTAACGTTAGTCGGGTCTGCATCGAATCGGTCCGCTGTGGCCGCCAGATCGGCAAGGATGGCGAGAGAGTCTGCCAATAGAACATTGAACTTGCCGTTGAGGACGATGCCGAGTGGCTGTGAGATGGGTGAAAGCGGTCATGGTGAGATGGTGTTGAACAAGACGAGATGGGAGGAAGACGGGTCAGCTTGAATGCTTCGACCGGATGATCCGTATGCGTGAAGCACAACTCACGAGAATGGTGCACACCCAGGTCAGGATGGACGAGATGCAGAGCGTATTGTGTACAATCACGTGCCATCTGGACGACGCTTCGACGCCGCGAGATCGGCCTCTGCTGTGCCGCCATACGGAAGCGGCAGCGGACAGGTTGCTGAACGTGTATGCCCAGCCTGCGATACCAGCGGGAACCCACTGAAGCGAATCCAGTCTCAGTCGTGCCCGGCAGTCTGTCTTATGAGTCCGCTGCGCCTCACCTGCACCGTAGTCCACATGACCAGATCCTTCTGATTCAGGTCGCTAAAGAAGCCTGTCCACTGTTTCTTTTTTGCCAGAGCCAATAGGATCGCCAGGACGGCGTTGAAGAGTGCATAGAGGAGTGCTGCATTGAGCACGATGATCCTGCCGCCGGCGACAGAGACCAGCCTGACTAGAGCGTAGCTCTTGCCACGCCGCCGTAAATCCCGAATGGCCAGGGCGAAGTACGTAGACGTGAGGACGAACAGGCTGTCGGGGACAGGGAAGAAGGCGGAGGCGAAGGTGGAGCAAGGCCCATGTTCAGCTACGGACTGATCTGGCACGTCCAGGTAAAAAGAGACCAGGTAGAAGACGACTCACATGCCGCACAGCACCATCTGGATGATGAGCCGTGCTTTGTAGCCGGATGGAGGCACGGGCGAGCTTGCGGCTGTGTTGCGCACGCGACCAAGCAATCGTCAGCTCGAGCTGCCGAGAGCAGGCGCATGGCTGCCCGATAGCGGGAATGACACTCACCCAGAGCCAACACGGCATCCCTATAGGGATTGCCCGTAGTTGGCGGAGTTGCGGCAGACATGCTGGGATGAAGATGGCTGGTGTCGAAAGAAGGTGGAGAAGGATGGACAACACGGAGGAGAAGAGCGAGATGGATCGGAAGTCTCGTCCTGTAGAAGCGAAGCTCGAGCCCCTCGTTGGTGCCCTTCGTCCGCGCTTACATGCGAAGTTCCTCCACGGGCCTCCTCCCAGCCCGCACAGACGCACTGTCTCGCCGCCCTGGGCCGTTGCACGGGCGCGCAAGTCACCCGGAGAAGAGTCAGCACGACGCTCGTGCGTTCGAGGGCACAGATGCTGTCGCAACATTTCGGGGCGGCGAGTCCGCAGAACTGCGGGAGAACCCGCTTTGAGGAACTGGCCCAGCCCGGATCGCCTTGGGTCCGAGCGTAGAGACACGGTCGAGGCCGCCTGAAGCCGCCTGTTCTGATGAGCCTGCGAAGTCACATCAACAGAAGCCCTGTGCTGCATTCGCGGAGCCGGTGCATTTGATTGCAGACATGGTCGGAACGTGAGCCCGCGCAATGGCCAGACCTCTGCGCACGGATCTCCTTTTCCGAGCAGCTCGGACGGTCAGCAAGGAATATCAGCGGAGTCCAAGGCTTGCATTCGTGTATTTGCTACATTGACAGGCGCGCAAAGCCGTCGCCCTAGCAGCGCTCTAGACCATCTTTGTCGGGCCTCCGAGCGTGGCAGCCGTGCCATCCGCAGACGACGCGGCCATCGACGACGACGAGGTCTTTCCCTGCTCGAGAGCAGCGACCTGGCTGCGAAGTACGTCGATGCGGAAGTTCCTGAATGCCTGCTCGATGCGAGACCTCGCCTGCGGGTCCTTCTCGATGTGGCGCGAGGCGGACGCGCTGCCCGTCAGCAGGCCAATCTCGCCGCCGAGGAAGAAGCCGGCTGTGCCAAAGAGGAAGCCCATGAGGACCTGGCCAGCGGTAGTGGGCTTGAAGAAGTCGGTCGTGTCCGGGAAGGGGACTGTGAGCGACGAGCAAGATAGTCAGCGAGGGCCCTTCGGAGCTCCAAGCGGAAGGCGAAAAGGTGTCAAGGAGACGGCCACGCACTCGTCCTTCCGTCAGCAAACTGTATAGCAGTAGGCTTCTCGGCGCTCTTTGCGGCGGCGTAGATGGCTCGACCCCGCTGTCGCAGGCGGAAGGACAGGAAGAGCCCGACGCCGAGTCCGACACCCGCACCGATGGATGTGTGCAGGCCAGCCTTGTACGCGGCCGTCTCGAGCATCGACCTGTCGCTTGGGGTCAGGTCATGCTTGAGGTGTTCCTCGGCCAGGCTGGTGTATTCCTGTGTGCATTGGTGTGCCCGTCGATGTCAGCCAGATCATGACTATGAGGGGTCACACCTCGCTCACCTTCTGCGAGGACTTGAGGCGCTCGCCGTATGAAGTGGAGCTGAGGACCATGCTGTATGCTGTCTGTGCGATGTGCTGCTGTGCTGCGACTGTGTTGCTATGCTGTCATGAAGCGAAGAGCCGCTGGGTGTGGAGAAGGTGAGAAGCCGCTGCGTCATTCTCGACAGGGGGGGGGTCCGGGCAGCTCATCCAGATCCCAACTGCAGGCAGCAGACACGATGTAGTTCATCTGAAACAGCATGGCGACACTGTCCTGGAACAATGCTCATCGGTCTGCTGCTGATATTGCACCGGCGAAGCTCCCGCTTCGCGCGAAGCCGGCGCCTCCAACCGGCGGCACATGCCCTCACGCCCAACGTGAACCTGCTCGACACCTCGGCGGTCAACAGAAGAGCGGGAACGCTTGCAGGAGAGCCACAGGAGACACATCTGCTTTGCGATGGTCGAAAGCGCTTTGCCCTGGCCTGGCCCATACAGACTGCCGAATGCGGCGGCCCAACGCCGCCCGCTATCTGGCTTCTCCGACCTTCTCAGTTTGCGCGACATGGACGTGACGCGGGTGTTCGCACAGAGGAAGCCGCCGCGTCCCTTTCACGTCTGACCTCCCTCGCGTAAAGTGGCCAATGAATTGGCTGGCCTTCTCCTCTTGCTCCCTTTCCACAGCCAGGCGCTTGTTCCTTCCCTCGGCTGAAGCGCATTGTCCTACCGCATAGCATGTCTAACTGGGAGACTGATGGCATACAGCAGTCCAGCACCGTCTGGTGGACACCAGAGCCATCCTCGTCCTCTATCATCTGGTGGTCGGACCCAAACTCCGAATCGAGCACACTTGAATCCTTCGTAGATTCCACCTCCAGCTCAGAGGATACCCAGGTAGTACCGTCAACTACAGAACCTCCCTCGTCGACCTGGACACCACCGTCCTCCCAAGACACTCCGCCGTCGTCATCCGTCCGGCAGACGTCGCCCCCATCGCCATCCCCGAGTCCAGCCTCCAGCCGATCAAGCACGCCCATCTCCTCGCCGCGAGTCTCGCCATCTCCTGCCTCGTCCTTTGCTCGGCAATCCCCACAGGCTTCGTCGTCAACTGCAGATGTCGTCTCTTCTATCCCCCTCACGTCCGCTCCATCGGCCTCCACGAGCAGCCCGTCCTCCTCCTCCTTGGCCAGATACACAGACACAACCATCGAGTCCCTCGTCACATCAGACGAGGAGACAGTCATCACCACAACGTCCGGTAGCTCGACCCTTCTTGCCACGACGACCAATCGTGGCATGATTCGCACAACCAGAGTAGTGTCGCAAGTCCCAGTACCTACCGATACCTTGGCCTTACCAACTGGCGACAACCCTGCCGACGCTGCCACTCCAGACTCTCAAGCCATTGACGCGGGCATAGACAGCGGAGCCAAGGTTGGGATTGCCATCGGTGTCATTGCGGCTCTGGCTGCCATTGCAGTCGCCGTACACATGATTGCAAAGCACTTCCGATCCAAGCGGACAGCAAACCGTATGTCCGGTCTACCTCATCTTCATATATCTGCGTGGATGCTGAGCGAGCGCCTTCCTCGCCCTTACAGTCATTCGCAACTCGCTTGTCATCGGCCGCGGCTTTTCCGTCAGGAAAGACGACTTCTCGTGGGACGATCTCCCGCCTGCTGAAAAAGGCACCAGCAACAAGGAGAAGACGCTCAGCCGCAACATGCGCAGTCCGTTTGACGAAGTCGTCGCAAAGCCAATCCCGGTCTTGCAGGCAAAGTCGGCTACTCGCGACTCTACAACGCCATTCTGGCTGAAGGAGCTCGGGCTGGGCAGGCCGCCCTTGACTGTCGGGGCTAGCTCCGGTAAAGTCGAGCAGCTCCGCTCAGGCAGCCCGGAGTCCGTACAGGAGGCTGTGCGAGTCAGTGTCATTGCGCCATCTTCAGACGGCGGCTCTTCAGCCGGTTTCATGAGCCCACAGGAGTTCCAGCGGTCGCCGTCGCAGAACTCCGGCAACCACCTCCATCCGCTCTTCCTGCGACAGTCATCTGGCGGCAGCGGTCGGGTCATGTCGCCCAGCCTCTCGCACCGCACCTCCTCGCAGAGCAGCCCGAGCACCGAGAGCCACTCACTCGTCAACCTCGCGCGAGCGTTCCCCATGCCCAATGTCGATGCTATGCCAAGCAATGTCAGCAACCTCTTGCCGCCTACGTCGCCCTTCCGCCCATTTGCATCCAACAACCCGTTCCGCAACTCGGTCGGCGCGTCCTCCCTCAGCTCGACGCGCATGGGCGATGGCGACGGCGACGGCGACTTCCGTCACTCGGCCGGTGCCCACTCAGTCGACGCGGGCAACCCGTTCGAGCTCGATTTCCGCTCAGAAGAGCCAGATCTCGCTCTGACCGTCGGCAGCGCGTCCGCAGCGGTCCTCGTCGGGCCCGGGCTGTCGACCACGCCGCAGGCCTCGCGCCGCGTCAGCATCCTCCCGCCGTCGCCGCTCAGGAAGGACAAGTACCTCTCCGGCTTCAGCTACTACGACCCGACCACGCCCGTCACGCCGCGCCCGCCTGCAGGCGAGCGACGCGGCTCGGCAGTGTCGTCCGTGTATTCGATGGACCAGCCGCAGCAGGCACCGGCATGGCCGCCGCTCCGCTCGCCGCATGCGACCTCGCCTTCCCATCCGCCCGCACAGCCGCAAGGCCTCGCTCACACCCATTCTCCCGCAGCCGGACGGTCGAGAACGGTCTCGCAGACCAGCAACATCTCGAGGCAAAGCGTCCGCTGGGCGGACGAGATCCTGGACGTCCCGCACGTCAACGCTGACAGGCTCAGCAGCATCACGGACGTGTATGCCGGGCGAGCCTTGTAGCATGGCAGGAGGAGGAGAGATGGGTGGCTGGCATTGCCCTTTTCTAGCCGATGATGGCCCGGTTCTCTAGATTCTACACATTCGCTATGCTTCTAGGCTATGCAGTACCACACTCGTTGGATTCTGAGCTTTTGTACACAGTTCGCCGGCTTCGTGTCCAATAGATGTACTCTAGATGGGCCGTTGCGTTATGGGTATACCGATTACTGCCGGGGTATAGCACAGACTTCGAGGACGTCTATGCCTGCTTGCGGAAGCGGAGATGCTCGTCGACCATGTCCTTCTGCACGTTGGGCAGGACGGGCGCGTGTCGGAGGTACTCCATGCTGAATTCGCCCTTGCCTTGGGTCATTCCGCGGAGTTGCGATGAGTCTGCAAAGAGCAGGTATATGCAGAGTGTCAGCCACTATCCTCGGCAAGTAAGGGAGACCGAAAGACCACCTACAGCCAAACATATCGTTCAAGCTGACTTCAGCCGACAGCGTGAACTCGTCGTCGCGGGCCTCCGAGTCGACGATCGTGCCCTTGCGCTGGTTGATACCGCCAATCACAGTCCCCTGGAACTCGATGGGCGCGACGATTTCGACCTTCATGACTGGCTCGAGGACGACTGGCGCCGCCTTGGCGAAAGCCTCCCTGAAAGCGCCCTGCCCAGCCAGACGGAAAGCAAGTTCTGACGAGTCGTTGACGTGCGCCTGGCCGTCCGTCAAGATGAATTTGCACCCCGTGACTGGGTGCCCCGTAAGCGGGCCCCGCTCGAGCGCGTCCTTGAACCCTTTCTCGACGGCGGGGATGTACGCCTGCGGGATGGCGGCGCCCACAATCATGCTCTCAAAGCCCGTGTCAACTCCCGTGTCTTCCTGCTTCTCGAGCGGCTCGAGCCGGCCCAT
The DNA here is from genome assembly GCA_008802785.1 of Symmetrospora coprosmae. Classification (NCBI taxonomy): domain Eukaryota; kingdom Fungi; phylum Basidiomycota; class Cystobasidiomycetes; family Symmetrosporaceae; genus Symmetrospora; species Symmetrospora coprosmae. The sequence continues at coordinate 278,757 of VUYT01000011.1, read as the reverse complement.
GACTTTGCCGTATTGTCCCGCGCCGCCCGTCTGCTTCTTGTGCGTGTACGTGAACTCGCTCGGCGCAGTGATGGTCTCGCGGAACGCGACGCGCGGCTTGCCCGTGACGCACGGCACATTGTACTCGCGCTTCATCCGCTCAATGTAGATGTCCAGGTGCAGCTCGCCCATCCCACTGATGATGGTCTCTTGAGACTCGCCGTCGACGTGCACGCGGAACGTTGGGTCCTCCTTCTGGAATCGGTTGAGCGCCCGAGAGAAGTTGGGCGACTCCTGGCCTTTCGGACGAATGGCGAGTGAGATTACAGGCTCGGGGACGAACATCGAGGTCTGCGACAAGCTTCCTGCGTCAGTATGCCTGACATGCGGGACTCGCGAAAGTAGACAGGTACGACTCACCATCGAGTATGGTACAGTCCCGTCGGTGAACGAGTCACCGGTGGAACACTCTACGCCAAACATGGCACAGATCTCTCCCGCTCCGATCCCATCCACATCCTCCATCTCGTCCGAGTGCATGCGCACGAGTCGGGGCACTTTGACGCGCTTGCCGGTGCGGACGTTGGTGATGACGCTGCCACGCTTCAGTGTGCCCTGGTACACGCGGAGGTACGTGAGCTGGCCAAAGCGGCCCTCCTCAAGCTTGAATGCCAGGCCTACGAGGGGTGCGGCCGCTGCAGGGACGAGCGGGAAGGGTGTTTGTGCATCGAGCGGCTGCGAGACATCGAGTGCAGTGGACGTGACCTGCGACGGATCGGGAAGGTACGTGCACACCGCGTCGAGGACGGGCTGCACCGTCGTGTTGGCGAGTGCGGAGCCCATGAGGACGGGCGAGAACTTGAGCGAGACGGTCGCGCGCGTGATGGCCGCGGACAACGCCTCGTTCGTGATTTCCTCCTCGGCGAGAAAGAGGTCCGCGAGCTCGTCGTCGACGTCCGCAACGCTCTCGATGAGCTCGGTGCGCTTCTGCTGCGCAAACTCGACGAGCTCGGGCGGGATGACGTCCGTCTCGACGACTGTCAGGCCCTTTTCGCCCTCGTTGCCGATGGCCTTCATGCGGACGAGGTCGACCACGCCCCGGAACTCGTGCTCCTGCCCGATGGGAATCTGCAGCGCCGCGACGGGCGTCTTGAGCTTGCTCTTGAGCTGCTCAATCACGCGCCAGGGGTTGGCGCCCGCGCGGTCCATCTTGTTGATGAAGCTGATCCGGGGCACGTTGTACCTGCGCATCTGGCGGTCGACGGTGATTGTCTGCGACTGGACGCCCGACACGGCGCACAGGACGAGGACGGCGCCATCTAGCACACGCAGCGCGCGCTCGACCTCGATCGTAAAGTCGACGTGGCCGGGCGTGTCGATGATGTTGATGCTGTACTTTCCTTCCTGCTCCGGGAACACGGCTTTGCCCTTTCCGACCTCCCAGTCTGCAAAAGTGGCGGCAGACTGGATGGTGATTCCCTTTTCGCGCTCGAGCTCCATCGAGTCCATCTTCGCTCCGACATTGTCGCGCCCGCGCACTTCATGGATGGCCTTGATGCGGCCCGTGTAGAAGAGGACGCGCTCGGTGAGGGTTGTCTTGCCGCTGTTCGGACGGTCCCGCCCGAACATTTCGCAGTCAGCTTCTGAGCATAGATCTCGCGCTTCTCCAGGGGACTCGGCCTCACGAGTCGATGTGCGCTGAGATACCGACGTTCCGTATCCGACGCAGGCGCGTCGAGTCTGTCTCTGTCAGTGCAGGGAGGTTTGACGCGTTGGCTGCAGCTGCCTCGGTGGCGCTGGCCTGAGCAGGATAACGGAGCCTGCTTGAGGCGTGGAGGGAGCGAGCAGATGGCGACAAGACGATGGAGGATACGACGGCTCTTCCTGTACGAGACCGACTGGATGCGCATGTGCAGGAGGGGGCGGCGGCGATGGTGGTGAGAGAGCGTGCGACGGGCGACTTTGATGTCGACGGACCTGCTGCCGCGCTCAAGAGTGTGCGAGCAGGGCGGGCGCTTGCCAGATGGCGAGCCAGGGACATGGTGGAGGAGGGGAGGCCGACGACAGTATTCAGACAGGATCCAGTGTAGCCGCTGTTGCTCTGCTGTTGCTGCGAGCTCTGTGGATTGCGGGTCAAGAGGTTGCGGATCCCGAAATTTGGGCGACAGGGCGAACCGAAGCTGGTGGCAAAAGAACAGAGGCACGGGGGGTCCTGCACCACCAACAACCCAATCGAAGCTCTTTCAGGAGTGACAGTGGGGACAACAGCAGCATGCGATGCAAGGGACGCGACGCGCTGCGTCAAGCTCTGCCATACTTCATGACTGGAGCAATGCAGGTGGCTGCCCCGCCCCGCCAGCTTTCACTTCTGGGTGCGACTCGCTCTCCCGAGAAGCTCGACATGGACCAAAACTGGCCATGCAGTTACTGTACGAGGGCCATACTGTACCTGTGCTGCTCAGAGGCCATCACACCGGTACTGTACTGCTGACACGACTGACGCAGTCTACTCCATATCGAAAAGAGCCAATGCAGGAACGTCGACCCCCTTTGGCAGTCTCCGAGCCTCGAGCTCCGCTCCGAACCTCCTTTCGCGACGGAGATTTGGGCTGCCGAGGGTGCGACTGTCGACTGTCGACTGCGACTGCGACTGCGCGGTTCTCCGTGCCCTCTGCCCTTGCTCTTCTTCCGCTTCCTGCACTGCACTGCACTGCAGCTGCTACATATCCTCCTGCTCGTCGCCGACCTCTCGTGCTCTGGTAGCATATCACTCACTCCCACCCTCCCTTGTTCCTCACTCCAAGTTCTCTCGCCAGTTAAAGAAGCCTTGACGACGACCGCGACCCCGCTCCGGCCAGACCACTGGCCAGACGAGGCGAGGCGGAAACCTTCGGCAGTTTCAGCTCTCTCGTTTGCTCCTCTTCTCTCTGTGTGTCCTGCAGTCTGAATCGGCACACTCACCTTCCGGTGAAGCGCTGGGACCCAGCTCGCGCTGCCTGCGATGGGCCTCTTTCGACGCGCCCCGACGCCCCAACCCCGACCGAGCGCAGACCTCGCCCCTCGCGCACGCGACGGCACCTACGCCTCGTCCACAACCTCATCTGCGTCCTCGTCCGATGCCACCTCGAATGGCAGCAGCGGGCAGTACTATGCCCGTTTCCCGCTTCCACCGAGCGGTCCCGTCCATTCGGCCTCGGGAGGTGCCGCACAGCTCAAAAACGTCATGCCACCGACATCGTCCACACCTACTTCCAAAAAGAAAGGCATTGCAGCGGGCCTGATGCAGTCGTCGACCGTCGCAACGCCCGCAGCCGCGCCCGCAGCCGCGCCCGCAGCGCCCTCCGCCTCGCCCTGGGCGGGCTACATCGAGCCGGAGCGGCTCAACGCGGACAGCAGCAAGCGGTTCCTCCTCAGCAGCAGCAAGAAGGCCCGCGAGAAGCAGAGGCTGCACGAGGCCGAGGAGCTCGAGACGTACTTTCCAATGGGCAAGATTGAGCTCGAAAAGCTCGACCTGCGCATACCCACGCCCAGCCCGAGCATTCGCGCCGACACTGCCGTCTCGTTTAACGCTGGTACGGGCAAACCAGACGCAGACGCATTCCCGTTCGGCGCGCCTGTGTCGCACGAGCTGGGAGACGACGGGCAGCCGAGGGCGCAGAGACAGCTTGCGGGCAGCTGGATCGCCGTTGCTTCCAGGCAGGAGCATGTGCAGCAGGCGCAGGCGCAGGCGCAGGCGCAGGCGCAGAGTAAGGCCCCTGCAATGTGTGCGGCAAAAAGCGGGAGTGACTTTGCACGGTTCAGCGTTGGCAACATGCTAGATCTAGTCGATCAGAAGATGAGGGCCGAGGAAGCCAAGCAGGCACAGCAGCATCGCTCGCCGCAGGTAGGTGCTGCCTGCGTTTTGGCGCGGTATTCGTGCTGATGACTTCCGCTTGATTCCCTCCGCGCCACAGCCAATTGTGTTCGAGGCCGCTGTCGTCACGTCAACCCCGCGCAAATCACCAGCACCTGCCTTCGACCCCTCAGCATCGACCTCTTCGTCCCCATCGATATCGTCATCAGCGCAAGGCTGCGCTCTTTCCTCCTCAACCTCCTCGCGCACCTCCAATGCGCCCTCTTCCCTCACGTCCGCCTCCCTCGCCAATGGCGCATCGTCCTTTCGCCCATCCAAATCTTCGCAAGACGACCTCGAGATCCTCTCGCATTCTCCACGCGCACCCACTCACGCCAGGCGACAGTCCGGGCACCCGGCGCGCAGCTCCGCCTCGAGCGTCGCGAGCCAGGCATCGACGCTGCGCGATGAAGTCGTCGACCTGCTCGAGCTCGCGCGCAGCCGGACGAGCAGCGAGCGGAGCAGGACGACGAGCGTCAATGGAGTGCGGGGCAGGGGGTCGGAGGACTCGAATAACGGAGGAACGAGGGCGCGGCCGAACTTCGAGAGCCTGTCCAGGGGCCTGAGGAACGCCGTTGGACCTGGAGCGCGGGTCCCCTCTCCGGCGCCTGGTTCGACCGCAGATGCTGGACCAAGTGCAGGCCGAGGTGGCAGGCCCGCCATTCCTGCTCGACCCGCACACACGCGCAAACGCTCCATGTCGGTTCCTTCTGCGATGCACGTCCCCGGATGGGCTGCATCGGCAACAGCAGCGGGAGGCTCGCCCTTTGCGCGGCAGGTCACGGTGCACAATAGACTCAACGGACAGCCACGGGCGTACGATGAGAGCTTCTTTTCGTCGCCGCGGCCGCCGGTAACACCGCGGCTGCAGACCCATCTCGAATCGGCCGAGACTGCAGCCGAGTTTCCAGCCGCGCTGGGCTCGACTCTGCCGCCTACGGGTGCGCGCATACAGCTCAAGCGCGTGCCGTCGAGCACGATGGAGGTCCAGTCAGGCAGTCAGCCAGCCGCTCCGGCTGCTACGGTAGACGGGCAAGAGAGTGGCGTTCGGCGCACTGCCGCCGGACATCCTGGAGCGGGCATTGCTCCGCAGAATCAACCGCAGATCGCACGCTTGCTGCAAGCGCCCGTTACGCCCCTTGCGGGGAGGGCGGAGATGGAGCACCCGCACTCTGCGCCTTTCGACTCGATTGAAGGCCGCCGCTTTGCTCGCTCGCCCTCGCCGTCCCCGGCGTCGTCGAGCAGCTTGCGCCCGACTGATCATCGCACACACGGAAGTGAGCGCGTCCGCTCTAATTCCGACGCGAGCGTTGTCGATCCGTTCCCTGTCTCGCGACGGCTCGCCAAATCACGCAATCCCAAGAAGCCAACTGGACAAGAGCGCGAATCCGAGCTTCTCGACCGCAGCTTTTCGCCCGAGCCCGAGCCTTTGCGCATCACCAAGCTGCGTCGTGTCGGCGCAGATGGCTCTTCGTCAAGCGACAGCAGCCGGAGTGCATCGCCCTCGCCGTCACCTTCGCACACGCCGACGGCCAGATCGCCCCTCACGCCCGTCGGCCCAGCCGTGAGCATAAGGCAGGACAGACGGGTTCTAGCTGCGCCTGCTCCGCGGGGCCATCTCCCCGCTGTGGCAACCGGCCTGCCTGTGCTCGTTTCCAGCAGCGGCGGTATCGGGCCCCCTCCTCGCTCGCCACTGCCCCTCCCGCCGCCACCAAGTGAGCCGCTTCCACAGCCACCGCAGCAGCAAATGCCTTGGGCAACTCCCAGCTTGCGCCCTGCTGTGTCAATGCACGCCCTGAGGCGCGACCATCAACCGACGCTGGCGCCCGACCTCCCGCGCCGAGCCGTCTCGCCTTCGGGCTATTCGAGGGAGCACCGTCCGCGCCCGCAGAATCCGCCTGTTCAGCTCCATGCACACGTTAGGACGCATGCTCCAAAAGCGCAGGCGCAGGCGCCAATAGCGCGCAGTGTGCATCCACTGCCGCCGGCACGCCCACCGCCGCCGCCGCCCCTTTCGCTGGCGGTTTTTGCTTCGCCGGAGAAGCAGCATGCGAAGCTGGATGTAAGATCTCGTACAAGTTGCGACGAAGAGGATGCTGCGCATCCGGTCGCTGCCAGGGATTATGCCTTTCCGCCCCGAAGCGATGGCACTCGGATCCCACTTGCTTCGCCGCAGCAGATGCACGCCGCACACCCGTCGCTGTCTCCGAGGAAAGCAGCCCTGGACGCGTTCGCGATGCGGAGCAAGCGGGGGACGACCGATACGGTTGACACGATTGCGTCATACTATGCCGGGTCGCACTCGTCGTTTGAGCCGCCCGAGCTCGAGGTCAACCCCACGCCTGCGCCTGCGCAGCCGCACCATCCGCAGGACAGTCCGCAGCAGCACCAGCTCGGCCGGTACCCGTCGAGCTCTACGCTCAGCAGCGCGGCGAGCCGGACGCACAGCGGGAGCCACGATGGCAGCCATGAGACGCACTGGTCTGCGTCGACGGCCATCACGGAGGTGGACGAGGAAGACTACGAGCACGATGATTGGGGTCGAGTGCGGGTGCCGAGCAAGGGAGACAATCCAGCGGTCAGCAGGGCCGGCGCTGGGGTCGGCGTCGTCCCCACGCACGGCAAGAGCAGGTTCGGATGGTCAAGGCGAGGCCCGCTCGTCCAGCCGACTGTGGGGAAGAGCCAGGATGAAGGGTACCTGGGCAGTCCGGAGCAGCACGAAGAGGGGCAGATGCGAGGCGCGGTAGACGCTGGTGCTCAGGACCAAGCCTGTGAGTGCAGTCCAGCTGGGATCTATCGGCGCACGCGGAGGGGCGCTCAAGCTGATATCCGAACTGCACTGAGTGTCAACAGATGATGGCCGAGCGAGACAGCGCATCAATTACACTGTCCCTGCGCGAAGGCGGCCATCAATGGATCAGGGCTTTTGACATGGGGTTGGGAGACCAGCAAGACATGGCTGGAAGGTCAGCCGAGCTATACTCGCAGAACGGGCCCCGAAGCAGCAAGCATTTGGCATTATGCAATGGTAGAGGATGTTGTTGAGCATGGACCGGGAGCGTACCGTACAGATCAGACGACGTTTTGGTGTGCAATGACGAATCGATGTGGGATCGCAGGCGCCTGTTTGATCGAGCCTCGAGCCCGCGGTGCGTGGTGACCCGCCGCCGGGCAAAGGCCCAGCCCAGCTCTTCGCCTTCTTGCTCTGGACCACCTTCTCTGCAGCAGCAACGAGGGCGCAAGGAGGAGAGAAGCCAGCAGGAACGGGTTGCATAGAGAGAGCTGTACCCCGCCAAGTCGGATACCCACAGCAGAGCGGTCGTCCGCGACAGGATCCTCCCTCAGAGGGAACAGAGAGCGACCAGCCACCATGGTCAAGGGCGGGACGGTGCACGATGGGAGGCTGCTCACGAACCTCATCAAGACCGACAAGGATGTGCACGACACGTTCAAGCAGTACACGCAGGCGTGCGAGGTCGCCAACAATGCCCTGAATGGCTGGGCTGCAGGTGCGTCGAGGCTTTTGGACGGGTGAGGGAGGGAGCGCAAAGATGCGGAGACCGGGCCATCCATGCGGGGGTTCCGCAACAGCGAGACCGCATAGGGAATACGCCGTCCTCCTTCCATTCTCCCCTCGTTCCGGCCTCGCTCCTGACCTCCATGGGCTGACCGAGCTCCCCCTGGTGTGGCTCTTCCCCTTCGCCCCACTCACAGCCGACACGGGAGACTCGCCCGATGTTCTCACCGCCTCCAACAGGGTCTGCGAGCTCTTTGACGAGGCGTTCGAAGCTCAGAGGACATACCTCATCGGTCTCAACAACTACAGGGCCAGCTTGAAGGATGTCGCGGCCAGAGAGGCAGAGATCAGGGTCATCATGCGGGACCGGGACATCTTCGTGTCGAGGGTGGGTCACTCCCGCGCTTCTACTGCTGAGCGTCGATGCGTGTCGGAAGCAAAAGTAGCTAACACCCACACTGAACACCCGAGACAGCTCGTCAAGCTCAACGGCAAGAAGCCGCCCACCTCAGACAGCGCTTTCGAGGCGCACTCGAACAAGCTCGAGGAGGCCAGGGCCGAACTCGCAGCCTGCGAGAGCACGCTCAAGTCCGAGGAGCGTGCGCTGGTCGGAGTCAAGCGCCGCATCTTCCGCGAGGCGCTGCGCATGCGCATGAGGGCCATGGCCCAGCTCGCAGATACGTGGCGAGACACGGCAGAGAGGAGCATTGACATCCTCGATGGCCTCGAGCCAGACATGAACGGCAGCATGAGTGGGTGGCGCCTGTCTCTTGTTCGCCTGAAACCCGTGCAACGCTGACTTTGCCATCTACTCGGGTGCAGACGACCTGCACCTCGCGGCACAGCAGCAAGCCCAGCCGCCTCCTCCGACTCAGATCCACGGCACACCGCACTCGCAGCGGGTCTCTCGCAACTTTGACATGACGTCTCCTGAGGGGTCAGTCATCGCGCCCTCGCACTCGGCCTCGCAGGTTGCAGCGCGCCGAGCAGGGCAGGGGTACGCCAATCAGGAGGACGGGTACTCTGACGACGAGCGGGGCAACGGTAACGGCACGATTGGCGCCCGGGGCATGCGCCGCGAGTCGTCAGCTACGAATGAGGAGACCATCGAGGAGGTCGATGAGCGCGGGGGTTCGTCGGATGAAGAGGGCAACGGCAGAGGCGGGGGGCTCGACCCGAGCAAGTACCAGGTTCACGTCAACAAGCCCCTCAGCCCTGCCGAGATTGCAGCCAAGCGCCAGTCCCAGGCTCAGCCTAGCGGCCTGGTGGGTGCGCAGCAGCAGCAGAGCCATAACGCTGTCAGCAACATGGTCTCGAGTGGTCCTGTGCAGCCGGCGCCGGTGCAGCAGGTCGCTCCCCGTGCCGCTCAGCCGGCCACTCTCACCGACTCGGGCATCTCGAACGGGATCCTTAAGAAGGCGCAAGCACCAGCACAGCCACAGCCACAGGCACAGCAGCAGCAGTCACAGCAGCAGCCCGGACAGCCACACCGCGAGACGCCCGAGGAGCGCCAGAAGCGGTTCGCAGCCCTTGCTGCCGACTCCACCGTCGAGGGGTACAATGCCCCAGCGCCGGCGTTCAACCTTCCCTCCGCCAACACGTACACAATCGACGCATACAAGAGGAAGAACGCTCCCGAGGCGACGCTCGTCCTGCCTTCGTCCAACGCGCGCACTCGCAGCGGACGTGTCACCGGCGACAGCTCAGACGAGGACGAAGAGGCCGAGGAGGCGGCGGAGCAGTACCGCCGGGCGAAGGAGGCGTCCGAGTCGCGGGACGAGGTGCGCAGCCTCGAGAAGGACCGCAGGCGGACGAGCAGCTTTGGCGGGTTTGGCCGGTTGTCATCGCACAAGCGCACGGCGAGCGACGACAGCGTGCCGGGACGCAAGCTGCAGACGGGCCGACAGCCTGCCGGGAACCGCAATAGCCAGTACTATCAGGAGAGCGATGCGGGCGGATCGACTGTTCGAGGCGGCTCGCGGCACGAGAAGAGCAAGAGCGAGTCGCATGGCAAATCGTCCGGCGGAGGTGGCCTCTTTGGTGCCATTGGGGGCTTGTTCCGCAAGCGCGACCTCAATCAGCTCGGTCGCGACCGGGACGATGATGAAGAGGGTGGAGCGTACGGCTCCAAGTCGTCCGGAGGCGGGTGGAACACCTCTCGGATCGACAAGAATGTCGCCAAGGCGAGCAAGTCGCCTGGAATTGGTGGGTCGACGGTGTACGTTTCCGACAAGAAGAAGCCCAAGTCGAGCACGGGAGGCAGGAGGCGGCAGGATGACTCGGACTCGGACGCGCCCGACCCGCGCTCGCTCGTCAAGGTTGTCAACAATCCGCAGCCGGCCAAGATGCTCGCTCGCCGCACGAGCAGCAACAATAACCTGGGCGCCAGCGTGGGCAGGGAGATGGCCTTCTCGGACGTGGGCATTCCTCGCTCCAATACCGTCTCGAGCAGGAATGTCAGCTCGTACGCGGCAAACACGGCTTGGGTCCCGCCCAACGAGCGCCCGCGTGCAGTCTCGGATGTTGGCGCCCTGCGTCCGTCTGCTTCTACGGGGACAGTCGTCAAGAAGAAAAAGAAGGTCGCCCCTGTTGATGGAGGCAGCACGGTCGGTGTCGGCTCCGGTCTGGACAGGAAGTCGAGCATGAAGAGCACGGCGACTGGCGTGACTGCTGCAAGCGGCACGGGTACCATCAAGAAGAAGAAGAAGGTCGCACCTTCCACTGGGACCGCTGGCCTCGCACCGAGCAGCACGCTCGCCGTCCCGCCGACGCTCAGCTCGAGCAGGCAGAGCAGCTACGACGCTTCTGCGCTCGTGTACAACGTCGCTCGTGCCACCAGCGGCGGATCAGCCTTGGGCGCCAACCGCAACTCGGCGCTCATTTCGACGCAGAACCCAGCGTCGCGGGTCACCCGCGACACACCCTCGCTCATGACGGTCGTCGCGCCCAACTCGTCGTTGCAGACCAACACGCTTGGCGGCATGCACATGCCTTCAGCGAAGAACCCGAGCCTCTCGCGGAGCGGTAGTGTCGTTGGAGTACCGATGCTCGGCACACTTCCCGCGCCGTCGCAGGCGGCCCCGGCGTCGACCCTTAGCGAGGCGCCGCTCAAGAAGAAGAAGACTGTCAAGCGGAGCAGCACCGTCGGCGACGTTGCTGGCGGTGAACGCCTGTCTGCGGCCGCGCTATCGTCTTCGGCCACTGCACCTTCGCTCGCCAACGCCGGCCTGTCATCGACTGTCTCTCGACCTCGGTCGATCCTCTCGGATGGCGGGGCCACCCCGAGCCGGCGCAAGTCTGTCCGCCTGGCGGGCGACACCAAACTCAGCGACGCGACGTACGAGAACGCCGGCGGGCCTGCGAGCAACGTTGAGCGCCCGTCCGTGCCCGTCCGGAACGGCATCCTGAAGGACTCGGCTGGGTCTGCACTCGGCATGGCCCGTGCGCCCGAGCCGCGGCAGCAGTCCGAGTCCATCGGGGCACAGGAGTGGGGGACGCGCACCGGCCGCGAGACCGACTACTCGTCGGACGAGGAAGGCGACGAGTACGCAAAGATCAAGCTGCAGCTCAACCGCTCCGAGAGAGAACTCTACTCGGCTGGGTTCCTCGACAAGGGCAAGGGTAGGGCTGCGGTGCAGTGAGCTGGATTGGCTGGACGACTACACACATATGTTTTTGAGGTACATGTCGCTTGTGCTTTGTTCTAATGTGCTCTTGACCTGACCTATCGATATCCGCTCGCCAGGCTCACGTAATAAACATAGCGACTTCCTTGTATAGCCTGACCCATATGTCAACGTGAATACAAGATACAGTGCATTCCGTGTATGCATATCGATGGCTTTGCTTTCTTCTCTTTTGCCTCTTAAGCGGTGTACGAGTCTGAGGGTCTTTGCGTATAGGCGCGTGCCTGATCGACTGCCCCACGTCACTCCGGTCGATGGGAGACCGCTGCGCTGCGGGTAGGCGCGCGCCTCTCCGCTTCTTACATCCTCATCAAAGGCACAGATACAACGCCATACACACCAGGAACAGCAGCAAAGATGTCGAACATGTCACTCCCAGCATACTTTGTCGGCGCCGACGTTGCCCTCAAGACGACAATCCTGCTCTCCCTCGTGGTGCGTCAACCCCGGTTCGGGCAGGCGTCGGGGCACGGCCATGGCTGACCACACCTGCAGACCCCGCTACCGTTCGGGGCGCGCAAGAGCTACATGCGCTTCCTCATGACCAATAAGCTCGTGTGCGTCGGTCGTCAGCGCACTGCCCTGGCCCGCATCGCTGAGCCGCGCCGCTTGCCGCCGCAGCTCGAAATTGGTCTACTTCCTCAAGATCGTCTCCATCTTCGTCGCTCTTCTGTTCATTGATGCACTACGCACCGCATACACGGTCGTAATCACGCCGGAGAAAGAAGGCTTCAACAGCGGGCTGGACGGGTGCGTCTTGCAGTCAGGGCGGGAAGTGCTCGCCCCGAGTAAACGTGTTGGATTCAGAGCGCCCTTGAAGGTCTCAGCTGATCATACTACATGCTTTCTGCTCGCTCTCTGCCAATGGAATAGAGGTGACCCAAACGCCATGGTTGCGACCAACCTGGAGTCGCGGAAGTGGGTTAGGCCATTCGTGCCAGACAAGTTCCCCAGGCACCATCTGCTGACTGAATTGTGAATCCATAGGCTCCTCGCCGAGCGCAACATGGCACTCACCGGCACATCGCTCTTCCTGAGCTTCATCTGCCTGCGCGTCTTCGAGCTTAGTGTCGAGAATGTCCGTTGGGGCGAGCAGGTCCACGCTCAAAAGGGCGAGGATGTGAGTGAAGTCACTGGACACTCTCTTCCCACAAGGGGCTCTGTTTTCCGGAGCACTCTGCGCTGGATATGCTCTGTCATCCGCCGGCTTGGGTCCGCCACTGACGCTTGCATCACCTTAGACCGGTCCTCCCATCGACGACCACCGTGCAGACTTCAAACGCAATTACGATGCCCAGAAGGGGAGTTCTTTTTTGCGCTATGCTGACAATATAGACCAAGGCTGACCGTCGCCACACATGTCTTCTCGATGCGCCCGATGTTCAGCCCGACCACAAGGCCGCAACCAAGCGACGAGGTATGGACAAGCAAAACACTTCGATGGCGGCCACGTCGTGAGCCGCTTCCTACGCTGGCTGTCTTGTACGGCTGGTACGGTCAGATAGTAGGGAAGAGAACATGCCGCAAAGATAGCTTCACACACGCAGTAATCGGACGTCATGCTTTGCTTTCATCTGCGGTGCCTCTCCCATGACTTCTGAGCTTCTGCTTCTCACAGCAAGGGAGGCGGAAGGGCGGCTCTGACTGCTACATTTGGGACCTGCACATCTACCGGTATTGTCTTGAGTCCGGCGTTCAGCGGACTCGCATGGTCTGCCTTCTCGAAAGCCGTAAAGAAGGTGCGCAGGATCGCCGGGACCTGTTGCAGGTGCATAATCAGTCTCTTGCTCTAGAAAGAGCAAATACGCCATCCGCGACTCACATCCAGGGCCCGAGCCATTTCAGCATTGAGTACCTGACCAGGCTTCCGGTTGTACACATCGACAATGTATGCGCCTCTGCTATGCTCCCCGCCAAGCTCGACGTCAACACGACATTTGACGGAACTAAAGAGCTCTGGGTGTGCAAGGTACGCTACGACGAGGGCATCGTGGATAGGCGGTCCGTCTTGAAAGCCAAAGACGTCGCGGTACGTGTTTGCGAAGAACGTCATGAGTGTGGAGAGGGTATAGCGTAACGGCGTTGCGGGTGCTGGCATTGGAGCAGCAGGATCGCTAGCGGAGGCGTCGGCTAGCGGGTCCAGGAGGTGCCGCTGCGCATCGGCGTGAAACAGCATCTGGTGCGTCACGTTGAGCGGAATGCAGGAGACTGGAAGTCCGCAATCCAGCACGATCTGCGCGGCGAAGGGGTCCACATATATGTTGAACTCTAAGAAGGAAAGGGACGAAGGCAAGATCGGCGTTGGAGTGCCAGTAGCTGGTTCAGCGAATGGGAAAGCATGTTCGCGCAAGCGTGTGCAGACCTACCGGCCGCGGCGGTAATGTTGCCAATGCCGACTCCGCCACCCATGCAGACGATCTGCGCGATGGCCTGCTTCGCGAGTGCCGGGTACGCTGACAGGAACAAGGCCGCATTGGTGCACGAGCCCGTGACGCCCAGATAGAGCTTCTTGCCCTGGCTGAGCGCAGAGAGCGCCGCATCCCGCATGCCCACGATAGCTGGAAGACCTCCCTGGAAGACCGGATCAGAGGCGTCCATGATCCTCGCCTGTACTCGCGGATCAGAGGCATCCGGCAGGCCCTCGACACCGCCTAGCCCGTCGTTCCCGTGGATATCGACAGCCGGGTGCGCCTCGCCTATCAAAGGCTTTGCGGCACCCGGGTACACCTTGATCGAGGCTGGCGCGCCGAAGGCTTCGAGACACTTCGCGGCATTGATAGTGGTATGGTGTACGCCGGCATTGCCGTGTACCTGGTCGAGGGGGAGGTCGCAATGCTCAGCGGAGCGGTTCGAGGGCCAGACGTATCGGAAAGCCAGCCTCACTCACGGTGGAGACACCCATCAATGTTATCGACGGCTCATACAGCGCAAGGAGAAGGGCGATACTGTCGTCGTGCCCAATATCATGGTCGCACCAGAGAAGCTTGCGTTCCGGAGCATTCGTCATATCTGAGATGCTTCTGCGAAATAGGTGGTTATCGGGTCTCAGCCGCGGCGAGACCGCCGTGAACTCCGAGAGGTGCGAGTATTTTGTGACGTGACCACGAACTGAGACTTAGGATCAGTGAGTGTTTGTGCGCTACTCGCACACGATGAGATGTCTCGCGCGGTAAATTCGGTAGGTGCGCAAAACGCGAATATCGGATCCGAAAGAGGAGCTGGGAAATGCACCGATCCCCCTAGCAACACAACAACGTGATAGCACTAACGATCCGCTCCATATGCGGTGCCCACCGACTTGGACGCCCGTACATAGGTCAACAATACGTATTTTGAATTTGAACACGCCCGCCTGCGGGCCTGTTCTCAAGAAGTCCGAATGTACACAAGCTTCTGCGTGCGACCCCACCTGGATGATCATCTTCGCTATGGCCAGACCAACGAAGAAGGCGGCGTGACGACTTTCGGATCTCCCTTGTAGATCTTCGGGTTGCAGCTTGGCTTCTCCTTCATGTCTGGCGTCCACGGCAGGTTCTGCAGACAGTAACATAGGCAACGTCAGATTACCTTGTTGCATCTCGATGATGAGAGCGCCTGGCACTCACACATCCCGGCAGGTACCTCAAAGGCCCCGAGGCGCCTATCGGCTCGTCCGGGATCTTTCCCTCGTACCGGCAATCGAAGGCCTTTTGCTGGTCATACGAAGGCGCAAGCGCCGGACACGCCATGTTCGCCGGCTCCTCCACTGGCGGATTCTGACAATCGCGGAGCATGCCCCGAAGGACATCCTGGTCCCAGCCATTTTGAAAGTCCCCGTGCTGGCCATAGCCCAGCGTGTCCCCGTTCGCGAGGATGAACTGCCGCTGCTTCGGGTTCGTCTTGACCGTGTTGAAGTAGAATGTCTCCAACAGGATCGAAGGAATCCGCCTTTCGAAGCCTGCTGGGCATCGTGCGCCCCACATCCCCCCGCCCCAGCTCGGATACCGGACGTGGGCGTGCGGGTTGCTGATGTCGAACTTCTGCCCGTTCCAGCACGTTGGAAAGATGACTTTAGCGACCTGTGCAGGTAGCAGAAATGTCAGCCATCACGCGCTTTTCGCGGAGCTATCGTTGTGGGTGTTTACTCGCAATCACATCGCAATGGACCGTTGGCAGCGTATACGACTCGAAGGAGGTGGTCTGACCGCCGCTTTTCCTTTCACAGTAGTAGAATGTCGCCATATCGGCCTGGCTCTGATATGCCATGGTCTTGCGTGCAGGATCGCCCGCGACTGATGGAAGCGGACGAGTTGCGCTCTCAGAAACAGGTCTGGCACGGAAGCGGAGCACACGCCTTACTCATGCGGAAGTCGTAGGGGAACGGCTCGACCTCAACACCGGTCAGTGTTTCCGGGCTTTGGTAGTATACGCGCGTCTGAGTCTTCATTGCGGTGTATGACCCGTTGCTCAGGACGCGGAAGACTTGTGGCGCCCAGTAGTTAGACAGATCCGCGTGAACGCCGAGGTTGGAGCATTTGCCTTGTCGGATCTTGTCTGGGTCATACGTCTGGCTGAAGGCGCTCGAGCCGACGATGATGTGCGAGCTGGAAAAAGGAAAGAAGGTCAGAGAGGTATGGAGCTGCCGGAGCCAGGGTGGGCTGAACTAACTGCTGGGACACCTTGCCGGGCGAGATGAGCGGGTCTATCCGCGCCGTCACGAGCGACTTGACCGAGTAAAGCACGATCCTGCCAGAAGCGGCGGCCGCTTGCGTCGACGCGCTCAGGAGGAGAAGGAGCGCTGCCAGGTACACGCGCAGCATGGATGGACTTGAGCGTTGCAACATTGGCGGCTCCGATGCACGAGAAATGAATGTGCAGAAAGAAGCAAACAAGCCATCACACGGCAGCTCTTGCGGGTCCAGCATTTGCGCTTTCCGAGCTTCATGCCTGAGGCACGCATGCTGAGACGCGTCGCAACTGCACGTGCCGGAGATTCGCGACCAGCTATGATTCGGACGGAAGCGGCTCTCCATGCAGCGGCGGACGTATGCGAAGGATGTATGCATCACTCTATAGTGCTAATCTACTTGCTATCTATTGTCTCTACATGTTTGCCTTGTTTTCCTTCTCCTGCTTTTTCTTCTCTTCTGCCTCCTCTCCGTGTCCACGCTGGCCGGCGACCGCGTAGTCGAGGTAGCCAGTGTCGGAGAGCGGGAGGTAGAACGTGTCCCTATTGTACTGCGTCCATGGCAGATCGTTCTCGATGCGCTCCTTGAGGTCTGGGTTGCTGATGTAGCTGCGGCCGATTGCGATGAGGTCGCCCTTGAGCTCGCTTACGCGGATCGACGACTCGGTCTTGAAATCACCGCAGGCGATGAACAGTGTTGGATTCTCTGCCGTGGGCTCGGGGTAGAAATCACCAAGCTTGTCGTCGTGTTTGCCCTCGACGGGCGAGCGCAGGATGGAGCGGAAGGGATCGGTCGACCGAGGCTTGATCTGGCTCTCAGGCAGTCCACGCCACACTTCCGTGTCCTCAACAAAGTGGACGTACCTGCATTCGCATTTCGAGACGATCAGCTTGCGCTTTTCCGCACACAGCGTGTGTCGGCTCCGACTCACGCAAACTTCGGGTAGTCGTCCCGGATGTGCTGGACGAGGTACTTGTAATCATCGTACGCGCTGTCCGACTTGCCGGCCATTCCCTGGAAGGTGCCGAAGGGGCTCCACCGGATGCCAGTCTTTTCCTGCCCGATAGCATCCGTGACGGACTTGATCACCTCCCGGACAAAGCGCGTCCTGTTCTCGAGAGATCCGCCGTAGTCGTCCGTGCGGTTGTTGGAAGTCTTGTCGATGTACTGCTGCAACAGGTATCCGTTGGCCTGGCGGGCGGTAATATTCACGGGTCAGTCTGGTTCACAGATACCTGCTTGTACAGTTACTCACACTGTGGATCTCGACTCCGTCGAAGCCGGCCTCGATGGCGTTCTTTGCCGCGGTGGTGTACAGGCCGACGTAGCGCTTGATGTCCTCGACACTCTGCGCTTCTGGCTTTGCGCCGCCCTCGAAAGGCTGGTCGCTAGCGGAGACAACCTTGGGCACGTCTGCGTTTCCCGGGTTTGCGCGACCGAGCGCCCACAGCTGGCAGTAGATGTGCCCGCCCGCCTTGTGAACGGCTTCGGTCGTCTTCTTCCAGCCTGCAATCTGCTCCTTCGAGTGGATTCCGGGGACGTGGGGCATGCCTCCGGCTAAGAGAGCACGATAAGTATACATTAGCTGCTGTAACAGTGCAAAGTGCACCATCTCCCACCCGCTGGCCGGGCTGGCGAGGTCTAACGGGAAAGCTCGCTCACCCTCTTCAGCGATGTACGTGGCCTCGCTGATGATGAGGCCAGCAGATGCACGCTGGGAGTAGTAGGTGGCATGCCTGTCTTGGGGGATCTGTCATGCATAACGAGGGTTCAGAAGAAGCGTGAAGAGTCGCACTGAGTCAGCCCGACACTCCCGCCCTCTGGCGACCGGCTCCTCCAGCTCTGCCATCGTGCACGCACATGGTTGTCCGCACGGAATCGCGTCAGAGGTGCCATTGCGAGGCGGTTGGTGAGCTCTACATTGCCGAGCTTGACTGGCTTGAAGAGGCGGCGCGAGTCCTGGCCGTTTGCGGTGGTGGACGACATCTGTGGCTGCCTGGAACGGAGAGAATGGACGCTGTACGATAGAGGGAGCGACTGATGCGAGGGTGCAGAGGTCAAATGCACTGCAAGGAAGCTCTACTATTGTGCTCTAGAAGGGAGAAAGACGATGGAAGTCCGCTCCAGCACCTTTGCCTTTGCTTTTCCTCGCTTGCTCACTCAGCACGCGCAATCGATGACGTAGCATTCGGCAGCCCGCGGCCCGGGTATCAATGCTGCCCAGAGCTGAGGCACAAATTCAACCAGCTGCAGTCCTGTACTGCATGAGCTCGTATGCAGCTCCTATCGCTACATGAGTATGACATCGTGACGAGCTTCCTACGCTGCGTGTGAAACGGGTCGGAAGCCCTAGTAGTCCTGCATCGGGCAGCCCTTGTCAACAGACTGGCTTGCCGTCTTGGACGCGACAACCTCGCGAGTGAGCTTCATGAGCTGCTCTGCGAGGTCCATGTCGTTCGCCATGGCGCTCCCAGGCTCGTCGACGCAAGGGACGCAATAGTAGCGGCCGGACTGGAGGGCTCAGATAGTACGTGGTCAACCGGACGAACGGCGAGGCCGAGAGCCGTGGTGTCGACGCACCTTCTCGGTCTTGGTGCACGCGAACACTCCTGAGAGGGCTCCCTCGAACTGGTCCTTCTGGAACGGGCTGCGAGCATCGAGGTCGAAAAGTCAGACCTTCCGGCTACGATGCGGCAACAGCGCTCCCGAAACTCACGCCATCAAGACAGACATGCCGTAGCCTGCAAGAGGCATGGCCTCGTGGATATCATACTGAAAAGGCGCCGGATAAGGATCAGCCCATGATCTACGGCATGCCCCTCGGACTGGCCGTGCTAACGAGCCTACCTTAGATTGCTTGGTTCGGACGAAGCCAGGATGACTAGCGTTGACCAGGATGTTCGGGTACTGGGAGGTCAAGTGCTGTAGGTACTGAACATGTCAGCATGACGTAATGGAGCGGTCCCACAGATGAAGTAAGTCACCTTGTTCAAGTATTTGGCATACAGGATGCCAGCAAGCTTGGATCGACCGTATTGGCCATTCGGACCCAGATCCTGGTTCAGCTCATCCAGCGATACAAATTTGACGTCCGACGGTGCGCCCTGGTGAGCATTTGAGGACTGGTTCGCGATGCGGACGGTATTGCCCTTGGAAGCGGTTTCCTTGATAAGTGGCAGCAAGTGCGAGGTCAAGATGACATGTCCCATGTGGTTCTGAGATATGGGCGAGTGGATCAGTGTCTAGGGGACATGGCGTGAGTGAGGCGCAACCAACCAGTGCCATGTGTCGGTCCACGCCATAGTCTGTGAGCTGGTAGGTCATTATTCCCCTCGCAGCGTTGTTGAAGAGAATGTCTATCCTGTCCGTGCTGCTAGTGATCTGCTCTGCCGCCTTGGGAATGGCAGCCCAGTCCGACAGATCGAGATGAATCCATGTGGTCCTGTCTGCCGCATCCTGCCCGAGCTCCTCCGCAATTGCCTTGTTGGCTCCATCCGCGACCTCTTTGTCTACGCTGATGACGAAGAGCTTCTTGATGCCTTTGTTGAGGAAGGTGTGCGTTGCGCCATAGCCGATGCCCTCGGATCCGCCAGTCACAACAGCGACCTTCCCGCTGAGGTCCGGCACATCTTCAAGCGAGAAGCTGTCGAGGACAGAATTAGAGGCGGAATCAGCTCCAAGCTGGAATCTGTCACTGCCGCAACCGCTACGGTCATCCGAGTCATCTCACCTGTCCTCGGGAGACGCGTACTTCTCGCCTCCGCCAAAGTTCTCGACGATGGTGTTCTGTGAGATCATAAGCAGTGTGTCATGTCAGCACAGGCCCATCTCCAGGGTACTCTGGTAGGCGATGGCGGCAAGGGAAGGGACGGAGGAAGGGGCCAGAGAAGCGGCCGACGTCATGGATAGGAAGCGCAGCAGTGGAACAGTAAGACGGCGAGCGGAAGGTGGCCAACTTTAATCTTTCCAGCAATGCTGTATTGACGGACCTGTCCCTCCTTGAACGATCTGGGAAAGCCCGCGCGTCTGGCATTGAGCGTAGAAAAACTGGCGGCTAATGATGGCTGCCGCATCGAGGGGCCTGCGACCTGTTGAGCTGTTGAGATGGTGCGTCCGTGCAGGATCGTCCTCGCCGATGACCTCCCTACTGACGCTGCTACTGCTGTTATCGTCCCACTGCGAGTGAGAGCCTCGCTCATTCTGGCAGCCTTGATGCCGGACATGGACGCGAATGGATGTATGTGTGGAGGGACGTTATGCGTCGTGGATTGAAAAATTGATACTAGTCCCAATTGCCGGGAAGGAAAGCTGCACACTGGCTGAAGCTTCGAGCGCGACGCGTTCCAAAGCTCCGCCCATCGGCCAGGGGGGCGCGCCATCATCCAGATCGGCCAGGCACAGGAACAGCGGTAAGTGGACGGGATCGTCACACGTGGGGGGCACAGCTGACCTAAGCTCAGGACATCCAAGCAAGCACTTCCCTCGAGTGCACTGGTGTATTGCGCGGAAAGTAGAGGTACATGCAACTGCTCGTCCGTCACTGATCGAAGCGCGCTCCCTGCGTAACATATCCTAGTGATCCTCCTTGATGGGGCATCCCTTGTCAACGGACTGGCTGGCAGTCTTGGATGCGACGACCTCGCGAGTAAGCTTCATGAGCTGCTCGGCGAGCTCCATGTCGTTCGCCTGGCTGCTTCCCGGCTCATCGACAGCTGGCACGCAGTAGTAGCGTCCGGACTTGTGGCGGGGATGGCCATCCAATCAGAATGAGACCAACATACATCAACACGAAAGAGAGACTCACCTTCTCGGCCTTGGTGCACGCAAAGACAGCTGACACGGCGCCCTCGAACTGGTCCTTCTTGAAGGGCCTGCTCGGTGCCAACATCCATTTCGATCAGCCTGGGACCGCGGGAAATTGGAAAGTGGAGACGAGGCACTCACTCGAAGCCAACAGACATTGCATAACCTCCCAAAGGGTACGGCTCATGAATGTGGCTGGTAGGCTCTGCACGCTTTAGCTCATGACCGGTTGCAACCTTTAGATTGCGTCGTGACTGACACCTTGGACTGCCTGGTGCTGACGAAGCCTGGGTGTGTGGCATTGGCCAGAATATTGGGCTGCTTAGACGTGAGGTGCTATGCAGTATTGTGGAAAGTCAGTCCTGATGCCTTGCCGATAGCATTAGTCCCGGGTGTATCATTGCAGGTCCGACCAACCTTGTTGAGGTACTTGGCATACAGGATGCCAGCGAGCTTGGATCGACCATACTGTCCATTGGGGCCAAGATCCTGGTTGAGCTCGTCAAGCGAGGCGAAATTGACGTCCGATGGGGCACCCTGGTGAGCGTTGGAAGCCTGATTGACGATGCGGACGGTGTTCCCTTTCGATGCGGTCTCCTTGATGAGTGGCAACAGATGAGAGGTCAGGATGACATGGCCCATGTGGTTCTACATGAGATATACGGGCATCAGCGCGGGCAGATGGTGGCAGAATACCATCAAAATGGCCGATCAACCCACAGTGGCCATGTGGAGATCGACGCCGTAATCGGTGAGCTGGTACGTCATGATACCTCGAGCGGCATTGTTGAGGAGGATGTCAATCCTGTCGGTGTTGCTCGTGATCTGATCCGCAACCTTGGGGATGGCGGCCCAGTCCGACAAGTCGAGGTGGATCCAGGTGGTTCGGTCCGCAGCCTCCTGTCCCAGCTCCTGCGCAATGGCCTTGTTTGCGCCGTCGGCAACTTCCTTCTCATTGCTGATGACGAAGAGCTTCTTGATGCCGTGCTTGAGGAACGTGTAGGTAACGCCATATCCGATGCCCTCTGATCCGCCCGTGACGACGGCAACCTTGCCAGAAAGGTCGGATGTCTCCTCGAGGGAGAAGCTGCCGAGCACGAGCACATGTGAGCCATTACATGGCAATAGCTTCTGTTGGACAGTGTGGATCGCCGAAAGCGCACCTGTTCTCGGCTGAAGCGAGCTTGTCACCGCCGCCGAAGTTCTCGACGATGGTGTTCTGAGTCAGTCGTAGAAAGAACAGGTGAACGTCAGGGACGGCTCAGCCGTCCTTCAATTGTGTTGGCGGAGGGGTCTTGGTTGCAGAACCCTGCTGGGTCATTCGCGTCCTCGCACCGGGCGAGCTCACCTTTGCAGCTTCGACGATGCCTGACATGCTGTCTGTGCGTATGTGCGTTGAGTAGGGTTGCTGGAAGGGTCTAGTGAGGCAAGTCTGGTTGATGCAAAGGGAAGCAGCAGATTGGTTCGTAAAGGCTCACGCGTGTCCGGACCCCCGCACATCGGGAGGGGCAGAGTCCGGGACGCGTCATCGCAACAGAGCAGATCGGCCAGCCCAGGTACAGCGGCAACTGACGGGATCGACATGCACGCGATAAGTTGCTTAGATCAGCTCACATCAATGTTTTCTGGCATATGAGATGTATTGCTTTCTTGCAGGGCTTTCAAATGCTATGGATAGACTCTTAGAGCTACATGTAACGGATTTCGTCAACTGCTAATGCGCGCGAATGCAGATCCTTCTAATGATCCTCCTTGATAGGGCAACCCTTGTCCACAGACTGGCTGGCCGTCTTGGAAGCGACCACCTCTCCAGTGAGCTTCATCATCTGCTCCGCAAGGTCCATGTCATTTGCCTGACTGCTGCCAGGCTCGTCGACGCAGGGCACGCAATAGTACCTTCCGGACTGTGAAGCGGCAGAAAATCTCCTACATCAGCATGGGCGTGAAGGATAGAAGAAGGGCAAAGGACACACCTTCTCGGTCTTGGTGCAGGCGTAAACGCCAGAAACTGCTCCCTCAAACTGGTCCTTCTTGAACGGCCTGAGTGATGCATAGGGATGGTCTTGTCAGCGTCCCAAGGCTCCGACACCGGTTGGCCAAGACGGGTCCACGCACTCCATGCCCACAGCCATAGCATAGCCCGCCAACGGGTACGGCTCTGAGATTGAGGGTCAGCTTATAGTTATATGACAGCTGCCCGACAGTCGGCAATGCTCTCACCTAGAATGTCGATCTGTGGGCGGGGCAGTGTCGTCAGTCTGTGCACACTCGCGTCAAGTGTCGAGTCCGCAATACCCTCACCTTAGACATCTTTGTGCTCACGAAGCCCGGATGGCATGCATTGACCAGAATGTTCGGGTGCTTGCTCGTCAAGTGCTGTAAATGGGATGGGCACATTTGTTCAGCGCCATTCTTCTTGACGTGTCGTCTACATGCGACCCACCTTGTTCAAGTACTTGGCATACAGGATGCCAGCGAGCTTGGAGCGGCCGTACTGGCCATTCGGACCCAGGTCTTGGTTGAGCTCCTCCAGCGAGGCGAACTTAACGTCGGACGGGGCGCCCTGGTGAGCGTTCGAAGCCTGATTGACGATTCGAACAGTATTGCCCTTTGAGGCTGTCTCCTTGATGAGCGGCAGGAGATGCGATGTCAAGATGACGTGTCCCATGTGGTTCTGTACATCCAGCAAGGAGTATTAGCGCCCTGCCATTCGGTGGTTATGCGAGAAAGAGCCTGCAGCAGACTCACCAGAGCCATGTGACGATCCACGCCATAGTCCGTGAGCTCATACGACATGATGCCTCTGCCAGCATTGTTGAAGAGGATGTCAATCCTGTCGGTCTTGCTCGTGATCTGCTCGGCAACCTTGGGGATGGCAGCCCAGTCCGACAAGTCGAGGTGTAGCCAGGTCGTTCGGTCCGCAGCATCCTGTCCGAGCTCCTGCGCTAGGGCCTTGTTGGCGCCATCCGCGACCTCCTTGTTCTCGCAGATCACAAAGAGCTGCTTGATGCCATGCTTGAGGAAGGTGTGCGTGGCACCGTATCCAATGCCCTCCGACCCGCCTGTGACGATAGCGACCTTGCCAGAGAGATCTGGGGTCTCGTCGAGAGAGAAGCTGCAGAGCACGAGCGCATGTGAGCCACTACATGGTAATAACTTCTGTTGGACAGCGTAGATCGCCGAAAGCGCACCTGTTCTCAGCCGAGGCAAGCTTGTCGCCGCCGCCGAAGTTCTCAACGATGGTGTTCTGAGCCGGGTGCGATTCAGACGATGTCAGTAGTGTGCGGCTTGGACTAGGTCTGTGCCTGCTTGCAACACGCTGTCGGAACCCTGACAACGCCGCCTGCCGGGTCGAGCTCACCTTCACGCTTTCGACGATGCCTGCCATACTGGTCAGTCAATGTGGAGTTGTGGGTTGGAAAAGTCGATAGTCGATGGTAGTACTAAAACAGAGCGTAGTGCTGCTTCGGTTATGACAGCCTTTGGCCATTCGCCATCGGCGTCATTGGCTCAAGCGCCGAGGATCGGCAAGCTTGCACGGGATCGACAGGGGCGGCTTCGAGATGGGAGCAGCAAGGCGCGCAGATACCGCAGGAGCAGCTTCGCGGTACTCCAGGCAGGACTATGCGATTGACAAGTCCACACCGCTTGCATACCATGTAAGAACTCGTGTATTCGCCCTTCTGATCTCGTTCCTGGGCCTGTTTCCACCTGAAAACCAGAAACCAGTCGCGTCATTGCTGTTTCCGGTGGCGTTCCTCTGGCCTTCGTCCAAGCTCCCTCGAAGGTCCGGCTGACTTCCATGGCGATTCGGGACGCGCAAAGTGGAGGAGGGCAGCTCGAGTAAGTATGAGCACCTCTACGTTTACCTTCTCTCTCGCATATCGCGCCAACAGTCTTTTCTGGCAAGTCTTTGCGGTTGCCACTCGCTCGTCTCCACACTCATTTTGATATACAGCCACGCAAGCTTCAGGATGCTATACAAAGGACAGACATGCATTGTAACAGGTGAGCAGTACATTTTACAGAAGACTCTGAACTCGTGGAGCTGACCGGTAGGATGCATTTTTATCGACGAAGGCGCCGCCAGCGGAATCGGATATGGTATTGCATCTCACCTCATTGCACAAGGCGCCTATGTCGCGCTTGCAGATCTCGACGCTGTTGCCGGCAACCGAGCAGCCGCTGCGCTGGGCGCAAAGTAAGTTATTTCTGACGGTCAACGTGGACCAAGCTGACGCACATGGCACCAGCGCAATCTTCGTACAGACCGACGTATCCTCCTGGTCCTCCCTGCTCAATCTCTTCGCAGAAACCTGTCGCAGCTTCGGAACTTCCCGCATTGACATCGTCGTCGCGAATGCGGGCATCTCGCAAATGCGGGGCTTCCGCACCTCCGAACCCAGGCACTTTGCCACTTCAGTGCTACCCCGCGGTCCGCTCGCATTAGACGGGCTGCCTGCGCCGGACCTGCGCGTGATGGACGTCAACGTCACTGGCTCTCTGTACACCGCTTACTTAGCGCTCGCGTACTTTCGCCGGCAGGGGCGCGATGCCACAGGTATGCGAGGCAGGATCGTCGTTACAGGCAGCGCGGCGTCGCTCTACCCCTTCCCGAACGATGCGCTGTACGCAGCGAGCAAGACGGCCCTGCTCGGTCTTGTGCGAAGCCTCGGCGTCAAGGTCGCCAGAGAAGGCATTACGGTCAACGCTCTCGCACCATTAGTTGTCAGAACGAATCTTGGTCCCGCGGACTTCTTCGACAGACTCGAGAAGGAGGGAAGAGTAACGCCAATGGCAACCATCACTCGCTGCGTCGACGCTTTCTGCGCTCCAGGGTCGATCATGTCAGGTAGGTGTCTGCCCTCGAGTCTTGCCCAAGATCTGTGTTGATCATGCCCATCTCGTTAACCGCTGAACAGGCCAGATCGGCGAGTGCCATGCAGACAAGGTCGTCTTCCGTGATCCTATGCCGTATCTCGACGATCAAGTCGAGCAGAACATGGACGAGTTCCACCCTGTGGCCGAAATAGCACATGTGCTCGCGGCAGGCCGGCCAGAGCAGTCAGACCGCACTCAAGATCAGTTGTTCTGCTGCATCGATGTAGCTGGTCTTTCGCGATCGATACTCCAGATTACGATGGATGGCATGCAGTCAGCTGTGCTTTACACTAGGTACATGAAGGAGGAGGTAGGGAGATGGGGAAGGCCGCCGTCATCGAGAGCGCCGGACCGGGAAGGGAGCGGGAGGAGGTGGCCCCTTTCGGCGAGCCAGGTCTGCGAGAAGGAGCTGCTGCTGTCAAAGTACGTGTGAAAGGCGTGCTCGTCCATCGTCTCGCACATGTCCAGACTCTCCGGGTCGAGATAAGGCATCCATGTCTCCGGCTGTTCTGTCGTTGTCGCATTGTCCTCCTCGTCCCACTCGGCTGCCACCTCGCCAGAGACATGCGACATAGTGCGCCCGCTCACAGCCAGAGGCTCAGCGCGCCGGCCGTCATGCCCAGCGAGAGGACGAGACCCGCCGCGCCTCCGCCGAAAAAAGCCGCCGAGCCAAGGACAGGCACGCTTCGAGCGGCAGCATTCGATGCCGTCACCGTTGCCGTGGCGTAGACGGTTGTGCGCTCGTAGTCGTCGTCGTCGTTGCGGCGTGAGGTGGTCGTTGGACTCGCAGTGCGGGTGTTGCCGTTTAGGATATCCGTGACGAGCCCGACGGCCTCGGAAGTGACGGCGCCGACAACGGAAGTTACATCAGAAACGACTGTAGGCGAGAAGGACCGCATAAGCTACGCGCCGAAGAACTGATCGAGGGGCCGCGGCAGCTTACCTCCGTTGACGAGGCAGAAGGTATCGCCGAGGTTGAGCAGATTGCCGAGCAGATCGCGCCGCCTGACGCTCCGCTTCCTCTGGTCGTTGTCGCTATAGTCATCGCCGTTGTCGTTGTCATCGCGGTAGTCCTGCTGGTCATCGTCATCGCTTCCGTTGTCATCGCGGTGGTTGCGGATGCAGGCGGTGCAGCTGCAATCATACGCAGGGCGATTAGTCACTTCGCAAGCGAGCCCAGAGATGGGGAAGGCAACCTCACCTATCATAGCCGCCGTGGTCCATGTTGGGGCACCAGCACTGCCTTCGCGACTCGTCCATGTTGCTTCCGTCCGTGTTCAAGCCGCATCCGTTCAGGAGAGACACGGTTGACTGACACGAGTCTTGGCACTCGTTCGGGATATCAGAGTCGCGCAGGGCAGAGACTAGCGGGATGGCAGCGAGGAGCGCGCCAATGCAGAGGGAGGAGACGGTCGAGCGAGGGAAGAGCATGTCTGTTGCCTGGATGCTTAGCTTAGGATGCAAACGAATGTGGGAGCCTGCGGAGGGCTGGACAGGCGAGAAGGTGTGAATGTTAATGATGATGGAGGAAAGAGAGAATCGGACAAGAGGGCACGTTCTTGTACTGTACCTCTTCCCTCTCTTCCCTCCCTCGAGATGGGTCGAGTGCGAGGGCACATTCTTCGGCCCGGCCAGGCGTGTCGGGCCCGAGCCAGTTGTGCCAGGTCCGTCAGCGAGGTGAGGCGACATTGCGTTCGCAGATGGCATATGTTGGCGTCAGTTGGCGTATGTTAGGCTGCGCATCTGACACTCCAGTTGCGAAAACAGGAACAGATTCCCAGCTGACGTCGAAACGTCAGTGGAGCGCGGTCGAGCACGTGCGCGGGCGGGAACTGCACATCGGCGAAGATGAGCTGCGCGAAAGCTGCTTAGTGTTGCAGTGCAATACGCGAGCAGCTGCTATGTCCTATGTCTGTTTGAGCAAAGCTGATCGTAAGTGTCTGTGTGGCGGGCGACCCCTCTGGCCACTCGGGAAGACTCACCCTAGTACTCCAAGACATCCTCTCCAGCCTTCACAGCGGCCATCTTGTCGTCCTCGTCTGCGTACGGGTTGCCGACGCCCCTATCATCGTCCAGCTCGTCCCGCTCTGGCAGCGGTGCCCGCCCGACAAGCTCCTCTCCCCTGCCCCGCCCATTTTGCTGCTCCGACCTGTCGTCCTCATCCATCCTGTCGCTTCCACCCCGCCGCGCCCCATACGCCGCTGCTGCATCCCGTGCGCTCGCCCCGCGCTCTTCCCCTTCGCGCCTCCTCCGCCCGTCCGCCCCACCGGCACCTGCACCTGCATTTGCACCTGCACCTGGTCTGTCATTGCTGATGCCCGCCTCGGCATTCAGCTCGTCGAGCTTCTTCCGCAGCTCTGCGAGCTCCGCCTCGCGAGTGCTCAGCTCGCTCGTCCAGCTTGCCTCCTCCTTGTCGAGCTCCTCGCGCATGTCCTCCATCTGCCCGTCGATCTTGTCCGCCTGCCACGGCAGCAGCTTGAACGGCAGGTAGTACAGCGGCTTCGCGCTCGCCGTGCGGCCCGCCGATGATGACGACCGCTCGACTGGAGCGTGCGAGGTGGAGGGCGCTAGCGCGTGCGGGAGCTCCGGGAAGGGCGCAGGCTTGAGACTGCCGAGTTGCCGCTCGGTCGCGGCTTTTGATGGGGCATCGTACGTCGTGCAGAGAAAGTTGGCCAGGGAGAGCTTTGTCGCTCGTCTGGCTTCATACTGTTGGGATTCGTGAGGGTCAGCCGGGACGCTGGCCGGGCGGCGCTTCGGGTTTCGCAGGCCAGGAAGGGCGACGCACGATAGCAGTGTACGCTCCTCGCTCGTCCTCCTTCCGGATAATGTCGTAACGCAGGTTTCGCCGTGCCTTCTCCTTGCCTGTGCGCGCCTCGAGCGCTTCCTGCTCCTCTTTCATCTTGTTGGCGAGACGCTCCTCGACCTCGGCCCGACGCTTGCTCTGTGTGTGTGGGTACAGAGCAAGGCATCGCGCAGCATTTGGGCGCGTCAGCACACTTCTTGCTCTAGTCGCACTCTTCCGAGACAAGGCTGGCACGACCGCCAGCAGCACTTCGCCATCCAGCAGCCAGCCATGCGCAGAGAGAGGGAGAGAGTGCGAGAGAGACCCACCGCCGCCGTGTCCTTCTTTGTCTCCTCCTGGAACTTGTTGAGCGTCTTTGTGAGCACCCCGAACAGGCGCCGCTGCCTCCCTGCATCCTTCCCTCCTGCTTCACCTGCACCCGCTGTCGTCCTCGCCCGCTTGCTCGGCGGCAGGGTCGACTGGTCTGCTGCGCCGCGCTCAGGCGAGTCGCGCTTTGTGACTGCGGGACTTGGCCCGTTCCCATTGGCTCCAGATTCGTCCATCGTCGACGCTGCGGCTGCCCTGTCGGCGTCCACGTCCATGATGGTGCTGGTCAGGCAGGGAGAGCTGGCTGCGTCGACCTGCAGGACCCGCGGAGAAGAGGAGAAGAGCGTGCTGCGAAACAGCCGATGTTGTCAACGACGTGCAGGACGGCTGCTGTCTGACAGAGTAGTGAGCGGTCTGCCCACCTTGCGTGTACGTGAGAGGCTCGCGAGGGCACCGTGTCGGCGGAAGAAGGAGGATGCGAGGCAACCGCTGCAGCACGAAGGCAACGGGACTACCGTACTGAGCTCGATAATACGACTCTCAAAGCAAAGTTGACGGCACACTTGCACGGCATACACAGTCTATTACGCTCGTTCCTGCGTCTATTTACATTCTACGCTGGGCCCGCCTCTCCCCTTTTCTCATAGCATGTCAGCAATAACCCTGCGTCAGAAGCATCATCAGCTCTCCGCACTTCACGCTGCCGAAAGTCGCCCTGTTCCCTGCACCCACCTCGCCGCCAAGCGATTGATCCACCCCACACGCCTGTCCTCCCTCGCGAATAGCGCCTCGTCGACCTTGTCCGTCGCGTGCTGGTGTATATTCCTGAGCTCGTCGCCCAGGGCTTTGCGCAGCGCCGGGCTGGTGGTGTGCACGGCAAGGTTGACCTCGATGTCGCGGACAGCGCTGCGGTAGCCGTAGTTGGTCGATCCGACGAGCGTGAGAGCTGGGTCGCCCGTGCCCAGTCCCCCTGCTGCTCGCGCGCCAGAGTCCGCCGCTGCCGCCGCCGCTGGCGACAGCCAGACGCCCTTGGCGTGGTACGTCCACCCGCTCCGCTTCCACTCTGTCACGCCGACGCTGTCCGTCTTGCCCTGCCGCTGCAGCTCGTCAAAGAAGCGGTGTTCGAGGTACGTGTACGCCGGAGGAATGTACTTTGAGAAACCCTTGGATTGGAAGAAACCATTGGCCTGGCGTGCGAGAGGACTTGTCAGTCTGCATCGCCCGGCCAACAACCATGTAGAGATGTCATTGGCGCACCTCGGGACTCGCGCAGACAATCGCCACCTCTCCCTTGGCCGCAAGCAGAGCGTCCCGATAGTCCTTGCGCAGACTGAAGTACCCGCTAGTCCAGTCCACCCGGACGTCGGAGCTCTCCTTTGCAGCGCGCAGGACCTCGGGGACGACGAGGTCCGTCTCCTGCTTGATGTCAAACGCGCCCATCTGGAGGAACGGCTGCAGAGTCGTGTCGTACGCTCCGCCGGTGGTGCTGACGGGCGAGCGGGGAGAGGAGAGGCTGGCTGTGCTTTTCCGCGCGTAGTGCGCGAGGAAATCGCCCAGGATCCGCTTTGCGCTGTCGGTGTACTGGCGCGGGTGCGTGTTCGGCTGGGCGACATGCGTCGTCGCTGTGCCGAGCGCACCCGAAGAGCCTTTTGATATCCAGCGCAGGTCGAAGTTGCGCGGGCTGGCTGTGGCGGTCGAGTAGCCTTCCAGGGTGAACGAGAGCTGCTTGAAGCGCTGCATGAGCGCGTGGAAGTAGTCTGCGAGGGGCGCGTGCCCGCGAAAGGCGATGTAGCGGTCCTGGCGGTTGGTGAAGTAGTCGCGGGACAAATTCGCCCCGCTGAGCACGACGTCGTCGTCAAAGCCGTAGATTTTGCCGTGCCATAGCCCCCACCCTTCGTTGTACCGCTTGGGGACGAGGCGCGCGGCCAAGCCGGACAGGGCGGGGGTGTGGTACAGCGAGATGTGGACGCGCGAGGGAAAGGAGGCTTGCAGGGTTGCGAGCAGAGATGCGGACGAGGTGCCCTGGGGGTGTTCGCGCGTCGAGCGGAGGCAGTCGACGACAATGTGGAGTTCGAGGGCCGTGTTGGCCTTGAGTGCCGCGTGGAGGGCTGCAATCTGCAGTGACAGGGATGAGCGAGGAGCGTGCTAGAAGAGGCCTGCACGGGGTGCAGGAGGACGGACGCACCAGTTCGGTTTCCTCCTTGCCGATGTACAGGCTGGCGAGGAAGATGCGCCTTTTTGCGCGCTTGATGCGCCCAAGGAGGTACTGGTAGAACTGTGACGGTTCGTAGAGGACCTTGATGTCTGACCCTTTTGCGCGGAAGGTGGGGAGGGTGGGGAGGTGGATGTGCAGCGGTGTGGAGGAGGTGGAGGTGGCTAGAGAGGTTGTGGCATCGGAAGCGAGTCCGCGGGTGGAAGCGTGTCCGCATATTGGCGGTGCGGCAGAACGAGCACTACCAGCATGCTGCAATGAGGATGTGGTAGAGCTGGGCAGCCATGCTCGAAGACGGCGACTCCAGCCCAGAAGCGCGGGCAGCCTTGGTCGCATCGACATGATGAAACGGATGGATGGATGGATGGATCGCTTCAGGCAGGCAATGCCGTTTCATGAACGACGAATACGCGCGCAATGCGATGCTGCCATGATTTCAGACATTGTTGGAGTGACGGTGCGACGATACAGCTGGATTCCTTTCATGCGGATCCCCTCGGCTCTCCCTTGCGCGCATCCGCCATACTGTAATACTGTACACTGCAGGGGTATGGCAGCATCATCCTTCCGGGCTGCCCAGCAGCAGCAGCAGCAGCAGCAGCAGCAATACGGAGGATACCAGCAGTATCAGCCTCAGCCTCCGCAGCAGTATGGCAGCGGCAGTGGCAGTAGTGGAGGAGGGATCCTGCTGAATGGGAACAACAGCACAAACGGCTACGACAATGGCAGCAGGAATGGCAGCAGCACTGCGATGCGGCATGGTGGAGGAGGAAGCGGCAGTGTGTCCTTTGGTGGCATTGCCGGGTCAGCGTCAGCGTCGGCGTCAGGGCCATCGCCATCTGGAGCAGGAGCAGGAGCAGGCAGCACCTCGACGACGCGTTATGTGGGAGGAGGAGGCTACAGCAATAGCAACGGCAACGGCAGCGACAGCTATCAGCAGCAACAGCAACAACCACAGTCGTATGGCAATATGCAGCAGTCCACATCCTCCTCTTCGTCGTCCTCGAGAGGAGCAGCTGGCATGGCCGGCAGCAGCAGCAGCGCAAACAACAAACCCGCTGCAAACAGCCCAGAGGAGATTGAAGCGAGCAGGCGCACCGCAAAGGTACACTTTGACGAGTTTAGAGTGTACCTCGACGCCGAAGGAATGAGAGGTGAGTGAGGCTTCTCTCCACTCGCTCCCTCAATGGGTTTCAATGCCAGGTGTCCCGCCAGGGCGCACGCGTGCGGGCACAGGCGACTGAGCAGGGCGGTTCGCATGGGCCTGTCAAGCGGCGCGCGGCTCATGCCTGAGGGGCAAGAGATAGTCACGGGACGACAGTGGTACCCGAGATGCTGCTCGTCATACTTCGGCCCAAGGACCTGACCTGGCGGGCCATCACCACCGATCTCGCCACCCAAAGCCCAGACGCGGGCGCGCATGACTGACTCTGCTTTTCCACCCACCACCCTTGACAATCGCCCCCCTGTCGCTCACCAGACCCCAACGCCCGCGTCAATGCACGCGAAAAGCTCACGCGCCTCACGCGACAGCAGTTCCAGGAGCTCTCGACCGACGTCTACGACGAGCTCGTCCGGCGCCAACGCACACGCAACGCAGCACCCTCGGTGACGGGTGCGCCCGCGTGCCCTCTGTTACGGCTGCAGTCGGTTTCGCTGACGTTTGCCTGCTCCGCTCTGCGTGCTGTCTATAGGCGCTGCGCTGCCTGAAAAGCCAGAGTTCCACCCAAAGCGCAACCAGGCCCGCCAGAAGCTCGCCACTCTGCCCAAGGTGCGCTTCAGGGACCTCGCGAGCGACGTCTACTTTGAGCTCGAGCGCCGGTATCCAGAGTTCAAGGAGTCGGAGAACCCAGACTATGCGGATGGGCCTCCGCAGCCGCAGTCGCAACCGCAGCAACGCCATCCACAATTCCCGAACGGGCACCCTGGGACCGCCGGACCTGCATCGCAGCAGCAGCAGCACAATGTCGCAAACGAGACGATCGTCCCCAACAAGAGCACGCTCGTCGAGGAGGATGTCGGGATGCCGCCGTCAAACTCGACAAACAGCATGATTGCACAGCAGCAGCAGCAGCAGCAGGGCTATCCCAGTCAGAGCCAACACCAGCGTACGCGGTCCCGTGGATACTCGGCCTCGTCCGGCTCTGGCAATGCGCCAATGCCGCGCAAGTCGTCCGAGCGGGACCGCATGCGTGGCGCAGGGACTGGAAATTCCAGCGGCAGCAACGACTATGACACGAACGAGCAGGACGCCCGCTCACCCATTTCGCCCACATCGAGTCTGCCCGGCCGCAAGCCATCGATGGACGACGGCGGCCGACACGATGCGATGGGCGGGAACGGCAGCGGGGCGAAAAGCGTCCCTGCACGCCTGAACGGCCCAGGCATGCCTGCATCTCCTGAATGGGCCACAAACGCGCATTCGCGGGCAAGCGAAGCGTCGTCCATCGGCACACGCCTGATCGGCCAGTACGGCGCTGGTGGAGGAGCGTCATCCGGTCTCTCTGCGGCGGGCGAGGATGCGCACGCCGAGGAGCTCGAGCGAGTGCGCAGCGAGTACGAGTTCCGAATCGCGACGATGCAGAGCCGTATCTCCGCGCTCGAGCGTGACCTCGCGGATGCAGCAGGCGCGGTGCAGGCAGGGAGCGACCGGGACGCGGACCGGATGCGCGCGCTCGAGGAGCAGCTCGAAGCCGCAGAGACGCGGGCGAGTGGCGCGGACCGGGCTACAGAGCAGCTCGAGCGCGAGCTGGAGCAGGCACAGCGGGACGCGAGGGACGCGCGCGATCGGGAGCAGGAGCACCGGCAGCGCGCGGACGAGGCGCACGAGCGGGCACAGGCACAGGCGCACAGCCAGAGTCAGAGGCAAGAAGCGGCGGACGAGGACCGCGAGGAGATTGTCAGGCTCGAGGACGAGCTCCGGGACGCGGAGAAGCGCCTCCGGAGCCAGTCGGACGCTGCGGGCAACCTCCGCAATGAGATGGATGGGCTCGTTGACACACTGCGCGAGATGAACCAGAGGCAGGACGAGCTCGTCACGCAGGCTGAAGGAGACCAGACTCGCATCACCGAGCTGGAGAATGAGGCGAAAGAGTGGAAGAAGCGGTACGAGGGCGCTAAAAGCGAGCTTAGGGACATGAAGGGTGAGCCTGCCCTTCCTGCCTGCGTTTGCGCGCAGTCGGCTAACGCAGTGTACCTCAAAAGCCACATCGCAGCTCTTCGTAAAGCCGAACAAGGCGGACGACGACTATATGCCTACTTCCGATGAGGGCGCCATCACTTCGACGCACGTCACCTCCTTTCAAGCGAGCATTGACGACTTGCTCATCGGCGGCCGGTCGAACGCGCCATCAAGCGTGATCATCGCGACGAAGCAGGTCATCAATTGCATTGCGCGGATCGACGAGGACGTGCAGGCGTACGAGGCGTCTGGACGGCCCGAGGCGCTGCTCACGCCCGACGAGCGCGAGCGCCTTCACGCGCTCAAGGCGAAATGTAACGCGACGTTGTCGAACCTTACTACCGCGGCGCGCAACCATGCCACCGGGCACGGCCTCAGCCCCGTTTCGCTACTCGACGCCGCGGCGTCACACATCTCGCAGACCATCATCGAGCTCGTCCGCCTAGTGCATATGAGGAAAGCCGGGTCACCTCTCCCGCCTTCTACTGGTCAAGCGCGCGGCGCGCCATCGTCCTCGTCGTCCGCTGGCGGGCTCACGCACTCGACGAGTGACTCAGCAGCGTCAACATTCTCGCTCGCCAGTCAGAACCAACCTTTCGATCGACAGCCGTTTGCAGCATCGAACAGCAGCAGCACCGGCAAGCCTGCTCCTGTCGCTGAAGGGAGATCCGGCTTCCCGCAGCGCCTGGCCTCGCTGCGCCAGCCAGAGAGCGACAGGCCCGCAGACATTGCGGGAGCAGGGCGCGTCTCGCCTGCGCCGTTGAGCCGCTCGCGAACGGGCACAGTCGAGCGTAGCTCTACCCGCTCCCCGGACCCTTCGGCATACGGTGCACAGGCGGGCTCGTCGCGGATGAACGGCTCGTCGTCGGACCGATCGCTCGCTTCTACGCTGGACGCGAGGAATGTGCGGCAGCAGCAAGGTGCCCCTCAGCAGCAGCAGGCAGCGCCTCATCAACAGCAAGACTACTTCAGCTCGCGCGGCGGCCCGCCGACGAACGCCAGACAGGACAGGCCAGAGTACGGCGACGAGG
Source organism: Symmetrospora coprosmae (assembly GCA_008802785.1). Lineage (NCBI taxonomy): Eukaryota > Fungi > Basidiomycota > Cystobasidiomycetes > Symmetrosporaceae > Symmetrospora > Symmetrospora coprosmae. Next base: position 243,799 of record VUYT01000011.1, on the reverse strand, counting down.
ACGAGCAGGACGACGCCGCTCGCCGTCCGTCATACGACGATGAAGGACGCAATGAGCAGTACGATCAGACTCAGTATGACGGGCGAGATGAGGAGAGGGAAGAGGGGCAACAAGCGGACTGGACCGAGCTAAAGGTGAGCCAGCTTCATCATTCATTCGACGGACTGGGCTGACACGGCGCTTCACTGTACCAGAACTACCTTGAAGCGCAGACGGAGGCCATCGTGCACTCCATTACGGCCCTGCTCGCCGCCATCCGCGGCGGCGCCCAAGCGCCCAAGCTTGAAGAGAATCTCTCGCAGATCATCACGATCGTCTCGTCAATCGTCGCGATCCTCAAAGACAATCTTCCCCCGTCCCTCCGGCAGGACTCGGAGCCCATCATCGACGAACTTGCAAAGAACTGCGACAAGCTCATCGAGCTGCAGAACTCGGCAAGCGAAGGAGGGCAGAGCTTCACAAAGCAGATCAAGCAGCAGATGGCTACCGCCTCGTTTGGCGTGGCGAAGTCGCTCAAGAGCCTGAACAGCCTGCTGGCTAGCACCTGAGAGACTCTCTTCATGGAATGAACATCACGACACCCCACTCGCGCCATCGATGATGACAGCCCTGCAACGGTAGAAGAATACACGATGTAATGCAGACTGCGTTCTTGTAGTTTCCGTCCTGTCTCTGCCATTTTGTGTCTATTCCTTCGAAACTTCCAGTGTGCTGTAGTGTTGTGCAGATTGGTCCATGCAATAGCCGTACCTTCATCTGCCGAAGGGTGTTGCAGCTGCCACGCCGGCATTAACTCCATCGAATCGTTTTGCATCTCTGAACGGGCTGCCTAAGAGGCTCGAGATAATTACCAGCTGATCTTTAGCGGTACCGATCATTCCTTCTCAGCGGTCTTCTCGCTGCTTCGCACGGTCTGGTTGAAGAAGCGAGTGCTGCGCGGTAGTGCGGAAGAAGGGCGAATGAAGGCAAAGGACGCGCAGGTCTTCCTTCAGTGGAAAGCAGTCGAGCGAGGCCTAGTGTATGACCGGAAACATACAGCTTGGATTGCGCCTGCTCAGGAAGCCCGTTTCTTCGCTTGGCGCAGCGCCTGTCCCAATCGCGGTCCTGCAGGAAGATCCGCTGCTCCCGCGCAAATACTCTGCGGAATTCGAGGAAGCCTCCTCTGATGAAGAGACGTAGCTTCAGCACAGGTATGCAGCCATGCTCGACCGACATCGCCGTGTTGGCCAACTCACAGGTAGGGTTGCACAAGTCGGCAACTGAGTGTGTTGAAGGACGGCATGTCCAGGCAGAAGCGGACCCCCCGATCCCTCATAGCCGTTCGAGCGCAAGCGACAAGGCTGCGTAGCGTCGTGAGGCGGTCACGCACTTGGCCTTCTACTAATGTTGCTTCAACATCTCTTAGATCCTCAAGAGGACTGTTCGCATCCCAAGGATACCGGACTGCGAGTTCGTCGAGATCGCAGCCCCAGGCGTAGTCGTCCGGATCTTCGTCCTCGGCATCCTCGCGGAGTCTGGCCTCGTGCTGGTCCCATGAGATATACAGCTCGACTTCTTTCAATTGCGGAGAGGAGCTGGGATCGCAGAGCCAGTCTATCATGCGCTTGAGCGCGGTCGCGTGCTGTTCCAGGTGGGGACTCTTGTCGATCACTCGAATGTACTCGAGGGTCAGGGGAAGCTGACTGAATCGCATGCACATGAATAGGCCCTCTATGTGTGCGCGCTTGAGACGCGAACATGCGCCAAATATCGCACGGAAGTCGCATAGATACCCCGCGGGCTCGGCGATCTCCGCCTTTCCCCACAAGATGTCGATTTCCTCTATCATGATGGCGACGCCAGCTGCTTTGGCATCCCTGAAAGGCTTCTCCAAGCCCCGGCAGCATTGTACTTCGAATTGCAGCGACTGCAAAGTAGCCAGGAAAGACGCAGATGCGAGCTTCTCGAAGAAGTATCCAGCAGTGAAGAAGTAGGCCTTCCGCAGCTGGAGCTGGCCTTGGGCAAAGAAGCGAGCGTAGTCGGCGTTCATCGGGATCACGGGAGGTAATGTACCCCAAAGATGGGCGGACGGGTTGATCCTAGGCCAATGAAGATGTATTGCAAGTGCATCGCAGCTTGGCCAGCGTGCTAGTAAACCGCTGAGCAGATTGATCGGGTGTTGTACGCGAGGACAGAGGGTGAGCTCGAGACGCGTAGGTGTATGCCGGGAGGCGACCAGCAGGGCAATAGCCGGTGTCGACCAGCCGCTTTTGCTGTCTTTGAGATCGAGCTTGAGCGAGTTGATGTTGATGTTGGTCTCGGTGAGGTACTGCCTGATAAGGGCGAATCGCTTTGGTGCCTCGACAGCCAGGAACCAAGGATCTTCAGGCATATTGGATCTGACTGAGATTGTAAGCGAGCTTATGCCGAAAGGGAGAGAGAGTACGGCCTCGATCTTGTCCTGCAGACGTTGAGTGGCCTTGACTTGCGCTTCCCGATCTCCACGGTCGCTGGTGGGTCCGAGCTGAAGGCGAAGTCTTGAGAAGAGGCGCTTCTGACTCTCGGTGCGAAGAGTTCGGCAGACCAAGCTAGCTGCTTTGAGGTCGCTAGACTTCTCGAGGTGCGAGCAGATCTCGCCCAGGAGCTCGGCCGGGAGATGCACGAGCAGAAGCCTCTGAGCTTGCCATTTCGATCTGCAAAGGATCGTGACGAGGGGAGAGAACCAGAAGCGAGACATCAGCTTGCGCATCCGGTGTCGTGGTTGACGCGCTCGCGACGCACTTGTCGCGTCGTTTCCTCCGGCCATTGCGCTTCTCGGCTGGTAACGATGAGATTCGAGGTGAGGGGGAGCAGTAGATGAGTTCAGAGGGGAGAGCGGACATGACACGAACGCACGTCAGCGAGAGCACTGATACGAGTACAGCCCGCTTAAGGCTGCTCGAGCGCAGAGAGGTCCATGCGCACGTGAAGGCCCGCCTGTAAGAGAGAGGTCGGCAGGCAGCTGACCATAGGCCTCCAGTGCTCGCGGAGCAGGAGCAGGACCCGGAGCAGGCTGCTGTTTGGGGCTCATGTCATCGCTGTGCGGGACGGTGCTGATGCTGGCAATGTCGCAGGTGTAATTGCGTTGTCGTTGCTGAGGGCTAGTAGGCAGCAGCGAGGAGGTCGGCCCAGAGCGGCGGCTTCAGCACCGTGACGTCCGGACTCTTCAGCGGAATTGTCGCGACAGCACGATGTGCAGGCCTGCATGTGTCTATCCCACATCGAGCCAAAGTGCTTGTACAACAAAAGCAGCCAATCAAGTATGCGATGCGATGTGCGGACCTAAGCTGGCTATATTTGAAAGCGAATTGAGCGCGAATGCTGGATGGTGGAGAAAGCCGCCGAACAGCAAGGAATGAGGGGGAGGCTGCTACATACAGACTGCGCCGGATGAGAGAGTGTCCATTCACGCCTCGGTCTTCTTTGACTGGGCTGTAGCCGCCTGCTGCTGCTCCTTCCTGAGCGCGCGCAGGCTCTGCGCCCAGAGCGGCGGGGGCTCATTCAGCCTCCTGCTGCTGCTCTCCTTGCGCGCACCGCTGCCTCGAATAATGGGGCGGAGGTGTGTCATCCATTTGGCCTTCTCCTCGGCCGTATCAGCGAAAAAGTCGACCGCAATGTCGTTCTCAAAGACAATCCGGAACGAGTGTGGGCGCGTTGAGAAAGGGTCGTCTTCGTCCTCGATGGAAAGAGCACGTCTGTGGCCGGACTGCCGCGACGGCGCTACAGTCGAGCGCCCTGCAGCCGTCTGAGGCGTACTGGCAACGGTAGTCGGGGTGGCATCGGCATTGGTGCCGGAGTTAGCTGAAGGAACAGGTGACTCTGCCAGAACCTCATCTGGATCCTCCAGAGCCAAAGCCGTATGCAGGTAGAGGACCGCATGGGCATTGTGGGTAATCTCGTTGAATGCAAGAAGCCGGCTGCCTTTGAGGCGCATCAAGCGTCGACGCCATGTCTAAGCGCAACGAGAGAGCATGTCAGCCAATCGTTAATTAAGTACTAGATGACGCCACCTACCGAGCAATCGGCACCCTGCTGCGTCAGAGTACCCTCCCACACAGTCTCCTCGTACCGTCTGGCCTGCTCGAGGCCAATGAGGCACTCCTCAATATTCTGCGGCAGGCTATTGACGGGGACGCCCTGCAGCGGCGGGATATGAAAGAGGGTGATCTCCAGCTCGGCGATCTCCGGAAGGCGCCGCCGGGCCGAAGCAGCTTGCGTGCACATGGCCGCGATCTTGAGCTTCTTGCCCGTGCACTGCTTCAGCAGCGCGTCCGTCTTGACTGTCACTGTGCAGATCTGGCCATCGCTGGACGAGACATAGTCGAGGATGGGCTGCAGCGGCGCCTGCGATGGCTGCTGCTGCATGCCCTGCGATGATGACAGGATCTCCATCGCAGAGCCAGGTCGGGTCGGAGCTCTGTTCTTCTTCGGCGACGACAGCAGGTTGCGCAGCCCATTGCGGAAACCACCGCCTGCAGAGCCTGTGTGCGAGTGTTTGGACGGCGAAGGCGGGGCGACGACATGCATTGCCGGCGCGGGTGCTTGCGGCAGGAGATGGCGGTCTAGCTTGGGGTCTTTGCGAAGCTTGAAGGTGAGGGTGATCTCGAGTCCTGGGTGAGCGATACTGTAGAGGAGACATGTCAGCATCATGGCCATGATTACGAAATCTTCGCATCTGCTCACAGCTCAAACTCTTGTGCAATGGCGGTGTCCTTCGCCAGCCGGGTGGCGCCAGTCGCGACATGCTGGAAGCCGTTGTTGAGCTCGCAAGCGACATATGTCGCCTCCTTCGGGATGGGAAACTTCTCGTCCAGCATGAGTTTCCCGACTGCCAGGGGATGGTGTCAGTCTCACCAGCAACTTGAGAGCGTATCAGCGCGTCCAACTCACTCTTGACAAAGATAGCGCCCGTCTCTCTGGCACGATTCGCGCTCGTCTGCTTATACTCCTTGATCTGGGTCCGGTGCTCGTGCTGCTCAGACAGAAGACGCAACTCAGCAGAAACCCATGTCGTGAGTCATGAGCATGAAAGCTTACAATGTCGGACGGCCTCCTAACCTTCCTCCATGCGCCACCGGCATCAACATCACCTGCGTCGCCGACCGTTGAAATCTTGCTCGGGCCAGTAGGCGACCCGAGGTACGTCAAGGCACCCTTCTCGCGCTCTCGAACGCGGTAGCCCTTCTGCAAGTCGGTCAAGGTGCGCGTCAGCAAACTCACGTTCGCGCGCTACGGTGCCATGATACGCAGCTCACCTCGTGGTAGTCGACGACACTGTCGAGCGCCTTGCCTAGGGACTTGCCGAAGCCAGCTTCGGCCCGTCCGGTCTCAAGACCCGTCTCCAGACGCTGCATCGCACTCTGCGGCCGCGCCTTTGACGACTGAGCGCTGCGTGTTACAGGAGCAGTGGGCGTCTCGGCTCGTTGCGCCTCGTCCGCCCTCTCCTTCGCTTGAAGCGTCTCAATGTCCGCATCGCCTGTCGACAAGCTGCGTCGGCGACCTCGGGGCCTTGCATCCGGGCTCGGCGCCCGCGAGCTGCTGCTCAAGTCTACAGACAAGCCTTTCTTCTTCCTCTTCGCAGCGAGGAGCGCCTCGTCCCTCTTCCTGAGCGCGTCCCGTCCCTCGCTGTGCGCAGAATCGGCCGAGTGGAAGCTGTGCCCGCTGCCAGAGCTCGACGAGCTGTTGGAGCGCCCACGGCCCATGGGTGGGGCAGCGAGCAGTCCGTCGGTGCGCCCTGCCTCACTCTCAGTCTCGCGGACGAGCCGATCGAGCGCCGACTCGGGCTCCTTGGTCGGCGAGGCAGGCTGCGGCGTGGCGCTGCGCAGAGTGGGGAGTTGCTCAGACGATATCTTGACGGGCAAGGGCGCGGGGCGCGCAGAGATGGCTTTGGAAGGCCCGGCGCGTGAGTTGCTTGCCGGTGTGGGCAGGCGCGAGGCCTGGCTGCTTGACGGTGGGGTGGAGCACAGGGGTCCAGCCGCAGTAGTGTCGGCCGCAGCGGACGACTTGAAGTTGGCAAAGAGCGAGTTGGGCCGCTTGCGCAGGCTGTCGCGCACTTCTTCCATCGTGATCTGTGGGCGGTCCGACGCGCTTCGCTCGAGCGGGAGTGGCGCGGTCGCGCTTGAAGCCGACGTATCCATCAGGACCTCCTGCGACAGCATGCTAGGTGATGTCGATGCCTTCTTGCCAGCGTGTACCATCTTTGGAGATGCGCGCTTCAGTGACTCCTTACGAGCGAGAGCCATCTCGTCAAAGGAGAGAAGCGGGCTGTTTGAAAGCCCAAGATCCGGCAGGGAGAACTGGCTATCATCTGCGCGGGTCAAGCCGCCTGAGGATGACATCTCTACATTATCGTCGCCACCATCGCTGGCCGCTGAGGCACCTCGTGTGCGAGTAGGCGAAGCGCCATCAACGCGAAAGTCGATTGGCATGTTCGGGTGCACAGGAGGCGAGGGGAGCGGGCGGCGGGACAGGCTAGAGGTGAAGTGGAGCGGCTGAGGTGTAGACGCGCCGGACTGGTTGCTGCTGACTGCGCTGAGTGCCGAACCAGCGCTGCTCTTCGGCGTGCGTGTTCCAAACTCGTTGAAGACGTCTCCAGCTGCCGGGAGAGGCATCCGCGCAGACAGGGAAGCAGCTGCAACCTCGTCGATGAGGCGCTGCACCTCAGTTTCCTCCTTCTGCTCGGGGGAAAGTCCTTCATCGTCGTAGGACGAGGCGGAAGAGTCTCCCGGGTGGAAGACGTCTGCCTGGTCCAGGCCAGTGTCGTCGGCAAGACCGCCGTGGTCGACAAAGCTTGCCTGCTCAGAGTGGAAGGAGGCGTCCCGCCGGAGGGCGTGCGACACATTGACCGTCGCGTCCTCCTCGTCGTCGTCGTCAACACGAGGGGCGGACTCGAGCTCGACGGACGAGTGCCGGTAGTCGTCGTAGTACTGCCTGTTCTCCTCGTCCTCGGCTTCAAGGCGCTGCCGCTGCTCGTCGTCCAGCTGCTGAAGCGTGGGCGTGAGGTTCTCTGTGTCGGTCTCGGACCCGCCCTCCTCGCTGTCGCTGTCGCGTCCGTACCGCCCGCCGACATAGTTGGCATAGTAGTCGTCGGAATTGGCGTTGCTGCTTGCTGCGGACGACCGACGCGACTCGCCGTCCTCCGTGAGCACGTCAAACTCGCACACCTCCTCCACTTCTGCCCACTTGACCGACTTCTTGGACGCCTTGCGCTGCAACGCGTGCTGCGTGAGCCGGCCTTCCTCGTGTCGGGCAAGCTCGTCCTTGTGGTCGTACCCCGCCTCCTCTGCGCCAGCTTGGGCTCGGAGATCTGTGAAGGAGGGCTCGCGCGGGCCCATGCCCTTGCGCAAGCTGGACATGGAGGACTGCGCTTGTACTTGAGGCTGCGGCTGAGGCAGGCCCTGCTGCAGGAAGGGGCTGCTCGAGACTGTGCCTCGGCTCCCGAGAGCTGCCACGCTTGGGCGAGGACCGCGCTTGCCCTGATGTTGTTGCTGTTGTTTCTGGGTCGCTCGCACATGGTCAAGCTCCATGTCGGGGGAGCCGGACGTGGACCCGGACGAGCTCGAGTGCGAGTAAGTCACGTCCACCGCGACAGGCCCGCCGAATGCTTCCATCTCTGCATTGAACTGGGTGGCAGGGGACGGGACATCGAACGATGGGCGCGCGTCCTTTGCTGCCAGATACTTGTCATCGCTGAGAACCTCCTGCTGATGCTGCTCTCTGCCGTGCTTGGCAGCTGCGGCGTGGTGGAACGGCGGGGGCGGGACTCGAGCACCTGCGCGAGGGTTTTGGTTCTCAACGTCGCTGTTGCTCCGCTTGTGGGGTATCCTGGACGCGGCGGTGAAGGCGGAGGCGGATATGGTTGTTGGGCCGTGGGACGATGGGCTGGCGGGCTGGGGTATACCGGCGGACGAGCGGGTGAAGAGGCCGAGTCCGTGCTTTGAAGCAGGAGAGGAAGGAGCGGACGAAGCATGGGTGCTGGATCCAAACGCGCTCGGCGAGAAGGGCTTTCTCGTCGCGGTCGGCGAGTTTGTGGCGGAGTTTGTGTTTCCGCCAGTGAGGAAGGGCGAGTTGGAGACTGCCTTCTTGTCGAGGACCTTGAACGAGCCGGAGGACTTGCGCACGTTGTCCAGCGGGGGGTTGTCGAACTTGCTGAGGATGCTGCCGAAGGGCGAACCCGCGTCGAGCGACGAGATGGCCGAGTCGGTCGATGGCTGGAGGTGCATCCCTGTGCTCGTAGGGCCTGAAGCAGCAGTAGCCTTGCTGCGGAAGCTCAGAGGAGGGATGGTGTGCCCCGTCTGGCTGGCCGAGAGCAGGATGGACCCGGCCAAGGGATTCCCTCCAGAGGCGCTCCACCCCCTCGAGCTGCGGTTCTTGATCTGCTCGCGGTTGAGGGCGGGGCTGGGCGGGCCCAAGCTGGGACTTGCAGGCTCCTGTATTCCACCATGATGGTGCTGAGCGGGCGAAGCGAGATAGTCGACCGTCATTTCTGGCGAGGCGAGGCCGACGTCCGAGGGGGTCAGCCAGCTCGGACACGGCGCTACAAGCGGCAGCAAGGTTGGCACAATACATACACACGCACCTTGTTCCTGCTCTCTCGACGCTGTCCTCACCCAATACTGTAGCTGTCGCTGCTGTGCAGCAGAAGGCAGAGGCCAGAGTCTCGCCTCCCCCGGTGCCGTCTGCGCGCTGCCCTCGAAAACAACAAGGAATGTGAGGCACGTGTCGGTGGCAAATCAGACGGGGGGCGGCGAAGGAGGTGACATCGTCGAGAGGAGCGAGGTCTCTGTTGCCATACAGTACTCTGCTCTACAGTTCTCGAGTGCAGTACCCGTATGCAAGCACCCTCGACGGCGCATCACTGGACGGTGCCGCAGACATCTGATCAGAATACGTTGCTAACGCCTCGGGCCCCCCTTCAGCTGTCTGCCGGCTGTCCGGCTGCGCCTTGACGGAGCCCCGCTGTCCGATGCCCCAATGTATACAACGCGCACTGCCCTGACTGGACGACGGACCCTGCTCTCGGGTGTCGCTTTGCACTTCTTACTGATGCAGGGACGAGCGGCCAGCGCTTGCCTTTCTTTCCTGCCTCTGCTCCTCTGACTTTGTGACCTCGGCACTCACACAGACTCACTACATACTCGCAGACCACGTCCACCGCAGGCAGGGCTACTACTACTGCCAAGGCCCCAGAAAATCGTCGAGCCAGAACAACACCGCCCCCCGGACCCGGTCCAGCCAAGCGAGCTGCGGTGACCCAGCTGCTCGATAGCCCGGGCAGACCGAATACCTTCCGCGTGCGTACTGCCCAATCCGCAAGGTATTCATCCCGCGTGCGTCCGCTGATACCTTCTCGAGCATTTGTCAGTTTGGCTTCTCCCTCCGACTGCATGCGTCTCCTGACCAGCCTCAACAGCCTCCTCTGATGTTGCCTACAATTGAGCTCCCCATCAACGTTCACATCCCCAGTACCCTGGTAGACGCGATGGTACCCCAGGTCGCACGCCTCATGAAGAAAGATGACGCAGACCAGCTCTTCTTCGAGGTGCCGCTTGCAGCGTCTGGCAAGCTGCTCTTCCGCAAGAGCGGTCTTGTTCGCGCCACATACGGCACTTCTCCCCGCCATCTCAACCACGTCATCGACTTTAGGATGGATCCTCGAGTCTGGCGTCACTTTGTCGTCCCACTGCCGGCAGCTGAGAAGCATCTGTTCGACCGCAAGCTACATGAGACCCGGCTTCCATCATTGCCCCGAAAGCCTTCTGCATCCAGGTTCAAACACCCAGCGCACCATGATAGCGCCAACCCGCGTGAGAGATCTCCCTCTCCATCGCGGCACAGCGCTTCCCAGCCCGGCCCGGGCCTGAGTGGGTACCAGGATCGGGAGACGGCTGGCGAAAGCAACGCCTGGACCTCGGATGGGCGCGTGACAGGATGGCACGCAGTCAGTGCGCTCTTGTGCTCGACGTTGGAAGCCAATTAGGACAATCTCACGCTGAAACCTCTTGCTGATTGCAGATCAGCGTTGATTTCACGCCAGATGGCGACGTCAGTCTCTCTTTCCGGAACAACCAGACGCTCCGGGGCTGGACGCTGCAGTGGGGCAACGTCTTTGACGATCTGACCAAGAGACTGAAAGGGCTCTCATCGAAGCGGTCAGTTCCCACCGGGCACGGTCTACCAGCTTCGAGTGGAGCACGGTGTCAAGTGGTCGCGTAGAGTAGATTGGATGAGATACTCTACTCCCAAGGACCAATCTGCCCGACCGGTAACCTGGCGACCCCTAGGGCTGAAATTTGCCATCACGTCACCCGCCCCCAGCCGTCAGGCAACACCGACCCCACAGACAGCGCAGGCGAGGGGTGTGTCGCCCCCCGCATGCAACCCAAATCAGCCCGGCATCAACTCCGGTCCGCAGCCAGCTACAGTGCGCTGGCAGCTGATGCGAGCCGCTCTGGATGCGGGCAGCGGGCGGGGTCACGATGCCAAGGCTAGGTGGCACAATGTACGTGAGCCGCCAGACTGTAGCCGAATCTCCACTGATGATCTGGCCGGCCTCTGCTTTTTCAGGTCAAGCTGGCCGTCGGGAAGAACGGCAACGTGTCGGTCGACTTGTCGCAGACTAAAACACTCGAAGGATGGTCTATTGACTGGCAATCCGACGGATACCAAGGCCTGGTCAGCGTGCTGGAGGGCTTAGCCAGGATGACGCCTCCTCGGGTCTCGAGTGCTACACTCATCGACATCAGAGTGACGTGCGATGACGAGAGTCGCAGAACTGTCGCTTCCTATCGGTACAGGATCGATGGTCAGACACATCGGAGCAATCCGCCTGGCAATAGCTATATCATCAAGAAGAAGCGTCCGCGATCGACCTCACCAGACGGACTCAGTCGTCCTGATTCACACACTCCGGCAGGGCAGGCACACGCGCCGCCGTAGCCTGCTGCTGCCACTGACGGATATCCTGCTCGTCCGACCGCCGGAGAGGGCAACATGACGAAGGACGGGCGATCCCGCGGTTGGCATTTAGTAAGTTGGCCTAAGCCGTCTCGACACGTAGCGGTTCTCAGGGTAGACGGCCGTTCTGATTGGGTCCTGTGCGCTTCCAAGATTGACATCAATTTCAGCCCGGATGGCCAAGTCTCATTCTCGCTGGACCGGAACCACACTCTACGTGGCTGGACACTCGACTGGCAGGAAACCTACACGTCGCTTATACGACGCTTGGCGCAAGCCCGGAGAGACGTCAAATTGGGTGAAGGCGCCTTATACCAGATCCGCGTCGAGTACAATGTTCAAGGACCCAGGAGGGTAGACTGGATCCGATACAAACCCCACCCCAGCGAGCAACAGTGGATCGCTCTTGGCCAACACGTTCCCACTTCACCGTCGCCTGCCGCGGTTGCAGCACCCTTCCAAAGCGAATCTAGCGATACAAACTTTTCGAAAGGCCAGCCGAGTCACTTCAGAGCTTCGTCTGACGCAGAGCCATCTTCAGCTGCAGTCGATCCTGTCAAGGCCCCTCAACCACCAGAAGCCTCGGCGGCCAGCGTTATAGCTGACATAAACGCTGCGGTCGACAACAAAGGAGATCCCTCAAACAGATATCCCTACGCCTGGCATGCGGTTCGTCGCCCGGATGTCGCTGTCTGTGGCGATCGTACGGGCATGGCTGAGTCCAAATGCCTTCTCGTACATGCAGATCGAAGTGACCTTTGACGCTGGGGGCCACCCGCAGCTCGACCTATCCAGCAGCACAACTCTGCAAGGTTGGCAGCTGAATTGGGTATTGAATCAGAAGTATCAGGATCTGCTTGCATTCGTGAAGTTCAAGAGCAAAGCGAAGGGAGGGCTCGATGCCAGCAGCTTACAGATCAGGGTATCACGCGACACAAGTTCGCGAACTGTCGAGTCGTTCCGCGCTCGCAGCAAGATCGGAGGTGTTATCAAAAAGGGCTACTGATCTGTCTCGCCGACCGGCGATTGCGCATGTGTACGTCTCACTGCAGGATATCATCTTACCTCCGCTGCACTTCACCAATGGTCTCCTGTCTGTCCATCCGCGCTAGTCTAACCCCCAGTCTCGCCAGTACGGATTTGTGATCGGACAGCCGGACGTCCATCGCGCTCGCGTACTCGTCTACGCATACCTCAACACGAAGACTATCGCTGTCCGTGGCGTCCGCATGCATTGCGCCCGTGCGCCAGAGTACGTGATCCGTGCGCATATACACAGGCTGCCGCTGAGTCTCGCTCGTATCGTCCCCATCCGTCCCTTTGTCCAACCTGTCCGTAGGCTTTATGGCGATCTCACCCTCTTCGGAACCCTCGACTCTAAGAGTGACAGTGCTAGCCAGCTTGACGCGAGCGCCGTCCCTCCGATTATACGTACCGGCAGCTGACGAGCAGCTGATCGCCGTCCACGACTGATCAGCGTCCATCCACGACCAATCAGCTGATGCGCGTGGTTGCCCGTGTCGGACAGCAGATCTGACCGTTGCGATTCCCATGGAGTACCCCGCCCTTACAGGCACCGCACCACGAGCAAGGACAGGATGTCGACCTTGATCACTACAAATAGTAGCCGGATGCTGTATAAACAGGTTGACTCCGCTTCATCCTGCACACCACAACGACAATTCCACCCCGCCCTCGCCACACCGTCCACTGTCCTCGCTGACCAAGTGTACTGTCGCGAACGACAGCATGAATGCTCCTAATAAACGCAGTCCTCCCTCAGGTAGTGCAACACCTCCACAAGGAAAGAAGCGGCACCCCGGTGAAAGTGGGACGTCCAGCTTGAATCCCGGCGAGAGCGAGTTCTGGGTAGGTTGCTTGGCCGGTAATTCTCACAACCCACTGTAGTTGACACCTGCTTCCTTTGCGCCAGCTCTTCGCCAGGCACACTTGGATTTCAGGGGCAGCATCGGACAACGATGAGCTGGGAACAACGTTAGAAGAGAGGATGAAGGGAAAGGTGTGGGTGGAAACCCCGAGCAACATACACATCCCGAAAGGCCTGATCGACATCGTCAAGAATATATTCTTGTCATTACGAACGACTGATCTCATCATTCGAGTGACGCTGACGCCTGCCCACAAGCTGCTACTCAGGCCTGATGGGAAGCTGAGACTATCCTATCGGACCAGCGTGAGCGCTAATGCGGAGTGGAAGACCGCGGACATTGGGGTAGATAAGCGCTTCTGGAACTCGTACATCTTTCCCATGGACCCGGCACTCATTCCCGTTCCCAGGAGAGACCAGCCATCGCGCTTCCCGCCCCCTCAGCCTCCAGTTGGCCGCACGAGCATCTGGGGAACGCCCTCGTCAGCAGCGCGTCGCCTAGCTGAATCCAGCCTCGGTCGCGACCCAGAAACAGCCGGAGAAGCCGCTGCTCAGATACAGGACGAACCGGCGCGGGCCTGGCACCAGGTGGGTCATGCTCGCTTGACTAATTTGGCTGCCGTTGATTAATCTCTTACCCACGCGTCACCAGATTACTGTGAACTTCCTGCCCGATGGAGACGTCTCTCTCTCGCTCAGAGAGAATCGCACGCTCCGCGGTTGGAGATTGGGTTGGAGCGAATCCTACTCCGAGTTGACGAAGCGGCTCAAGCAAGATTGGGCTCGTGGCTCATTCAAAGGAAAGTTTGAGTTCCAGATCCGAGTCGAGCACTTTGTGATTGGCGCCCGGCAGGTCGATCACATGCGGTACTCCAAGAGTTTCTGGATCGAAGGAACTGGAACGACACGTTCGAAGACATGGTTGCTCGTCGGACGCGACCCAGTCAAAGTCACTCCCAGTGCCCGGTCTCCAATGGGTGGGAGCAAAATGCACGACACCGGAAAGGGACCGCAGCCTCCAAAGGCAGCCGGGATCAATGGGACGGCGGATCGCGATGACGCTGGTGAAGCCAACAGCCGTCTCGATGCGAGGGGAAACAACCCTGGCAGACCTGTGGGATGGCACAACGTGAGTTGAGCCCTCCGTTTAAAGAGAGACGCTCTGCCGTTGCTTCATGTCGTTTGCGTCCTACAGATCAAGGTCCGATTCTCTGGCTCCCGTCGCCCTGGAGAGTACGCTACCGCGATATTATCTCTCTCCGATAACAAAACGCTCCGAGGCTCGGTCCTCAGCTGGGACGAGGCCTACCCGATACTGATGCGCCGGCTCATAGAGGCTTGGAGGGCCGGCAAGATCGACCCGAATCTCGCTCGTTTCCAGATTTGCGTCGAGCATGGAGTTCTGGGCAGCCGGAAGGTAGACTTTATGCGATACAGGCACTCTCCGGATGCCACATGGACCTTTTTAGGGTCGCGTGTTGCCATCAAGCCGTCCACTCCGCGCCCGCCCCTCCAAACCGCCTCTACGGCGGGGATTGTATCTGGAAACAACAGAACGAATTCTCCACCACGGCCGTCAGCCAATGCAGCAACTACAGGTCCGCAGCCACCTTCTGTGGTACGTGACTGGCAGAGAGCCGATCTGCTAGAAGGAATTCCTCCGCCGAACAACCGCGCGGGGAAGCACGCGCCGTGGCACACGGTGAGGGCAAATCTCATAGACAGGGAGGCATCTCCTAATTCTGCGTTCCTTTCAATGTGTGACGCAGGTCAAAGTAACGCTATCGGAAAGTGGCCAAGCGGTTATAGATCTGTCAGACACTCAGACGCTCAAAGGATGGACCATACGCTGGCCGACTCCGTGGTATCAAGAGACCCTGGCTAAAATCGCTCGCAACATGAGTGGGTCTCTTCCCGTCATCAATGCGGCAGAAACATCCTGGCGCATTCGAGTTAAGCAGGACAAGAATAACCGAGAGGTGGAAGACATGCAGCGGAAAGCTCGCTCCGCATCGCAATGGACGAGTGTGAAAAGGCTGCGATAACGTCTGCTGCTGTTAGCAGTGGTGGCCCTAAGCAACCGCGAATCGCTTGTAGGCGTGGGTCTGCGAGGGCGTGCGCACAGCAAGCGAAGTCCTGGATTCCTTCGCAAGAGCACAAGCTTCACGCTATGAACATACTTCCCCCAGACGGCGAGCTTGATAAGGCAAAGTTACTCTCGCCCTGCACTGCGCTGATCTCCCTGCCGCTGCATTTCATCAATGATCTCCTGCTTCTTGATCCTGTCCATCCGCGCTAGTGTGACCCTCAGTCTCGCCAGTACGGGTTTATGATCGGATAGCCGGATATCCATCGCGCTCGCGTACTCATCTACGTGTACCTCAACCTGATGGCTGTCGCTATCCGTGGTGTCCGCATGCATTGCGCCCGTGCGCCAAAGCACGCGATCAGTGTACGCAGGCCTGCGCTGCTTCTCGCTCGTATCGTACGTCTCGGTTCCCTTGTCGAACTTGTACGTCGGCTGGAAGGCAATCTCGCCCTCTTCGTATCCCTCGAAGGCGGACTTGTGCCGTCTAGCCAGCTTGAGCTGGTCATGCTCCAGCAATGCTATCCAGTCGGCGCGTTTGATGCCAGAGCGAATGGCGTCGATGGGCATGTCGATCCGGTAGTTCAGGTCGCCGAAGAAGACGCACAGGTCGCAGTCTGTAAGTGCGCTTGTCGAAAAAGGCCGGCCAGGCGATGGAGCAGCAAAGATGGCCCGCTTGCTGATGTCGTGAAAGTCAAAATTGCGCTTGTCGGCGCCGTCCTGGAAGGCTGCAAGATGCGCATTCGCGAAGTGGACGTAGCTGTCGTGTATCCTGTCTCGTATCGCGACGTGAGTCAGTGTTATGCAGTAGCTGGGCCGGTGGAGACGTAGCTCACCGTAGCCGTATGCAGCACGCACCCTTGTTGCCCGCAAACCCGGCAAAGCCAGTCATGACGCTCGTCGTGCTGACATCGCCCAGATCCCCTAAGCGGTCCTGCTTGGCAAAGAGGGCTATCCAGATCCCTGCGAGCTGCTTCGTCTCTAGCAGAATGTACCCTGGCGGCGGTTCTCTCGCGTCACCTTCCGCCTTATCCGGATGTGGCTCGTGTAGGCACTTCAAGATGGCTGAAGCCCACGCTTCCCCGACCAGCGGGTCGTGCCGAATCATCACCACCTCAGGCCGCAAGTCCATCTCTTGGAGACCGACAACGACGAGATCTGGCTCGTGTTCAGGCCGGACCCACTCGCGCAGGTGGACAGACGGGTTATAGAACTGGCCGTTCGTGTTGAAAGTGCAGACGTGTACTCTGATCATCCATAGAGCTCTCAGCTGTCCGTCTCGTGCGCTGGTGACAGAGCTCTGCGACTCACTTTAGCTCATCAGACGAGACATACTCGCTCCGCCGGGATGAGAGCGTTTCGACCGTGTGCGGATCTAGCGGCGGTTTTCGCGGCCGGCGCGGTGGCAATGGCGGAGGATGCGACAGAGCATCGCTGATGAATCCACGCGAGCCTGCTTCGCTCGCTGCTGGAGGCTGCGCATTTGTTCCGGAGAAGAAGCCGAATGAGCTCAAGGTCGAAGCCAGTGCAGGGAGGCCATCGATGGCCTTGCTGCCGAGCGAGAACAGGGCGCTCGAGACGCTTGTATTGCTTTCACTCGTTGTCGATCGCGCGCGGACCGGTTCGGGCAGGGTGTCAGTATACGCGGACAGCCAGGCATGCGACCGCGCTGAGGGGTCGAGGTGCTCGCTTTCTGCGGGTGAATGAGGCCAGGCATGAAACAAGCTCCGTTCTGCTGACCGAGTGCGAGAAGAGCGGGAACGCACCCGCTATTTCCGTCAGACGACGCGTTTCGCGAAGCAGATCCTCCAGTTCATCGAGGTTCCGGACGGTAGCGCGGCCCTTGAAGCGGCTTCCATCAGCAGTGAAGGTGGCAGCGAAATCTGAAAGAGCGGCGCAGTACTGTATCAGAACGGAAGTAAACTGTGTTGCACTCAGCAGCAAGCCTCACGAGCCCGGACGGGCTGGCTGGCGGCTGCTATCGCGTCGCTGTCCTCGGCATGGGCGCCGCGTTCGTCAACCTGCTCGAAGGCCACCTTGAAGTCATCGTAGATGGGGACGACAGCATCTATCCGTGCAGAAAGGCCCTCTGTAGGCGGCAATACTGTAGAAATAGCAGGAGATTTAGCGAGCTGGCTCCTATCCATCAAGACGAATGTGACCCGGAAACGCACTAGAGAGCAGGGCCGCCTCCTCGATGCCGCTCTCTACGTTCGCTATGACGACGAGGATGCGCTCGATGATGGCATCCGAGTCCTCGTCGTCGGCAGGCGTGCTGCTGCTGCGGCCTGCTTCAGAAGTGAGCGCGACGGCGAGCTTGATGACCTCATACGGCCCGACCAGAGGGGATGCGAGCTGGCTGCGAGGCGCGGGCAGAGTGGATGGGAGTATTGACGGGTGATATGGATGAGCGACTCCAATAGCAGGTCCTGCTCTCTCTCTCTGCCCGCTGCCCGCTGGCCGTGCACACGCACTGGATGTCTCCCATTCTACGGTGGCGGACGCCTCTCTGTGGATGCCCGTGACTGCCCCGACGAGTGTGCCCTTTCGACCGACTAGAGGACTTGCGACCGCGCTGCACCGAGCGAGCGGCGACCAGTGCAGTGATATCCGGCTGAACGACACAGAGTGCTTTCGACGCGCTCAGAGTCGCACTGAGGAGATCGTAGGAGAGAGAGCGCGCGCAGGAGGGGAAGGGAGCCAGTCCGGACGCCGACAGAACGCAGGAGGGCAGAACAGCAGCACAGAGGCAGGCAAAGGACGTGCCTCAGTCAGAGCAGCAGCCATGACGAACTCGACGTTCGACCTCGATACGTGCGTCTGCTGGACTGGACAGTGAAGGCCGCGGGCGCTGCGCCCCGTCGCTGACCCTCGTGCCACTTGCTCGCTTCCGACACATTCCCGACATCCATGCAGCTGCATATCGACGCTCGTCAAGAAGCAGCTGCTGGGAGAGGCGCTCATCAAGGAAATATGCGAAAAGACGAAAGAGTCGGTCGCTTTCCAGACCTGCCGCTGCTGTCCCGCTCTTGGGTGTCTGTCTGAGGCCGTCCCTGGCTGACATCCACCACCACACACCCGCTGTCATCGCTATGCTGGCTTCCACACAACATCCGTCAATGTGCTCCGTCTGCTCCTGCTCGCTCTCTTTGCGGCCGCCCAGGCTCCTCATGCGAGAGAGCAATGTCGTCCACATCTCGGCCCCAGTGACGGTCGTTGGCGATATCCACGGGTGAGCTGCCCGGGACCACCAGCATCAGAGCTGACAGCCTACTGACGGCTGCATCGATCCGCAGACAATTCTACGACCTCATCGAGATCTTCCGGATAGGCGGCTACTCCCCACATACCAACTACCTCTTCCTCGGTGCGTGCCTCTCTGCAAGCCCAGACGTCTGCCTCGCCGACCGGATCTGACATGCACTGCAATTGCAGGCGACTATGTCGATCGCGGCCTCTTCTCCGTCGAAACCATCTCCCTTCTCACATGCCTGAAGCTACGCTATCCCGACCGCGTCCAGCTCATTCGCGGGAACCACGAATCGCGTGCAGTGACGCAAACATACGGGTTCTACACGGAATGCGTACGCAAGTACGGGAACGCCAACGTGTGGCACTATTTCACCGACATGTTTGACTTTCTAACCCTGAGCGTCGTCATCGACGACAAGATCTTTTGCGTGCACGGAGGTGGGTGCAGGCTTTGTCAAGGGATCTCGCTCAAAGCTGCTGGCTGATCCTTGTGTCTTGCGTCTTGCGTCTTGGGCCTTGCGAACAGGCCTCTCACCGTCCGTGCATAGTATCGACCAGATCAAGATCATCGACCGCTTCCGAGGTGAGTGAGAGTCGCCAGATCGCGCCATCTGTGACGGCCTACTCACGATGCTGTGCGCCAACCGGCTGCTTTACAGAAATACCTCACGAAGGTCCAATGGCAGATCTAGTATGGTCGGATCCAGATCCAGACAAGGAGGAGTTTGCAATATCGCCAAGGTGGGTCCGCTCTACACCAAGCCGTGCGTGTAGTCCTCGGCCTGCTGACACGTCATCTCCGCATCATACAGAGGGGCCGGGTACACGTTTGGCGCGCAAGTCGTCAAGAAGTTCCTCGAAGTCAACGACATGAACCACATCCTGCGCGCACACCAACTGTGCATGGAGGGCTTCAGCGTCATGTACGACGACCGGTTATCGACCGTCTGGTCTGCGCCAAACTACTGCTACCGGTGTGGGAACATGGCGTCCATACTGGAGGTCGGGCCCGGTGGGACAAAGCACTTTAATGTGTTCGATGCGGCGCCAGAGAACGAAAGGGATGGGCCGAAAGAGCTGGCGGCGCAGCAACAGAGTGGTATCATCAAGGTGGGTCAAAGCGGGTGCTCAGTGTCGTGCGGCTGTGCGCGTGATGCTGACGTCCCGTCACTTGTTGTGCTATTGCTAGCAACCGGACTACTTCTTGTAGCATTTCGCCTGCTGCGCATCAACATCCGTACCGAGCTACGACATGAGCATGCTGTCGATATAGCGCCACCCTGGTTCGAGGACCAACATCAGTGCCTAATGTTGTGCAAGCCAGAGAAGCCAGAGGCTAGTCCGTGTATCATAGATCTTCTCCGGCGGCCCTACTGCCAATACAAGGCAGCATCCCTCGACGAGCGCGAGCGGATGGTATTAACCCGTGATCTAAAGAGAGCAGCTCTCTGCCGCTGCAATTGCCTGTGTGTCTACCGACAGCTCGGATGCCACCGGACCTTGACGGAGGCTTAAAGTCACTGGTTGCTCTTCGTGCTCTCGCCATCCTGTGCACATCGCGCCAATATGGCCGCCGCTCGTAGCTCAGCAGCAGCCGCTGTCCGTAGCATAGCCCGCGGAGCAGCCCTGAGCCGCAGCTCCGCACCCTCGTCATGGCGCCTGCCAGTGTCCCAGTCCCGGGGCATGTCCGCCGTCGCGGCCGCTCATGATGGACCCATTGACGGCTTCAGCGGGGCTGTGGGCAACACGCCGCTGGTGGGTGGCACAAGCATCGAGACGGTAACGGCGTTGCAGTGCAGCTCAGGCTGACTGTGGGTGTCTGCCCTGTTGCTGCTCCAGATCCGGCTGAAGGGCCTCTCGGAAGGTGAGTGAGCAAGGCAGGAAGCTCGTCATGCCGGTGGCCCCCACTTTCGAGCAAGTCAGCGATGGACAAGCTGATGTATCTTGAACCTCTCATGATGGTTGTACACAGAAATGGGCTGCGAGATTATGGGCAAGGCCGAGTTCATGAACCCCGGAGGATCAGTCAAGGACCGCGCCGCCCTCTTCATGGTCAAAGCCGCCGAGGCCGAAGGGAAGATACGGCCAGGAGGAACTATCGTTGAGGGCACTGCAGGAAATACCGGCATTGGTTTGGTGAGCTTCCGAGCTACCTTTGCTGCGTTCAGCTTGTCCTGGCCTGTGCGCGACCGGTCTCCGCTGACGAAGCACGATCTTCCTTGTGACAGGCCCACATCTGCCGCTCACGAGGCTACAAATGCGTCATCTACATGCCTGACACGCAATCGCAAGAGAAGATGGATCTCCTGCGGATGCTTGGAGCAGAAGTGCATCCCGTGCCTGCAGTGGCGTACGACAATCCGCAGAACTTTAACCATCAGGCGAAGCGGCACGCCGAAGGTCTCGAGAACGCATATTGGACAGATCAATTCGACAACCGTGCTAACCGGCAAGCGCACATCGAGACAACTGGTCCGGAGATCTGGGCACAGACTGCCGATGGGATGAACCTCGATGGTTTCACGTGTGCATCCGGAACGGGCGGCACGCTTGCAGGTGTTACACGCGTGCTGAAGGAGCGCAGTAACGGGCGAGTCAAGTGCTTCCTTGCGGATCCACCAGGCTCCGTGCTCTACGGCCACATCCAGAGTGGCCGGACAAAGCTCGGGGAACGCCAGGGCGGGTCCATCACAGAAGGGATCGGACAGGGCAGAGTCACCAACAACCTTCAGGCTGACATCGAGCTCATTGACGAGTAAGTGTTTCCTCTCTGTCTCCCAGCAAATTTCCGCGCGCGATATGCTCGGGTTAAACCGCCTCTCACCTCCTCCAGCTCTCTGTTCATCCCCGACGCCGCTACGATCGTCATGGTTTACCGCATGCTCGACGAAGAAGGCATCTACATCGGTGCATCTTCAGCCCTCAACGTCGTCGCAGCCGTCGAAATGGCACGGCATCTCGGCTCTGGCAGCAAAGTTGCCACAATCATCTGCGACGGTGCCTATAGATACAGCAGCCGGCTATTCAGCAAAAAGTGGCTCCACCAGAAGGGCCTGTTCGAAGCACTCCCGTACAAGCTGCAGAAGTATGCCGTCTTGGACTGAGACTGCGGCCAATCTGTAGCGTAGAGAAAGTAGACAGTACTATGTCCACAGCTTGCATCATGACTATTCCCCTATTGACCCGAGGCCGCCATACAGCCCGAAGATAGTTCCCCTATTCAAACCTCATCATGATAAGAGAAACACGAATATCCTTTCCTCCTCGATCATCAAGTGAAGTGTCGGCTTTCGCAATTGCTGCACATTGGCTGTCCAAACGCCTTCCAAAAGGAACGCACTGATCCCGCTTCAGCAGGGGTGGGGATACTTGCGTTCCGAGGGGTTCATCGGGATGACGCCCGCGTTGACGAGAGCGTAATATGACCACTCATCGGCGGCTTCGGTCTTCCAGTTCCAGTACAGCCATCCTGACGCCGACTGCTCGTAGGTTGTTGCTTGGACCTCCCAGAACTTGCGCATGTTGGTTCGCTGATCCTGACTCCAGGTAGACGCCTTGCCCGTCTTGCCAACGCACGAGCCGATCCGCTGGGAGCCGGGCTGGGACCCGTCGTAGCCTGACCCAGTGGCAGCCTTGGTGACAGACAGGGCGCATTCCGTGTCCGCAGCCATCCATTCTCCTGATCGTCAAGTGGTCAGCACGGACTCGGCGCTTGTAGGGGTGGCAAGCTGTGAAACGACGGCCGCACGCACCAACAATCGTCCAGTGATGGTTGTTGGAATCACGCAGGCCCTGAGCCATTCCACAAATTGACTGGATGCGCTGCGGCCAGGTGAGTCTGAGTTGATCAGGATTGAAGACAGTGTAGACTGGGGACGGGCGAGTAGAGGAGGCTGTCAATAGCCGAAGATTCATAGCTGCATCGCTCTACTCACTGTGAGTGTCCAAAGCTACGTTGTTCCAGCCTGGATATCGCATGAAATCTTGGTAAGACGAGAGAGGCTGGAATGCATCGCTGGGATGGCAGGCAGGCATCGGTCAGATGCAAAGCGGGCATTGACAGCAGGAACGGAGACTGACTGAAGCGATAGTACCAGGTCTGACTGCGTTGAATTGCCGAAAGGGTATCTCAATGAGCCGTAAGCATCATAGTAGAACTGAGAGCAATTCGACGAAAATCAGCTCTGGCGGAAAGTGTACGCCCGCGAGAGGGGACAAAAGCTGGCCTGTCCCTACCTGCCGAACTACGTCCATCATAGGAGCTCCCAGCCAGCCTGCCGGCTCGTTGATTGGACTCTGTGTGCAGGGGAAAGGCGCTTCTGCTCAGCCCTCTATCGTATTGCAGAAGGAACGCCGATGGACCGGCTCACAATGGCAGTAACTGTGTCGCGGAACCTTGGGTTGACATGGAAGTCATTCACGAGCACCTTGAAGGCTGCAAGGGTCTTCTGTACGTCTGAGCGGCTGAGATGCCAACGGATGGGACCGCGTCGCCCGGAACTGGGGAAGAGACGCGTCAGTGTCTGGCCGGTCCGACGTGCAGAGGAGTTTGTGCCTCACTTGTCAAACCCGTTCTGCGAGCCACTGAGAGTGTTGCACGAGTCAGCTTCAATTAATGTGCTCAGTCGTGCGTGTCGTTGCACCACTTACGGGGCCCCGTGGATATCGATGTGAACCTTGAGACCGTACTTCTGAGCCCAGCCGACCTATGCACGCCGAAGCATTGTACTGCTTGTCAGAAAGAAGCTGGAGCGAGTGGAAGTGCTCCTGTGCAGATGACCTACCGCTTTGATCAGATATGGGTACTGCCCGGTAGGATACGGCTCTACCCCACGAACGCAGGACCATGGTCAGTATCTAGGTCTGATGGCAGAAGCAGCAAAGGCAGAAGCAGCAAAGCCAGTACCCGATGCATCCTTGTTTATGGCCCAGTATCCGATAGGGATCCGCACATGATTGAGCCCGTACGCTTTCATCGTCTAGAAGCTGTTCTCAGTGATCCAGGTGTCCCAGTGGTTCCTCAGACGCGAGGAAGCGGCCGCCGAGCCATACTTCTGGCCATAGGTGAAATCATCAACGACATTCACGTCGCCAGTAGCGTTGAAGAGACCCGGGGTGATGAAAGGCTCGACTGCGGAGAAGCAGCGAGCTCAGTTGGACTGACAGAGGCGGTTCCGGCC
Organism: Symmetrospora coprosmae; assembly: GCA_008802785.1. Taxonomy (NCBI): domain Eukaryota; kingdom Fungi; phylum Basidiomycota; class Cystobasidiomycetes; family Symmetrosporaceae; genus Symmetrospora; species Symmetrospora coprosmae. The sequence continues at coordinate 220,419 of VUYT01000011.1, read as the reverse complement.
GGCACAACGTACGGACGAGCCAGCCTCCAGCATTGACGCCGCGCACTTTGGTCGTGCCGTAGTTGAAGGGTCCAGCATGTGCCAAACCGATGAGAGTGCTCAGAGAGAGGCTGATCACGGCGAGAGGGCCGCAGAATAGCATGTTAGCAGCAATCGTTAGAGTGGCACGGAAGGATCAAATGAGAGGAAGAGAGCAACGCTGGACAGGCCAATGAGGCGAACACAGCAAGTGAGGGTCAATGTGTTTGTGGCAAGCCTCATTGCCATGCGGGCGAGCCGTTTGTGTCCGTGAGGCATGTTGGAGGCATGCACTTTTGCGATCCGATCCAAGATCTTGAGCTCGCCGAAGTGCCACGCGAGGAGACGTCTCGGCTGCGACGGTCCTGGCATTTGTGTGCAGTCCAAGCATGGTTTGTCCCATGGGTGGCCGAGGGAGGTCCAACGTAAGTGCGGGCTCGAAAAGTTGGGCATTGGGTGAGTCCTGACTCGCGATCCACGCGCAACTCCAGCTGGCAGAGCCCGCGCCTTGCGCAACTTGAAGGGATCGCTTCATCCAGAGTTTCCAGACACGAGAACACCAGGGCAGAATTGGGGATTGAGACTACAGCAGACTCGATATCTCATGCGCATCGCTAGAAACTATCGAATGTTGTACATTTCGTCCCGAGACAGAAAGAAACCACGCAAGATAACCCAAAGCTGGTTGCGCAGGGGCCCGACCACCAAAAGCGAAACGCGAAAGAGCAAGTAACCTAAAGCAGCACCTCAAGACCTCCCACCGCGCATCAAGGCCAGTGTGGCTACAGGCAATTTGACGCCCGAACTAACGGTCGGTCCGGTCGTAACGGTCGAGGGTGCCGTCGATGAAGCCGTTGTAGCGGCTGCAGACGATGCAGAAAAGGTCATCGAGCCAGGCTTGGACCCGGAATTTGTGCTCAGGAGGCTGGATGTCGCTGCTGTGGAAGTCACTATCGTTGTACTGGAGGCGATGCTCGTCGAAGATGTGCTCGTTGAGGTCGCGCTGGTCAGAGTGGTGGAAGATACGACGCAAGGATCGGGATACTTGCGCTCAGCTGGATTGATCGGGATGATGCCTGCATTGACGAGATCACGGTATGACCACTCGTTCGCCGCCTCCGTTTCTGCGTGTGCGTATGCGTATGAGCACCTGGTCAGTACAGGCTTTGCGAACCCTGCTCGCCAAAGCGATCACGACTCACTGTAGTTCCAGTATATCCAGCCGCTAGCGGACTCTTCATAGACGGCACGCTGTACCTCAAAGTACTTTCGGACGCTGGTCTTTTGTGCGGCGGTCCAGGTCGAAGCTTTGCCTGTCTTGCCAACGCACGACCCAACGCGCTTTGACCCAGGCTGCGTCCCGTCATACATTGAGCCTGTCGCTGCCCGCGTGACCGTCAAGGATCCCGCACAGTCCGTATCTCCAGCCATCCATTCGCCGACCTGCAGAGGGAGTCTTGTCAGTGGTTGAGCATCGCGGCCCCCAGCTTACGAGCTTACGAAGGTCCAGTGATGAGCGTTGGAGTTGCGCAAATCGTTGGCCATGTTGCAAACAGACTGGACACGCTGATCGGGAGTCCATCGAAGCTGTTCGTCGGTGAAGACGCTGTAGACTGTGAGAAGGTGACGTGCATGTGTGAAGGTGAGTTTCGGACGTTGTTGTATCTCTGCTGACTGGTCGAAGACGTACTGTGCGTATCAAGTGCAACTCTCTCCCATCCAGGTGCTCTCATGAAATCTTGCCAATAATAGCCGCTTAGGAAGGCATCGCTGTGGGAGGAACGGCAACCCTCGTCAGGTGAAACCGCTAGCCTTAGCAGCAGAACCTGGGCTCACTGCAACGACACCAGGAGGTCAGACTGCGTCGAATTCCCGAATGGATACCGCATCATTCCGTAGGCGTCATAGTAGAACTGGCGAGCGAGACGAGGTGCTGGCGTCAGCTACCCTGGACGGAGTAGGCCGATGAAAGATGTCGCGCCGGCCGGACGTACTTGCTTCACAACGTCAAGCATATCTTGGCCAACAAAGCCAGCAGGTTCGTTGGAGGGGTTGGCTAGAACGCATCTATATTAGCGATAGTCTGGGGCCAAAGCCTCTGGCGAGGCAGGCTCACATCGATGTGACGGTATTCCTCCACCTAGGCGAAACTACGAATTCGTTGATAAGCACTCTCAGTGCGTCGAGCGTCTTCTGGACGTCGTATGGCGACTTGTGCCAGCGAACGGGTCCGCGACGGCCAGAGCTACAGGATTTGAGGGTAAGTGGCAGATCAGGCGCGAATCGGCTTCAGCCACTCACTTGTCGAAACCGTTCTGCGACCCGCTGCGATTGGCAGAAGCGCCCCTCAGTGCTGGTCGGCTTGTTCACAGTGGGTTGAATGGGCAGATGCTCACGGAGCACCGTGAATGTCAATAATGACCTTCAGACCGTATTTCTCCGCCCATGCTACTGCTTTCTGCAGGTATGGGTACTGTCCAGTAGCGTATGGTTCGGTGGTGTTCTTGTTGATAGCCCACACGCCAATAGGCACCCTAACGTGGTTCAGTCCGTAGGACTTGATGGTTTTGAAGCTATCTTCCGTGATCCAAGTATCCCAATGCCTCTTCAATCGGGTGGCAGCGGCCGCTGAGCCGTACTTCTGGCCGTACGTGTAATCATCAACGACATTCAGATCGCCCGTTGCGTTGAACAAGCTTGGCGAGATGAACGGTTCCACTGTGAAGGAAGCCAGGAGGTCGGTCCCCAGAACACGAAAGGAAGAGTGAGGGGGGATTCCCTACAAACGAGCCACCCGCCTAGATTGACTCCGCGAATTTTGTCCTGGCCGTATCGGAACGACTGAGCTTGAGCGATGCCGACGGCACTGGCAAACAGGAAGGCGAGGAAAGCGTGACAGTGCATAGCGAGACCGTTGATCCAAACAAGAAGGCGAAGAGGGGAAGGCGAGGAGGGTTTCGGACAGACTTGAAGGAAGTCAGAGGATCTTGGAAGGCCGAAGGAAGGGATACGGTACGCTCAAAGGCCAGGGAAGCTGCTGGACAGTAGCCGCAGGTCTTGGCGCAACTGATTCATTGCCATGCGTTTGTCTGTTTTGGCAATTGCAGGACAAAGCCTCGAATATCCCGTCAGGCATGCTCGAGACGAGGCATGTCAACAAGTGCTTTCAGACCATCTCGGCCGGCTCGGACCGGCCAGGCGGAAGCTGAATTCATGGACCTTCGGCTGATGCAGCGCAGAGCATTGGCTACGGTACCGATAATAGGAGGCAGCCTTGTAGCACCGCTCTACGTGCATGAGAGGGTCAATTTGCGTTGCAATCGTGTGAAGGGCCCCTCGTGTGAAGCGTAGAGCATCGGACCTACTCCGGCCGCGTCAGGCCTGGCTCGCTGCTCGAGTGGCGAATCTGCCTGTCTTGAAGCCTCGCTGTCGTCACACTGGCTCCATGCAGCGCTTTCTAACGCGATCTGCATAGCCATAGTATCGTCCCGGGCTCTGACACAAGCTTCAGCTGTCGTCCTTCGCATTCGAGATGTTCTCGATCCGGGACTGCGTGCCGACATCTGCGGTCGAAGCAGTTCGCAGTCTCCTGGTCGATGACATCCAGCCCCACCTCCCAAGCATTCGGATCGGCGAGATGCTCGTCCCCATGTTCCTTCAAGTCCTCCTCCTCTATCCTTCCCAGACACCCAGCCTCCGCTTCTGGCGTGTTGCTCTCCTTCCTCTCACCGCATACTTCTCATACCGCGTCCTGCTCTACGACTTCGTGCCCGTGGACTACTTCAGGCCGTATAACTTCATCAAAAATCTCGCCTTTCCCATCGGGGTGGCCCGCGCAATCGTAAGTCCGCTCCTCTCACCGTATCCGTATCAACCCGGTGGATCAGTAACCTTACGAGCGCCACTCTGCTAGGAATACGCCATCCTGTCAGACAGATTCTACTGGATAGGACATCCAAATGCTGTCAAAGGCATCAATAGCGAGGAGCCGCTGCGGAAACCGGAAGAACTGCGCCTCTTCAGCGTTGGCGCAGTCAAATTCGCCGTCTTACAGTTGATGAGGTAGGCCCGTGTTTCCACATTAGTCTGACCCTTCTGGGGAAATGCAAGCTGACGTCGTGACCAGCCATCGCGGACAAGGCTGGAGCTGGGGCATCAAGGGCGCTCTCATCCCTAAGTCGCGGCCATCCCGAAGCTACATCCGCTCCGGCGTCCTGGGCGTTCTCAAGGCGCACATACTCCTCATAGCCTCCATGTCAACAATACAGTACTCGCTGAATCACGACGCGACAGACTTCTTGCGCGGCCTAGGCCTACCAGACTTTCCTTGCAGCCGCGTACTGTCTGGCATCGCATTGGCACTCACATTCGGCACTTCGGTCTGGAACTTCCTCGAGCTGGGCTTCACCGCCATCTCGCTCTACGTCTGCATCCTCACAGCTGCCGTTAGGCTCTTTCCATTGCCTGAAGCCATCAGACCCGCCCCTTTCGACCCTAGAAGTTGGCCGCCGCTCCTGCGCAGCCCCGTTTCCGCGACCAGTCTGGCCGACTTCTGGACGTACCGCTGGCATAGCGTGCTGCGGCGAATGTTCGTGTTCATGGGCTACAAGCCTATGCGAGCGCTCACGGCGTGGATGGGCAAGGCACCCTCGACTGCCGCCGGCGTGCTGGGCTCGTTCTTCGTGTCCGGAGTCTTGCATGAGTCCGGTGAGCCGGGACCAGCGCGCTGTGGTCGGAACTCACCGCGCTCGTAGCGAGGGAGCTGAGCTGAGATGTCATATGTATACGCGGACTTGGCAGCTCTGTACCTGGGCACCTCGGACATCCCGCTGGACCCAAGGCTGCCATCGCTACGCTTCTTCATGTATCAGGGCATCGGGCTCGTTCTGGAGCAAGTTTTCACGGGGGTGACGGGCAAGCCCGTTCGAGGCTGGTACGGCAGAGCTTGGCTTCTGCTGTCCCTCGTCATCCCGGGGGCCGATGTCAGCCGAGCTTGGTGCGTCCTGAAAGCTGTTGAAGTGCAGAAGCCCTACAGTGTACCGACTGACCGGGGCTCATTCCTGGCACCTACGCTGTTCCAGGCTTGGCCGAGGTCTGCTGAATCACCAGCCAACACCAGACACTTGGGAATGGTGGCGATGGTGCTTGCCCATGATATCATACGTGCCCAGGATTCGCGCATAAGCCGCCGTTCGCCACAGGCATTCGCATGTAGAATCCGCACGTGGCGGCATCGCACGTCGTTCGTCATGTCACATTGGTACAAGCAACGGAACTGCACGTCACTGCTTGCTGCAAGAACAAGTTGACTGGATCCCACGAAACGACTCTCTACTTCAACAGCATACCAGACACCCTCGTCGAGCCGGCCAGCAACTGCTGGAATAGACCAGTAGCTGATGCCTCCGTCTTGAGCTGTGAGGCAGGAGTGTAAGCGGATCGGATCTGCTGCGCCAGTTCAAGGCTGATGCCGGCGGACATACCTGGAGCATGTATACGAGGCCCGTCCGCTGCCCATTGTCGCTGAGCTCGATAGCCACGCCCGTCTTTCCAACGCGCTCGACGCCGTCCTCGAGGACGATCGTCGAGATGTAGACGACTTTTTCCGTATCGACGACAAGCTGCTTCCGGTTGATGGGCGACTGGAGGAAGAGTTTCAAGCGTGCTGTGCCGAGGCTCTTCCATTGCCCGTGCGCCTGCTGCACAAAGACCTTGCACTTCATCTGAGCCGCCAGCTGTGAGGTAATGGGTCCCTCCTGCACCGGACTGGACGGCGGACTGACGTCATCGTCCTGCGGGGGGACATAGCCGCTGTTCATCCGGCTTCCGGGAAGGGACTGAGCGCCGCCATTTGGCCGCCCCGAGCTCGAAGGCAGCGACTGCCCGCGCAGCGCCTCCTTCATGACGGAGGAGGGCATTCTATAGTGCTCTTGCCGCAAGCCTTCGGCAGAGCGCGAGCGATGAATCGCTTGCTGCTGTTGCTGGTACTGCTGCCCGCCCAGCATCCCGGGTTGCGATCCGCTCGGCGAGAGCAAGCCGCCATTCCGCATGTCCGGCTGCTGATACGGCTGCTGACTACCACCTGGCCCGCGAGCATAGTTGCCCTGCTGAGCACTGTACATGTCGTATTGTTGGTCTTTCGTCGGAAGGGGAGGAATAGGCGAGGCGGTTCCAGAGTTGCCGGGCGGCGCGGACGCCTTGCTGGACCGCGAGGAGAAAGACGCGACAGACCGCTGCGAAGGAACCTTCTGCAGTCCGTACGGCTGCTGAGGAGGATGCATGCCATCGCCCATTGGCCCGTTCATCGAGTAGCCTTCGGGCGAGAACGAGTTGGCTGGCGAGGCTGGGCGATACGAGCTAGAGGCGCTGAGGCTAGGCGGTCCAGGAAGTGGCCGGTTCTGCGCGCCAGGCGCAAAGCCAGGATGCAACGGCGATGTGGGCCCGCAGCGCATCTGAGGCGAAGATGGCAGGCCGCGAGGAGGTGGGAACGGCAGCTTTGGATGCGGTGATTGGCGACCTTGCTGCATCTGTTGATGGGGCATCGAAGGCCCCTGTGCAAGCGGGAGCCCGTTGTTATCGTTAGGAGTCGGTGAGCGCATGGACGATGCCGAGCCCGGGAAGTGCGAGGTGGATGCGGAAAGGGGCAGGGGAGGCAGAGTGGAGGTCGCACCACCGGTCTGCCAGGACTGTGGGGAGAAGGTGTTTTCACGCCCTCCGGAGCTCGTCGCAGAGGTGGCGGAAAGCGGACTTCCGTTCCTACCAACGTCCGTGTCGACGCGCAAGCCTTCTGTAATGGGCCGGAGACCGTCAGCTCCTGCAATTCAGCAACCGCACCCAGTAGCGGATAGACCACTCACGTCCCGGGCCGACAAAAGAGATAGCCTCGCTAAAGCTATCCAGCCATTCGTCTCGTTTCCGCTGACTCTCGGTATAGACCGTCAGCCTCTCCTTCTTCATGATCTCGATCTCGAATGCGTTGTTCTGCGCATCGTCGATGCGGTAGACTCGGAGGTGCTTTGTCGCAAGTGGCGGATACGAGAGCCAGACGTCGGACGACGGGTTCTGCCGGTTGACCTCATGCGGAGGGATGCGCTCGCACATGAGGAAAAGATCGGTAAGGAGGAAGATGCAGGCTGTCGGGGTGAAGAGCTCTTGCCGGCTCGGGTCAGATGCCGGGACGAAGGATACCTGCACATCGCCAGACTGTCGAAGGGAGCGCTTGTAGGCTAATCCTGGCGGGTTCATCTGAAGCTTGCATTTCTGCGGGCGCGAACACGAGCGAGGGCAGTCAGTGACGAGGGAAACAGCTGGAGGCATTGGTGCACGACATGCCTTCGGGCGCATCGTAAAGATGTCCAGCGTTCTGCTGGTGTCTAACCGCCGCTCCAGGTCCCCAAGTGATGAGGCCGGTGATAGCTGGGTCGCCGAGGTATCGCTGGACAAAGCCGTGCTCTGCGCACTGGCGATGGTCTGGCCTGAAGACCGCTCCACTGAGGAGGTCACACTGGCTGACGCAACATCCGAGTTCGGTCTGGACAAGCTGGTGTCGATGGGAGGGATGGATGGCCCTCTTCCCGCGGCGATACCGCTCAGCGAGGGCGTCAGCGAGCTGTGGGCCGATGCAGAGGCGGACGCTATGGCCGCTGGCGACGGCTCATGGTGCGAGGGCAGGGATGCGACGGACGACGCTGCCGTCAGTGACGGCGCAGGCGGGTCGGTCACTCTCCGCAGGGCAGACTGGCGGCCGACGTCCAGCAGCCAGCTGAGCTTCTCATTCGCGCCCACAAGCAGGTTATGGTCGCTCTTGCCCGGCTGAGTCGACTTGAGCAGCTTCGAGTAGAGCTTCTTGTAGTATGACAGGCGGTCGAGCGGGAGGCGGAAGAGCATGTCGAGCGTTGGGTGCGGAGAGTCGAATTGGGCAAACGCGGGCGAGTCGGTGGATAGGTCGGGCAGGTTCTGCAGGATGAGCGCGAGGTTCGGGTTGTCCTGCACGGGCGAGAAGTGATCAAAGTCGGTCTGGTACGCGTTTACATAGCGCGTGTATGCGGGCTCCAGGTCGTCAATCTGCGGTGACGTTAGGCGTGTTAGCCGGCCTTGGGTATGAGGTGTCTGCATGCAAGGCAGAAGAGGCGCACCCAGCGCATGAGAAGGTCCCCTAATGCCTTTGGGCTCGATGGATTCGGCCCAATGTCGTTCAGGCGAGCGAGGAACTGCTTGTCTATCCGGTAGACTGCCTCAATGCCTCTAAACATGGTATCAAGAGCAGGCGGTGGAAAATTGGAGCGCGACCATGCCGCTGCCACTTTCTATGGATGATGGCGTGCAAGGGCCCAAAGCAAGCGTCCCGCCTGTATCAGCACCATTACCTAGCGGCCGCCTGGGAGGGAGCTCGAGGCTCGGCAAAGCTAGCTAGGGAACGCACCTTGATGACGAGCGCGAGGTCATCTACGTAGCCCTGCTCCGTCTCGATGAGGTCTATCAAGGGGTTTCTAGGCGCGCCATTGCTCGCTTTTGAGGCTGAAGTGGCCGATCTGGTCGGCGGCTGGATGGGCGGCCCCAGCCCGTTCGCGTGCGCGTTGCTCGTTGGAGTCGGGTCGTGGGCGGGCGCAGAGACGGAGCGCTGCGAGGTCGACGCATCCAGCCTGCCGCTCGACGAGGCGTGCAGGTGGTTGCCGCTGCTGCTGCTCCTCTCTCCACCGTGCTGCTGCTGCTGCCGCCCGCTATCGTCTGGGAGCTCCCCTATTGCGTCGCTCAAGCTCCTCGACAGGGCGCCGACCTTGAAGGGTGACTCTGGCGGGATCCCCGGCAGGGAGCGAGCATTGCTGTTGCTGCTCGTCATGTTGTCGTCCTGCTGTCCATGCTCGTGCCCCTGTATGGGACTGTCGGCGTTGCTGCTGCTGCTGCCTCGAGGTGGGTACGCGGTGGAAGGGTGGGCTGCCGTTGATTGTGGTGCCGCTGCTGCTGACCCGGGGGCACCGCCAAAGTTGGGCCGCGAGGGTGACGCGGCGGCCATCTGGGCCTCACAGTAGCACACTACAGGTGACTGTGCGTGTGCTCTCTCTCTGCTATGCCAATGCGTGCTTTGTCCTCTGGGCGTCTTGTGCCTTTCGCCTCTGCCTGCCTGCCTGCCTGCCTGCCTGCCTGCCTGCCTGCCTGCCTGCCTGCACGCAAGCACGTTCGCCCTGGCCGTTCAGGACACGCTGTCGTGCTATGGCGCCGGCTCGTGCAGTTGCACCCGCAGCTACTGCAGCAGCACTGTGACACTGCTGATACTGTGGCTGCTCCAGCTCCTGCTGTTGTTGTCCTCCTACACGGTGCCCCAAGAGCTCGGTTCCTCTCCCTCAGCCCCCGGAACACACACCACACGGACCCTCGTTCTGGCTGCACCGCAACGGCGACGGAGTCTGCTCTCGATGGCTGTGCCTGGCGGCGTAGGTCAGAAGCTTCCCTTGTTTGGGTCGAGCTTCTTGTCTTGTCGATGTGGTCGCGCTGCTGTTGTGCAATTTGAGCAGTGATGAAGTTGCTGCTTGTTGCTTGTTGCCGCGTCGCCTCTGCGCGTCCGAGATGTGCGCGCTGAAGACGCAGCGAGCTGAATAGGCGGAAGACCGACGAAGCAACTGCTTGCCTCAGGGCCAAGTCTCACTCGGGAAGACTGCCGTACTCAACAAACAGTCGTGCTTTGCTCTGCTTGTGTGTGTGCAAGTCAGCGGATGTCCCCGCTGGCCCATAATTCGGGGCAAGGCATGCGCGCTGGCCGTCAACAGGCAATGACGACCGGGATCCCGCTCAGACGCGTCTCAGCCTCAGCAGCGATGTGTCATGCTGCAGGGCACACAGTCGAGTGGACTACAAAGTGTAGTTATTCCGCTCCGTCTCTGCCCATCTACTTCATACCATCACACGGCGTTGGTCAGTAGTCAGAACAGGACGCGTCGACGGCTGCAGGATCTCATGGAGGCTGCGCACGGGCCAGGCCTCGAGCAGCGAAAAGGCAAGGATTAAACAAGGTACAGCACTAGAGGATCGGATGCTCACTGCAGTCGGATCATGGCCCTTCAGGCACTCGCATCGTATCGGTACTGGTTGTACGGTCATCCTTGACCCCGAGCTCCCTGCCCCTATTCCGCCACCACCCCCTAATGTGGATCGGCGTGACTTTCCAGGGTGGTCCTCTTCACCTTAGTGGACCAGACGACGGCGGCACCGCTCATCTGGCGACTGGCATACGCTGTTGACCTTGCAGCTGCTGCTCCTCGCTCCTGATCGCCCCTCTCGCTGCCTGCGATGCTGATGTTGTGCGTGGCCTGAAGTGATGCGCATGACGGAGACGTCAGATCAGATGATTGCCCTCACGCACGAGATCCCGATCGGGTGCTCGCTCGTCGATGCCAGGTCCATCAACCTCTCTCGCTTCAAGCTCTCCCTTCTCCTTCGCACATCCGTCAATCCTTCGAGTGTGAACCTCTTCGTCAGACCTTTCCCCACAGGACCGCCTCTGTACACCGTCCAAGAGCATCATGGCTCCTCAAGGCCAGAAGAAGAAGCGCGTCCTCGTCGTTGGCGCCGGATGCGCAGGTGCACCTTCGGCCTAAGGCCTGTCTGAGAAGGAAACTCGACTCAGAGGCCTCCTACTGACGCTTCCTCATCTCTCTCATACTTCTCTCTCCCCCTCTCAGGCATGTCGTGCGCTGAGCAGCTCTCGATGCACCCGGACCGCTTCGATGTTACCCTCGTCGAGGCCGAGAACTACTGCGGCGGACAGGCCTTCTCGATTCCGCTCGATGAGGAAAAGTACGGAGCACCCTGGATGAATCAGGGTGTCCAGGGAGGGTGAGTCATCCTGCTCGCCTGGCCGTCGGGTCGGCCACCCCGGGTGGCAAAACTTCTGGGACTGACTGGTGGCTCCGAATCCCTCCAACAAACCCCAATGCTCTACACGACGCAACGGAGAGTAGAAGCTATATCTACCATCACACGATGCGCTTCTTCAGCAAGTACTCCGACGTGCAAGCTCAGCAGTTTGTCGTCCTTCTGTCCCCTCCGATCTCGCAAAGCCCGGACTGAGTCGCCCTCCTCATACTGCCCTCAGCGTCGATCTCCAAGTCTCTTTCGGCAAGGAGGGCACGGTGCGCGAGGCTCAATGGGCCATGCTCGCTATGTACCTGGTCTGACGTGTTTCCACTGCTCTGCTGTTTCCAGTTCTGGACGAATCTCTTCCCAACCAAAATGCAGGAGAAGCATGCGGGCGAGATCAGGAGGTTCAAGTGGGCCATCAGATTCATGCGCTGGACCGAGGTGTTCTGGGCTCTCATCCCGATCAAGATCGCCCTCAAGATGCTTTTCTTCTCCGATGAGTACGTGGCGGCAGTCTCCTGAGATACTACATCAAGCATCTCTCAACGGACAGGCTGATATTTGGCTCCTTGCGCAGCTTCATGAACTTTATGATCTACCCCGCCCTCGCCCTTTTCCTCGGAACCGGCAATGCAACTCCCGATTTGCCTTCCATCATGATGGAGCGTCTTTACACGAGCCCGTACGTGACCGTGCTTCCGGTGGACGCCTTGGACAGCCTGCTGATGCGCTTCCTCTTAACTCCCTCCCTCCCTAGTACCTACGGGATGTGGTACGAAATTGATGACAAGTCACTCTCCAGCAACCTGCCGCCGATGGTCGTCTTTCCAGAGGAGCGAGCTTTCTACGAGAAGTGGCGTCAGGCACTCGTTGCTCGCGGCGTCAAGGTCCGCCTCGCAACCGAGGTCGATGCCATCACCGAGCGCACCAAGGAGCGAGTCAAGGTTCTCACCCGCCGCCGTACGCCGCTCGCCGATGACCACGTCCCGAACGAGGATGTCCACCCGCCCGAGGACCAGGACCAGGATGCGCCCCGAACAGAGGAGGAGTACGACGAGATCGTCCTCTGCGTCCTCGCTGATACCGCACAGAGGCTGCTCGGCAAGCATGCGCGATGGATTGACAACCAGGTCCTTGGCAGCACAAAGTGGTCCGATGACATCACCGTCACGCACAATGTGGGTCGTCTGTTCCGTGAGCTGGCATGAGGCAACGCTAACGACATTGGCCGCGTAGGACACCGAATACATGAAGAAATGGTACCAGGTCGACTTTGACGACAAGCTTGCTGTCAGCCACATCAATGGCCGCGACGACTCGGACCGCGTCCAGCGAGGCAGCACCGACTTCAACCCTATGTACCTCATCAAGAATGTCCCCGCCGACGCGCGCAAGCTCGAGATGTGTAAGCATGCTTGTCTGTTACTTCCCAGGAGGTGGCGTGACTGACACAGCTTGTCTCCGCTCGCCGCAGGCTTCGACTGCAGCAACTTCCAGTACCAGCTCAAGGAGGCCAACAAGCCGTTCAAGGACCACGTCTTCCAGACAATCTTCTTGAACCAGAAGCACGAGGATACGTGGTCGCGCTCTGAGATCAGGAAGGACAAGATCATCCGCGAGGACTGGTGGCACCAGCTCTGCCACTCGTACACGCAGTAAGTCCACGCCCCCGCGCCCAAGATTCAAGATGGCGAGACTGACCAAGTATGTACAATTGCAGCTACATCAAGGTCGTCCCGTGGATGTGGCTCCTCAATGGCAAGAAGTCCGTCACTTTCGGTGGAAGCTGGACGCTCGTCAATGCCCACGAGCTCGGTGTTATTAGCGGCATGGCTGCCGCTTACACGCTTGGTGCAGAGTACCCCAAGGAGCTGCAAGAGGACCCGTTCGCGCTGCTGTGCTTCAGGCGTAAGTCGTCCTGTCAGGATCGCATGGGCGGAATCTCCCTGACACGATCATTTCTTGTTCCAGTCTACCTGCTCCTCAGCCACGGTACCATCTACCGCAAGGGCAAGAACGACGCAACGTGAGTGGCCTTCATACGCCTCCAGACGGTACGAAGACACACGCTGACTCGTACCGCTACATGCCGTTGTGCCGGGTTCTGCATAGGTCAGCGAAGAATCGCTAGCCCGATAAGCCAAGCCGTGTAGCGTAGAATCGTACCAGCAGTCTCTGAACCAATACAGCACAATCGACTAATCAACATAACGTTAAGCTGTCGTTCAAATCGGTTATTTGTTTATTGATTGTGAACGAGCGGAGGCGGATGTCAGCGAATTCGAGCTCGTCGGGGAGCTCGCTTCTGCTCTCACTGACCATTAGAAGCCGCGCCAGAGCATAGACGGCACCGCGTATGGATCGACAATGTCGACGACGGGCGGCGCAAAGCCAAGCGGCGGGAATACCGGCAGCAGTGGCATCGGTGACGGCACAAGGGCCGGCGGGACGATGGGGAACTCTTCAAGGATCACCGGCGGCGAGAAGACTGGGTACGGAGCAGAGAGGACGGGGTACGCAAGCGGGTCGTTGATGAGCATCGGTACGGGGATGAGCGACATGGTTGGCGAGGCAGATCCAACTGCTGGTGTTTGGGCGGTTCGACGCGGAGGTAACGGAGCTGCAGGACTTGCACTCCAGCTGGCACTCGACTCTACTCCACCTGCGCACTATGACGATGGCGAGGCTGCCCTTTCTAACGCCCGGCTTGTGCATCGGATCAATGCCCCGGAGCCAGTGGTCCGGCTTGCCTCCAATCTCGCTGACATGCCCCTTGTCCGTCCAAACTGACCGTGACAAGATCTACCCCCTTGTCTCGATTCGCTGTCTGACCCAGCTTACTTGACGGACCAAGCAGGGACTGACTCATCATCGTCATGCAGCTGAGGCTGCGGTGCTCGTCACTGTCCACGCGCTCTTCTGCTCCATATTTCAGTCACACCCGCGTCCTAACATCGTCTAGCACACCCCGCACCAGCTCAATGCAGGACTACACACCCGTCACCATCGGTAGCCGTGCAGGCAAAGGCGGAGGCGCGAGCGCGAGCCGCGAAGCGAAAGCGGGGCAGAAAAAGGCGCCCGGCTCGGCAGGACTCAGTGCGCGGCTGGACAACCAAACTGCTGCGAAGCTCGACTCGGACGAGCCCAAGGCGCCAGATACCGTCGATCTCGTTGTCGGTCGCGTGAGCCTGTTTAAGTCTCGGAGGGCACCAACGCACACACGAGTTGCTAATGCAGTCGAGTGTCTTGTCTATTGCACCAGGCCATCGCCAAAGCCAGGAACGACAAGGGAATGAAGGTGCCCGACTTTGCCAACTCGCTGAACCTTACTGTGCGTCTCAGAATGCGCTTGCCCCAGTAGCAAACGGACTCCGCTGACCTGTCGATGCGCAGAGAGGCGTCGTGTCGGAATTAGAGTCCGGCAGGCACCCACGAGATAACAAGCTGCTTCAGCGCATCGAGAAGAAGCTCGGCGTCTGGCTGACGGGGAGCACTGACAGAATCGGCGAGCCGAAGACAGAGGAGCCGAAGAAGGCGCCAAAAGCGGCGGAGACAGCAAAGACCAAGTCTGGCACGAAGCCGAAGGCTGCCAAAGAGGGCAAGAACGCAGACAGCGTGCAGTCCAGCGAGGCGAAATTCGATACTGATGGCCTGGCTCAGGAGGTAGTCGTGGCTGCTGCAGATAACAAGGACAAAGCGGTGTGATAAGCGTATGTAGATGCTCCCGGTTAGCCGCATCGTGACACGACAAGACCGGTCTCTGGCCATGCAGCCGTTCGTGGCGCTGATCGCATGCGGTGCACTGAATAGACGAGATCGTCTTGTATTGCGACAGAATGATGCGGTAGCAGAGATGGCATACAACACGGCCGCGGCTGGAGGACAATGAGAGCCGCAAGCCAGATAATCCGGCGCTAGAGATCAGACCATCATGCCATAGCCATCTCCTGCTTGAGCGCCGCGATAGCCTGGTACAGGGGATGCAGGCGGCGTCAGCAGTGTGCACTAGGAGATGCTGAAAAGGCTTGAGCATGCTCACCTTCGCCGGGTTCAGACCCTTCGGGCATGTCTTTGTGCAGTTGAAGATGGTGTGGCATCGATAGAGACTGAGCGTGTTCTGGAGCTTCTCCTTCCTCTCTGCTCCCTTTGTATCTCTGCTGTCTGCAATCCACCTGTAGGCCTGCATGAGCGTTGCCGGGCCGAGGTACTCGTCCTGGTTCCACCAGTACGATGGGCACGAAGTGGAGCAGCATGCGCAGAGAATGCACTCGTACATGCCGTCAAGCTTCCGGCGATCCTCCTGCGACTGAAGGTGCTCCTTGCCGTCTGGTGGCGATGACTGGAGGAAAGGCTCAATGGACTTGTACTGCTTGTAAAACTGCGTCATGTCTGGGACGAGATCCTTGACGATGAACACTGTGAGAGAGAGTGCGTAGTAGTGCGAGTCAGCGTGTGTGCGTGCGATACATGCGGGGAGATGGTTGGCGCACTATGGGGAAGGGGGTAGATCTTGACGTCCTTGCCGGCCTTTGGGTTGATGCGCTTCAGGCAAGCGAGCGTGTTCTGTCCGTCGATGTTCATGGCGCAGGAGCCACAGATCCCCTCACGGCATGACCGTCTGTGATGCATGCATTGTCGTAGAAGCAGTCGAGCGAATGAATGAGTAGGCAATCGAGAGCACCGGCACGGGCGGAAGATGGAAAGTCCGGTGAAACTGTCAGCTGTTTCCTGAGAGAGGCAGAGCACAATGCGACACGACAGCGTGGACGCACCGGAAAGTGAGGGTCGGGTCGACATCGTTCTTGATCTTGATGAGCGCGTCGAGGACCATCGGCCCGCACGACGACAGATCGATCTCGTAGTTCTGCATGTAGGGCTTCTCGGTCGGCTTGTCTGGGTTCTGTCGAGCAGGAGCATAACACAGAGCGTCAGTATATGGTTATCTGTTGGTGCTGCCACATGAGCCAGTGCACACGCGCACCCATCTGTAGATCTTGAACTGCTTCAGGTTCTTTGGCTTCTGCTGGCTCGTCTCGTTGACGGCCGTCGCAAGAGCTCGCGGCGCCGAGGTCGACATCGACGCTCGAAGCATGGGCTGCGATGGTGCGGCAGCATCGCAGGATGACCGTAGTCAGCCTCCATGCTGTTCTATAGGCTGTCTAGGCCGCTGCCACTGCAGCCTCGTCTCCCTCACCTGCGCTGCTGCTGCCGACCTGATGGCGGGCCTGAGCATCGAGCCCGCAATGATGGACTGAGACATGGCTGTGGTGTATGCTATGCGATTGACGAATGTGCTGTGTCCTGCTATGCGGCTATGGTGCTATCGGTGCTCGTCTTTCTTGATGGGGAGAGGTCGACGTGACGGCGGGGAGGGGAGACGCCACCCGCTGCCCGTCTCAGGGATCTCAGCTTTGGCGCCCGCCGGATTGGCCTGCGGGAGGTTCCGGAAGGGAAGGAAAGGGCAAAGGCATCGATATCGCACACACAGAGAGTTCCAGAGACATCGAGCAAGGGACAGTACAGTACTTCTACGAGTAGATCGCAATGCGGTGTCCACAGCATACAGCCGCTGCTGTCACTGTCCTCTGTGAACGCTCTCCGAGCTGACGTCCATCAAGGCGCACCCGATATAGTCCGACAACTGTATGGGCCTGGTCATAGCAACCAGACGTACACCAAACTACTGGTGCCAGCTAGAACTACGTCTTGCCCGAGAGCCCTGACGGCAGAGTGTCCATGCAGCACAACTCCCAATAATGCGCTTGCCATTTGCCCTAGACTGCTTCGTGCCTGCACCTTCCCACTCTGCTGCACCTGCATCGCCGCTCCGAGGACAGCCAGCAAGCTCGCTACCGTCTTTGTTGACGTGGTGCCATCCTGAAGCAAGTACGGGCTGAAGAGGAGCAGCCTGAGGACCCCTACGAACGGGAGGAAGGTGCTCTCCTGCTGACTCCCTGAGGCCGCGTACAGGCTGGCAAGGAACAAGGTCGCCGAGACGAGCTGCGTCAAGCTTATGATATCGGGCTTGCTGTCTGTTCTCTGTCCGACGCGCCGCAGTCCATTCGCTGTCACCGCAGGCTTTCGAGGCGGCTGCGTGAGGAAAGTGAGGTAGGCGAGGTTGAGCGTGTAGGAAATGGGGAGGATCTGCGAGATGAGGAAGAGGACACCTAGCCCGTCGGTGCGCCGCTGTCGGACTGAGATCGGAGATCGTGTTCAATCAGGTTAGTGCCGTGCCGAGTCCGAGCAAGCATGCGCGCACGTACAGCATCGAGCCATCCAGAGCGTAATCTGGAAGGAAGCCAGCAGCGCAAGCTGTGTCCACCACCATCCGTCCGGACGCGCAACCAGAGCATGCGCAAAATCCTCAAAGAGCCCAGAATGGTGCATCCATTCCCAGAGATGCAAGTTGCGGGGCGACAGGCTGGCGATGTAGCCATGCCTCTTTAGGTAGCTGCGGTACGAGAAGACCAAGAAAGCGAGCATGTTGTACGAGAGCGTCGAGAAGCTCGCAAGCGCCAATATTGACATGACTCGTATGCGACGGCGGTCCCTCGGAGCTCGTGGGATAGCATGATATTGTCGATAGATCCGCGAGACCGCTTGCAGCGAGAGGACGAGAGCTGCGACGATGTAGCCGAGGAAGAGCAGGGCACCGAACAGGTTCGGCGCCTCGTCGCCATATGCGACGTATTCGTTTGTTTGTGCCATCAGTGCGTCGCGGTCGAGCGAAGAAGAGATCCATTCGGCTCCGAATACATACGCCGATCTCGGACACGAGCCGTGTTGACGATCCTCTCGAACTAATTATACAAGAAGGGTGGACGAGTGTCAGGATGCATGTCGCTTGAGTCCACAGTGGCACAAGGGAGCTCGCCGGCTGCACCGGCCTAACACCGCCCAGCGACCCTCTTCATCGATGTCATCTGCAGACCGATCTGAAACGAGAGCAAGGTCGCAGGAAAGTCCGAGATGGTAGGAGCACTTTTTGCATTGAGCGCATTACTGTGCACACTATCTGACCATAACGAGACTCTTGCTACAAATGCGGGACACCGCCCGACCGCCGACGAGAACCGCCCTTCTCCATCGACGCACCCTATGACACTCCCCCCCGTTTTGGTGCACAACGACTACTTGCCGAACTTCGAGACAGCCAATGTTTGGCCCTGCTCGTAGTGGCTCGTAATGTCCATGTCGGACAGCTTGACCCATTGCGTCTTCTTGGCAAACTTCCACCCGACAACCAGGCACGCGAAGAAAGCGAGGTTGACGTATGTCGAGAAGAAGTTCGAGGCCGAAAAGGGGACGAGTGTCGTCCATCCGGCGAAGAACACGATGGGGATGAAGCCAACGACTACCGCGTAAGGCATGAAGGCCTGGAACGCAGGAATAGAGTCAGTCTTGCTCTAAAGCGCAATGCGGCAAATCCCTCAAAGAGACTCACGGGGCAACGGAAGGGCAGGACGGCGCGGCTGACACCCTGCACCTTGAGCGCGCGGTTGAAGCGGATGTTGGCAATGGCGATGTTGATCCAGCTGATCTGCGAGCCGAGCGTCGTAATGTTGGCGAGCCAGTTGAATGCGGTGGTCGCGCCGGCCGAGACGTTGAGGAAGGCAAGGAGGGAGAAGAGCGAGGTGAAGCCGAGTGCGTAGATGGGGACACCGTTAGGGAGAATCTTGCTGAAGAAGCGCGGTGCCTGGCCCTGCTGCGAGAGCATGAAGAGGGCTCGCGACGAGGCGTAGAGGAACTCGTTTCCAGAGGAGAAGGCAGAGGTGAGGACGACGGCGTTGATAATATGGTCAAGGACCTTGACACCGGCAACCTTGACGACGACGACGAACGGAGACTGAGCGGCAGTTCCGCCTCCCTCCTTGTTGGCCTGGAGGAGGTTCGGGTTGGATCGCTGCACACAGAGACCGATCATGAGGATGGCGAGAATGTAGAGACCGACGATTCGGTAGAAGATTGCTCGGACGGCGGTCTTCATCGTCTTCTGCGGGTTCGAGGCCTCGAGGCAAAGCGAAGCGAGTGACTCCATTCCTCCGTACGAGAAGGAGGCCTGCGTGAGGACGGCCCAGAAACCGAGGAAGCGAGCCTTGGAAGCGGGTTGAATGCCGAGGTAGTCGCCGTTGAAGGGCTCATCGCGCCAGTAGCGGAATCCTCGGCGGTCACGGTCCGGTCCACCTCCAAGGTCGATGACGAGACAGAAGAGAATGAGACCAAGTACGGCTGCGATCTTGATGAAGGCGAACCAGAACTGAGGGTGCAGATGTGATTGTCAGTACTGCGAATGCCGAAGACAAGGGCGTTTCCGCGGAGAAACTCACCTCAAACTCTCCAAAGTATTTGACACCCGCAAGGTTGATAGCGATCATTCCGACAAGGAAGACTGCGACGTAGATAGCGAGATGGTCGTCGTTCTGATCCCAGTACTGGATAACGATGGAGGCTGCAACAACTTCGACAGGGGCGGTGATGGCCGTCTGGAACCAGAACTGCCATCCGACTGCGAATCCAACGGCAGGGTCGACGTAACGTGCAGAGAACTCGATGAAACCGCCGGCGCCTGTTGATGTGGGTTCCGGGTCAAATCACGCACCACCGTGCTATCTCCTCCCCGAACTCACTGGGATCGTAGACCATCATCTCTCCGAGCGAGTACATCATGCATCCGACGAGGAGACCAACGACGGTGTAACCGATGAGGGCGCCGACGGGACCACCGTTGGCGAGAGCACGTCCGGAGCCCTGCGCGCGGAAGTGGTAGCTTGACCCGTCAGCTGGCTGTCCCGCAATGCCGTAAGGAGCAGACTGCCTGTGCGAAACCCACAAGGAAGAGACCGGTACCGATGGTACCTGCGATGGCAATCATGGAAATCTGTCGACCCTTGAGGGACCGGTGCATGCTGGAGCCGGAGAAGGCGCCATTGCTCAGTCGCCGTGCTGTGACGGTCGCGCAGGCCACGGCACGCGAAACTCACTGAGGATCCGTCGTTGTCGTCTCGCCCTCGACGACGCTCTCCGAGATCTCGCCAGCTCCGCCCTCCTGCTTGGAGAGCTTCTTCTCGAGGTCACCCTCAACCGGGTACTCATTCCCCTGGTAGCCGATAGGCTGCGCGGACATCTTGCCTCCTTGCTGTGGTGTAGCTTGAGGTGGAGAGGGCAAGGGGTGTGTGAGAGGAAGGGAGATCAATTAGGGTGAGAGAAATGGGAGAAAGAAGGAAAGAGGAAAAGGACGAGGACGAAGGAGACGATGGCAGCCCTGCACGCAGCGCGATAAGGTGTTCCCCCGCGACTCCGGCTTTCTTCCCTATAGCCTGCAGGCCATCGTTCGCCTTCCTGCTCCCGCAGGGCCAGAACCGGCGAGGGGACAGCGCGGCCTGCAGGATAGTCACGACTCCGCCACTCGGTCCGGACCACGCGTCCAGAATCCGCCCGCCGCTAATTTAAGCCCATCTGGATGGCTCGTGCCTGATCGAGCACGTGCATGGAAACCCGATAGCCCGCCTACCCCGCACTACCCCGGACCGCGTCAAGCAGTCCAGACGCGACCTCGCAGACCCACCTGATCAGCTGGTCCAAAGCGACCCACAGGCACCTTGCGTTCACCTCGCTCGCATGACCTCCGCCAGTGCATGGCATCAGGATCAGAGCAGCGTGACGGAGATGCTCTTGTGCTTTGCTGATCTTCGCTGCGAAGCGTGGTGTCCAAGCGGTATCCGGGAGAGCTTTGTTCTAATACGACAGTCTAAGGTGGTGCTGCTGCTATCGGTCCTCGTCCACGGCTGATCCCGCCCCGTAGCAAACACTCCCCTGATCCTCATTCTCATCGCGCGAGTTGCCCTCAAAACCAGAGTCATTGTCCAGAGCAGGCTCGTCCAGATCGACAGGAGCGGACGCCTCGCCATCCTCCGGGGTCGGTCCAGAGCTGGGATCTGCTGCGTTGTCGCCAATTTGGGATACCGAAACATCCTTATCGGAGAACGGCAATTCCGTTGCATCCGTCGTGATCTTATCGCAGGTGGCACCAGCATCTTCGTCGTCTCCTTCGTCTTCGTCCTCCCAAGCCGTTCTGTCGTCGCTCGAGGCTTCGTCATCTGCACTGCTGCAGTCTTCGAGGTCGTCGAGTGAGCCGGAAGGAACGGAGGCGGCGGCAGGGTCGAGCGGGGAGGCAACGCTATCTTCATCGTCGACTTGGGCCTGCAGCGAAGCGCGTAGATGCAGCTCCGCGGGCTCCGAGGTCTTCATTGCCTGCTCCTCCTCCTGCTGCTCTGTGTTGTCCTCGTCTTCCCACTCATCGTCTTCCTCTTCCTCTTCCTCTTCCTCTTCCTCTTCCTCTTCCTCTTCCTCTTCCTCTTCCTCTTCCTCTTCCTCTTC